>JASAOG010000204.1:997500-1287500 GCA_030265305.1 Biomphalaria pfeifferi
CACAATTTATTAATTACCACTAATTAATTGACTAAATGGTCCATTTATTGTTTGATACATATTTTGATGGTACAACCAATACTTGTGCAAAGTGTTCACTTGATCCGAGAATGGGTGTGGGTCAAATGGGCTGAAGATTTGTATCAGAGTGAGTCGGTATAAGCTTTGTAAAAAATTGTAAGGAACTATTTTAACTCATTTGCTTTTACGGGGTTTTTTTGTTTGTTATTGTTTTTGTTATTTATTGTTTTGTTCTTGTAACATCAATAGAAATATGACTATTTTCCCCCCGTCTATAAAGTCTCTTCCACTTTTAGATATCTTAAGAAAAAAATCACGTCTCATGCAGCAAGAAGGGATACAATGGCAATTACTTTCTTAGTTTAAAGTTCAATTTACATTATAAATAATAACTGTATCAATTAAACACACCTTAAAGCTTAAATAGGTTTTATCTCTTTAAGTTAGGAATCCGCCGTCATGAGTCGCGGGTGGCCTATTACTAATCTACAAGAGTATCATCAGCATCCTAGTCAAATTAAAACTGCATTCTTCGATAGCGGTAACGTGCACGATGAACATTTGTTAAATCAGACACTGAACGCTGAGGCTGAAAGAAGACCTTAAGACTTTGAAGACAGAAAACTGCTGGGTATCAGATACCAGGTAAATAAAGTAAATATAACATTGTACATTTATTAACAAGTCAACACCCTGGCTGGCAAAAATGGAGGAACTCTTCAATGCTAAAGAAGTCACGAAAGAGCTCGTTTGGCTAATACTGTAAGACATAAGTCACTGTCAAAAGGAGAATGAAGAAAGGGCCGTTCGAAGAAAAAGCCGGCTGAATAACGTGAAAAGAATAGGCTGGCTTCTCTCTTGATATCCACCTAGCAACAGCTGCTGATAGTAGAGTGGAGGTATTGTGGTTACGTGCACTGTCACAGCACCTCTACGAATAAAGTCAAGGGACAGATGAGAGAAGACACAAAGCTAGCTCGTGAACCAATTAGGGTTCAGGTTTGAAACAGTAGACCAAATGATACGCTATGACTTCCGTCAAATAATTCGGTCAAATACTCGCTCTATCACACTTCAACTTCTTCTGTCAAAACTATTGTTTCGATCAACTGGAAGCAGCTTATCAAGGGAAGACATAATAATTAACAAGCTAAATAATCATTTCATTTCTTGTGTTCATTTATTCTGATGAAGACATTGGCACCCCCCCCCCCCTTTTATGTTTAAAAATCCGGGAGAATATTCTTTATGTATAGTGTATTTTTCTAGACATTTTTTTCCACACATTTAACAATTAACCTTTGTATATTTATTTATTCCTTTTTGTTTTTTCGCTCCCACCATTTTGGTTTCCATGGGAACCAGTTATTGACAGAAAAACAAAAAAATGAATGGAGCGGAGAGAAAGAAACAAAGGGATGTGAGTCGGGGGAGGGCGAGATCCCACGGCCCACTAGGCTCCATTCAAGTGTGACCAGGGGCCCACGACGTGTTCTCACGGAAGCTGACAACAATAGGCGGAGGAAATCCTTTAAAACACTCTCTCTCACACATGAAATAATTATTTCCTCTGACGGTTTGTCTTCATTGCGACAGCCAATGTGTGTGTGTGAGGGTGTGTGTGGGATGTGTGTGTGGAGGTGGAGACATAATACAAACCAATATTTAAAACAAAATGATAGAGCTGAGAGAGAGAGTGAGAGAGAGAAACAGTCGTGAGCATGTCATGCATTATAAATCCCCTAAGCCTGCCGCGATAAACAAAGGTCCATGCGTCGGTGAGACATCACATCCTATCAATAATTAATGCCTCTGGCAAACACTGAGCTCCGAGAGTAAGGATTTGGGTTAGGGTTAGGGCTGATCTGCTTCTTAATTTACTGTCAATCGTCATATTTCAGAAGCGTGTTTCGCACTAAGTATAAAGTTATATTTTGTTTTGTTTTGTCTTTCGTTCAGAACTGTGAAGATGGTCGTGTATACAAGTACGATAGTTTTAATTTCTGTCTTGAGAGCACCTCTCATTAAGAATGACTTGACACAGTATTCTATCCAGCGAACGCGCATTAAACGTTATTATTAGTGGCGACAATGTCATGTGCGTTATATCCTCGCCGTATGCCGCCGCTGGACTGGTCAGTTTTAGGGCGTGGCATGCCGCTAGAGAGGTGTGCGGGCTCTTTGTCAAAGGTGTGCTCTTCTTCGGGTGTCCAAGCGGAACCTTCGGCACGGAGGTTACGGTCCAAGTGACCTTTGTCTCATTCAATCCACTCTGGATCACGAGTGTGTGGGAAGGGAGATGTATAAAGGACGGACACACCAAAAACAAAAATGGACTCACCGTTGTAGAAGTTGTTTTTTTTCTTAATCTTAATACGTAATTAAGGGAAACACTAGAAACAATGCGCTTTTATTTGTCTAGTTCATATGCCAGCTTTAGCAGTCTAGTACATATGAAAACTTAGCTAACTAGGATTATGTTATAACCATCGCAAGAACGACGAAATCTTTATTTGCATAACGAAAGGGAAAGGATCTAGATGACAATAAAGAACAAACGGACAGAGATGTTAGAAAGAAGAGACAGAGTCATTGCAATGAAGCTTGTCCCATTATCACGATGGTCATCGACTTATCCCTGGGATATGGGAAAAACTGTGATATGAGAATGTTACTTTTTTTTTTTTAAACTTCCATCCAGTCCACCCTGTACTTAAAAAGCGTAATATTTGCTGTGGAAATAAGCAACTGCTCCTTGTTCTGGGCCCCCAAAAGTACATCCTTGTAAAGCTATAGTCAGTCACAACAGTAACTTACAATGTATAGCGCTTTGGGAAAATAAACATACCGTAACGTATAACATTTTTTAAAAGTAACTTTTCAAAGGTTCAATATCTACAAATATTTATAACTTGATTAATTGGAGTATTAAATCATCAACTCCATCTAATTTCTATCAGACTTCCCCGCCCCAACTGTTGTAAGACAGTCTTTTATTACAACATTCACCGCTTGAAATGATGGCCAAACTCCAAATTAGAAAGTAGATCTTTGAAGCCCTTTCATTTAAGTGACATTAGTGGGGGGGGGGGGGGGGGGGGAGACAGTAAACCAGCCATCGAAATGGTTTCAGACACATCAATCTTACAAGGCAGTGTCCAAGATTTAAAAACGTGAACATTTCAAACCAACCTGTGTTTTGTGCTCGGTCCGATCGAATCAACAAATGGCGGTTCCATTCTTGAAGGCGTCGTTGAAAGGCGGCAAGGCTTGATAAGCAACTGTCGATCCAGCCGTGAGATGAACCAGTGTATAGAAATGTTATCTTACAATGATCTTATAGATCTAGCGATGAGAAGACACTCGTAATTACAGTTCCATATTGCCGAACAAAGGCCAGATTAAAAGTCAAATATCAATCACTAACAGAAATACAGTTCCATTATATGAAGCTACAAAAGTCAAGTCCAACTTAGAATGAAGATGATGCTGATGAATTACACCAAGAGTATTTCAAGTCGATACTAGAACACAAATTGAATATTTCATGTTCCACTGGATATTGTTTCTGAAATTCTCTATCAAACATTTTAAAGTTAATTTATGAAATCCACTTTCTTGGATACAAAGTCTTTATATGACTATCATTCAAGTGTAGTGTCGAAGCCACCCTGCATCGAATAAGCTCTGTTGGTGTCACTCGACGGTTTCCAGATAACAGAACTGTCTTCGCCCACGTATCAGAAATATATCACCATACACAAAAAAAAACCTTGAAGTTAAATAGGTCGAAGTCGTCTTGAAGAACAGACCACACCCCGGCTCAGAAATCCTACTCCTGGGAAGGTGGGCGGGGAGAGGGGGGAACGCAAGTCCCCAGTCTCCTTGCGCAGCCGTGCGACCAATGAAGAGAAAGCTGAGAAGCCAAGAGGCGACTAGATCCTAGGACTACACACACAATGCTGCGCGGAATCCCTGCACCAACAATGGTATGGAAAAAAAAAAGTGATTTGTATGTGACAGATTGTGTAGTTCTAGTTATCTCCGGCTACCCGCCCCGCTCCGAAGCAGGGTGTCGTGCTGCACGTCTAGCGGCCAGGGTGCTCGGAGGAAGGGAGATGGAGCCAGGTCCCCAGTTTTTATAGCTTCTCCACGACGCATGGTGCCAGCAGAGTGTGAGAAAGAGAGAGGGGGAAAATAGTGGCGGGGGAGAGAGGCAGGAGTCGCCGGCATGTCGAGAGTGAGGGAGAGCTAAAGACGGGTGAGCCGAAGAGGAAAACAAGTGAGAGAGGACAGAAAGAGAGAGGTGGGTGGATGATGCAAGAAAACTTAACAAGAGTGCCAACAGACAAAAAGCCACCTATTGTCCTTCAGGGGGAGGGGCGGGACGAGAAGTGAGTATTATTTTAAAAAAACGTGTCTGGCCACGTGACCGAGATTGGGCCTTTCAGATCAAGGCACAGTAACAAGCCAGATCTACAAAGAGCGAGGCCTGAAAACACGTCACCGAAATTGGGCCTTTCAGATCAAGGCACAATAACAAGCCAGATCTACGAAGAGCGAGGCCAGAAAACGCGTCACTGACATGAAGGAAGCTGGCACAATCCACATTTCTAACCATCGCTTGAAGCAGGTCGAGTCAACAAGAAGTAGATTATTTCATAAACTGGACAAGTGGAGGCATTCTGGGTCAACTTTACCACTTGATGATCAGAATAGTTGCTTCTGAATATTTTTAATGACTTAAGTGTAGGAAGAAGTAACTCATTCCAGAAATTCCATTTGATTCTAATTACTTTTTTAAAAAAATATTCTCCTGCTTGGGTTTCTACTCATTGTGCACACGTCACTTGTAAATGTGCACTCTAACACCTAACTGAGATAGAAGAAGAGATGCCTCACCCACTACCTAAGATAGCAGAAGAGACTTTAACACCCCCCTTCCCCCGATTCTCCTTATAATATCTTATGCGATTATATTTATAATACATTAATTATTTAATGGCTTTGGACATCAAACCTTTTAACAAATTATTTTTGGTAATTTAGTTTTCCTTAAGGGTTGAAACTACTAAATATGCCATATATAGAGGATACTTCTTTCTCTTGACAGTCTGTATCTCTGGTAATTCTATTAGAATTCTTGAATCTCACCGTGTCAACTGGTAGAGATTTGTTGTCTTGGCGTTGGAGGGGGAAAACATTGCAGAAAAGTCTTAATGATATAAATTGTATTTAAAAAAATAGCTTTTATATAGCGATACTTTCATTCTTATAGCATGCTCAGAGCGCTTTGGTCCAATCTCGTTTGTGGACCAGTTGGGGGGGGGGGGGGTGGAGGAGGTATCTGGGAGAAGGTCTTCCGTGCTGCCTTTTGGCGCTCAGCAATCACAACTCTGCCAGAGTCGGGTGTCGAACCTCGATCCCCCCTGCATAGGTTGCCAAGCCAAGCTAAGTTCAAGCGTACTTGGCCTCTCGACTCCTCAACTTAACTCTGCTTGGGTTCAAATTTAACGTTGGATGGCCCCTGAAGCGATTAGAACACTGGCCACAATCACGTAGCTGGACGACAACAGGATGACATTGCTTTGACACATCTTCCTGGCTAACCTATGAGATGACTTTAACTGCCTTGACACATTTTCCTGGCTAACCCATGAGATGACTTTGACTGCCTTGACACATTTTCCTGGCTAACCCATGAGATTGACTTTGACTGCTTTGACACATTTTCCTGGCTAATACCTGAGATTGACTTTGAACCATGGTCGACTGACATACATTATACACTATTTCAAACAATGGACCTCATTCATCAATCGTAAACAAACAACATTTAGCTACGTGATTCTCTATATCTTCTATACAAAGTATGTAATTCATAAAGGCTGTCACGTGATACGTATTTTTCATTGTTTTATCCATATTATGACGTGACTAAATATGTTTATTTACGATCGGTGAATGAGGTTCATTACGTGTTGTATAAATCTAGAGTGTGTTGCATAGTTTTGAGACTCGACAGAGAGATTGACTTTGAAATTAATCCAAGTTCAATGACTTTGTTAATCTAGCTCATCCTAGGATGTGTGGATAGATTAAGACTGTCACGTGTTTCCGACAGGAAGTGGACAACCAAATAAACTACCATTTTGGATGTACCAGTGTTCTGGAAGTCTTCGTTCTCTGTGATGGGCAGGTGAGACATATCTCGTTCTGTCAACGTGCCTATACGCTATATGGGAGCATTTAGTTTATTTAACTCATGAACTGCGGAGGGTATGTATCAGTGAACTATGATCATGACCTATATACAATTTCTCGAAAGTGTTGACTGGTTGACCGTGTCACACAGTATGCAAAGAGACGTTAACTACGGTGAACATTTTTGTCTTGTGTGTTATTATTGTAACTGAAATAGAAATGGAAATAAATAAGACATATCACATAAGACAACAAGACAATGTGACGAAGACATCTAGGGCGTAGTCTTCTTGATTCCTGACTGAATGGTTTACAATATCTGTCTTACAGAAGACAAAAGTTTTTGAATCAGTTTTGTCGACCGTTAAAGTTGTACCGAAGCAGCCAGTGTTCTCCAGTTGAACCGAAGCAGCCAGTGTTCTCCAGTTGAACCGAAGCAGCCAGGGTTCTCCAGTTGAACCGAAGCAGCCAGTGTTCTCCAGTTGAACCGAAGCAGCCAGTGTTCTCCAGTTGAACCGAAGCAGCCAGTGTTCTCCAGTTGAACCGAAGCAGCCAGTGTTCTCCAGTTGAACCGAAGCAGCCAGTGTTCTCGAGTTTAACTCTCCAAAGACGAGTTTCTAAAAAAAAATCTTGGACTCAACAAAAGAGTCAATGTTCTCAAGCATCAGCCATTCATCGACAATCTAGGGTAAAGGTTTATGAAGAGCATCCCCCAGTCATTGACAATCTAGTGCTCAGACTTGAGAAGTGTATATATCAGTCATTGACAATCTAGTGCTCAGACTTGAGAAGTGTATAAATCAGTCATTGACTATTTAGTGCTGAGACTTGCGAAGTGCATAAATCAGTCATTGACAATCTAGTGCTGAGACATGCGAAGTGTTTCAATCAGTCATTGACAATCTAGTGCAAAGGCTTGTGAAGTGCATCAATCAGTCATTGACAATCTAAAGAAAAATGTCTTTCAACTGTCCCCCTTTCGTTATCAAACTAGCTGTTTTAACCCCCCTTGGAGAGGCATCAATGATCTTGAATTCATATGTAGTTGTCAGTAGAAGCAATATGTAAGGACAATTAGAAAAAAAAAAGAAATTATTTGGTTGTGTAAATCTTTGAAGGTAATGGCGGATTTCAATGGTAGTATATATATATATATATATATATATATATATATATATATATATATATATATATATATATATATAAGAGTAAGAGTATATTAAGAGTATGAAAGAGTGGTTCCCACTAAACCTGCTCTAGTCAGACTTTCTCTTTTTATAAAGGAATGACCAAAGTGAATGAATAAGCAATTTCGTCTCCGGTGGTTCATATTTTAAAAAATTCGGTATTTTTTGGGGGGTTTAGGTCAAATGAATAGTATTTAGAAATAAAATATGCGTTATGACCTACATTGTTACTTATGCATTGGCAATTTGATGTCTACGAGAGGGGCAGCAGGTTACAAAGGGCGGCTTTTTGCCACTTTGTCATGTGATAAACGAAATAGTGAATGTAGCCTTCGGTTTGAAGCAGGTATCATCACTCATGTGCTCAACAACAGAGCCGGCAATTCTTCTCCTAACCAGGGCTCTACAAGCCTGAAGTTTACTAGCCAGGGATCTCTTAACCAGGGTTCTACAAGCCTGAAGTCTACTAGCCAGGGATCTCCTAACCAGGGCTCTACAAGCCTGGACTCTACTAGACAGGGATCTCCTAACCAGGGCTCTACAAGCCTGAAGTCTACTAGCCAGGGATCTCCTAACCAGGGCTCTACAAGCCTGAAGTTTACTAGCCAGGGATCTCCTAACCAGGGCTCTACAAGCCTGAAGTTTACTAGCCAGGGATCTCCTAACCAGGGCTCTACAAGCCTGAAGTCTACTAGCCAGGGATCTCCTAACCAGGGCTCTACAAGCCTGAAGTTTACTAGCCAGGGATCTCCTAACCAGGGCTCTACAAGCCTGAAGTTTACTAGCCAGGGATCTCCTAACCAGGGCTCTACAAGCCTGAAGTCTACTAGCCAGGGATCTCCTAACCAGGGCTCTACAAGCCTGAAGTCTACTAGCCAGGGATCTCCTAACCAGGGCTCTACAAGCCTGGACTCTACTAGCCAGAGATCTCCTAACCACGGTTCTACAAGCCTGAAGTCTACTAGCCAGGAATCTCCAAACCAGGGCTCTACAAGCCTGAAGTATACTATCCAGGGATCTCCCAACCAGGGTTTTACTAGGCTGAAGTGCCGCTGAAGTCTACTAACAAGTGTTCTCCTAACCAGGGCTCAACTAGCTTAGAGAATACTAGCCAGGGCTCTACTAGCCTGGGTTCGCTCCTGAAATGTTATATTACCATTACTAGACATTTGTCATAGAAATTGTAAACAATGATTTTGTAGCATTATCTGCGCGGACTCTTAAAGGTAATTAAGTATTCCATGTACCACATGTAAAGGCTATCTGTTTAAGTGGCCGACAGTCAACGATGGTGTAAATGTGGACAATTACATGGACCAACCGCTTCTACTTCATAAACCATCCTTAAAAAATCTCGAAATTCAAAATCCTTTTAGTCTTCACCAAGATTGGAACCCGAAACCCCATGGCCCGAAAGCCAAGCGTTCTTCCGCAACCACCACGACCCACATTAATTATTCTACCGTGCATTAAATAATGTGTGATTTAGTAACAGCAATGCGTGCTCATCATTTTCCGAGTGTGTTTTATTAGTCATCAGTCTAGAACGTGCTAATCTAGTCTATGTCTTAGGTGCTTGAGACTTTTTTTTTTAGTTATATATTTTTTTTTTTTACTTATCAAGAGATGTTTAAAAAAAAGGAATAAGAAACCCGCAGCCAATCAGGAAGCAGCAACAAGGCGTGCACTGGTTTCTATGACAACGCTTCAACAGACCGGGGAAATGTATGCATGTTCACGAGACTATCCTCTCGCTTAAACGTCTATTTGCTTGCACTGTTTACACGATCAGGTCCCCGGGAGCTTAGTTCAATTCAAAATCAATATGCAGCAAGTTTTTTATTTTTTTTCATTTTAGTAAGATTTATATCTAATAATTAGGTGGAACTTTCTGCTCAACACAGATCTGGGTGTCTAGGTTTAACTGTTAAGACATACGCTAGTGCAATCTGCCAGTTCGCTGAGTAAAAATAAAATTACTCTGGTTTACAGACGTACAAGTTTTAACCCATTTATATTTACTACGATTTTTTTTTTGTACTCTAAAGACACTTTCAACTGTAAAAGTTAAGAAGAGTTCTGTTAATGTCCTTTTTTTTGGTGGATCTGATATGGAATATTAACAAAAAAAGGATTTTGATTGGAAATATCTTAATATACGCGTAGCCTAATCGCATAATATTCACTAAATATTTCAAAACATTTAGAAACTGAAAGAGATAGGGAACTGAAAGTTAGGTCCCGACATACTACAGTATTATGATATTTATAGAGTAAAGTAAAGTTCCCTTTTCAGACCTTGTGGTCTATATGGCAGATGACGTAAAGGCCATCTGTTTCTGTGGCCCACGGTTAACGAGAGTGTCATGTGGCCAGCACAACGACCAACCGCCTTTACTTTTCCCAACTAATGTTAGAGCTGGGTGGACTCAGAGGCGCCCAAAGATGCCGAATTAAAAATCCAGGTTTTCAACAGGATTTGAACCCATGACCCCCGGTTCTGATGCCAAGCGCTATACCGCTCAGCCAACGCCTCCTATTATTATTTATAGAAGAAAAAAAATAGCGTATGTAAAGAACTAATGAGCAAGCAAGAGCTATGAAGGTGAGAGAGAGAGAGAGAGAGAGAGAAAGAGAGAGAGAGAAAGAAAGAGAAAGAGAGAGAGAAAGAGAGAGAGAGAGAGAGGGAGAAAGAGAGAGAGATAGAGGAGAGAAAGAGAAATAGAGAGAGAGAGAGAAAGAGAGAGAGAGGAAGAAAGAGAGGGAGAGAGCGAGAGAAAGAGAGGGAGAGAGAGAGAGGGAAAGAGAGAGAGAGAGAAAGAGAGAGATAGAGAGAGCAGAAGAGAGAAAGAGTTTGAAAGACTGGCAAATCGGAGACGATTATCAAAAGTACTGTCTTAAACGAAAAGGACAGACGGACGGGCGGGAGGTTGGATGCATGATAGAATTGCTGCGTAGTATGGGTAGACGATGGATAAATATATAAACAAAAGGATGGATGGATAAATTTAGACAGACAGATAGACAGACAGATAGATAGATAGATAGATAGATAGATAGATAGATAGATAGATAGATAGATAGATAGATAGAGATAAACAACAGCTATTAAGCTCTTGACAAAACATTGCCATTATATTTAATAGTCGAGTCAACTCTTAGCATGTTACAACAATTGGCCCCCTTCCTCAGTCCATCCACTCCACCCCTTGTCATCACTGGTAAGCAGCTGACAACTCCTGGCATTTACCTCCCACCCCCAACCCCTTTTACACACACACACACACGTTCACAGGTGAGCTCAGCGAGAGAGAGAGAGAGAG
This sequence comes from Biomphalaria pfeifferi, assembly GCA_030265305.1. Classification (NCBI taxonomy): domain Eukaryota; kingdom Metazoa; phylum Mollusca; class Gastropoda; family Planorbidae; genus Biomphalaria; species Biomphalaria pfeifferi. Next base: position 1,008,236 of record JASAOG010000204.1, read on the forward strand.
AAGGGAGAGGAGCAGGAAGGCTCTTAACAAAGTTCCCTTATCGACAAAACTGGAGGATGACACAGTAGTAATACCTGGTTTATTATTCTTGAATAAAGGGTAGTCACTCGTTGGACTTGATGGATTGACTAGAAGTAGGGGGAGTGGGGAGGTGAGGGGGGGGGGGGGTAAAAAATTATTAAACTGACGGAAGGAGGTTAGAGTCGATCACCTCCCGCCCGCCCCCCCCCCCCCCCCCCCCCCAACGCCGAAGGCAGCCACATTGACTCTAATTCTGCTTTCCGGTTTTAATACACATGCGCACACACTGAGATCAATTCAACTGACGCCACGGGAAAGACACAGACAAGAAAACCATAACTACTTATATACATATACTTGTAGATCACTTCAAAAAACAGGCAGCTTCCGTTCCGCCCACTTCCCCCCCCCCCCCCCTTATGCATAACGCTCCTGACAATAGTCATTCATCACATTGTTGTCGATTTTGCTGTGAGCATAGGAGATACAACCATCATGTAACATATTTTCAAATGTTTTCACGCTGTCGGGGCCGGCCTAAGGCATAGGCAAATTAGACAGCCGCCTATGGCCTCCGATTGTTGGGGGCCTCACACAGGACATTTTTTTTAGAAAACGAAATTACGAAACTTGTGCCCAATGTTGTAGTATACTTTTTTTAAAAATAAATTGCGTACTTTTTTTTCGCTTTTTTTTTTTTTTGTCTATTTCACTTGAGGCCACCCCAATTTACTTCGCCTAGGGCTTCCATTTATCTAAGACCGGCCCTGCCACTGTCTACAAGACGGCCCAAGTTGATCCAACTAAGTATGGCGCCCGTCTTGAAGTCACACCTCACCACCATCACCCTCATTTTTTTACAATACCTCTATTCAAGTTAGAACTTCGTGGATGGGGGAGGAGGGGGAGAAGAAGGCAGAGCCTGGACGCGGATCTAAAATAAAACGATTTTCCTAAAAATGTAGCTGTTGATGTCAATCGCAGAGAAAAGAATTATTGACTCAATTGTTTTTTAATCTAACATTCATTAGTTTATTAACTCTTTCTCTCCTGACGATACCAGCGTTGATTCCACCAGAATGTGGTAAATAATTACGGAGAGAAAGAGTTAAGAGAAAAAAAAAATCGCTCTATAAGTTGTATAAAAGAGGTATTGTCTTTTTAACGGCCCCCGAAAGGGGAAAAGACGCTATTAGTTTTGTGCGGCCTGTCTGTCCGTCCATCCGTCCCGTTCATATCTCAGAAACTAGAAGAGAAAATGAAAATCGGACATCGTGATATTTTAGGTCATTCAAAGTTCTGATGCAACGGCTACTTTTTTTCTTTTCCGAAAGTGAACCATCTAATTTTTAAAAGCAAGCAATTTTTCAAAAAATTACCCCACTTCAGGGGAGGTAACATTTTTTTTTTTAAAAAGGTCATGGACTTCTTCATTAATAACTCAAGTCTCATTCGCATGGTACAAAAAATTTTCGTCTAAGGTCACAATGGTAAAAGTGTCAATGGTTCATTATAAAATATATTTTCCATTTATTAACTAATTCTAGATCTAGACTAGACGTAGATCTATTTCTAGATCTAGACTTAGATCTAGTTCTAGACCTAGACTTATATATTGAATCTAGATTAAGATCTAAAACTACATTAAAAAAAATTGTATTATTCTATTCTAAACTATGTTTAGATCTAGCTAGATCTATGTCGAGTTTGTATGACAAATGACACTGGAGATTAATTTTTTTTAATTTTGAGTGGGGAATGTCTGGTCCAAGTAGACCTACTCCAAGTCTTTCAAGTCATTTCGAGCTAGCTCACTACTACCTAAAGTAGGTCAAGATTTTTTTTCGTGTTGCCAATTTATCTAATTTTGTTAGAAGAATAAATCTTTGTTAGTTTCTCTTTCTTACATGTAACATGTTATTAATTTTGAATGTATGGATAAGGTTGATAATAATTATTTTAAAAAATATAAGTGTACGCTAAATGAATATATGGAGATGCTCTGGCTGAGTGGTTAAGTATTTGGAACCAGAAGTCTCGTGTTCGATTCCTGGTGAAGACTCTAGATAGACCACTTCGGGTTCCAATTTTGAGTTTGTGTTTCCACACAAACTGTCTTTGTAACCTTGTTATAAAAGTATTATTATGTTTTTCTTGTTTATTCGCCAATAAGTTTATGAACTTTGTGCAGTTGTGCTGTCAACCAGTTCGAACGCACGGAATTAACCCCAACCTTAAGTACGCCAGTAAGATATATGAGTTTACCGATTACCAATTATGTGAGTAACAAGAGCGAAAGATGGCTGTCAAATCAGCCTAATTAAATGGCGACACACTTTTGCTATTAAATCAAAAGAACAATGTAATACTGTCTTTAAAAAGGTCGAGCGTCCCTTGAGATTAGCTATTATGTATGATAGAAACATCTGTAATGAAGAATAAACCATGACTTTCTACCCGTTAAGTCTCAAATGTTGGGGAAAGAATTCCGGAACAGGTTGAGAATCTTTATCGTGAGTTCTGGGTTTTCAACACAGATAACATCTTTGAAACCAATGACTTGTGTTTCTCCATCTGTCAAAGACAATGGCTCATCTCCACGATATGTGTGGTAAGGTTTCGTAAGGTTGTTATCACCGGAAGTTAAAACGAGTCTCAAATATCCACTTTTAATTAGTTCGACTCCAGGCCTTGTCGTGCGACTCAAGATGTTGGGTCCAGTGGAACTGACTGAGAAAGGGCGACGGCAAACAACTGGCGCCTAAACCAACCAGCTTCGGGTAGGAAAGGCTAGTTAGCCTTGGCTGGTTACTCGCTTAGGAGAAGAAAAACTCGGAACCGAAATCTCAAAGTCTTAAGGTGTCAAACCTGTGGAAAAATCGTGGTCGAACCAGAGTTTTCCCTCTGACGCCAAATAACGAATAATTATTTTTCCCCAAAATATACAAAAAGTCAAATTTCTATTAAAAAATCTTTAGTGCCGTTTTCAATATCCGTGTCCAGGTTCCGCCCATAAAGAGTTCGCAAGCTAATGAGGGAAACAGCAAGCAAGCTAATGAAAAAAAAAACATCAGGTGTTGTGAAACCGGTGGAGGTATAACTTATGTATTAATTTCACCCTAAGGTCATCATTGTATGTACCTTTCCTTTGGCGAAACGTTGCAACACGAAGTGAAAACCTTTATCAACAAGGTGACGCCAATAGACCGCACTAGATGGAGAGACAGACGGTGACCAAAAAAGCTATGAATAGTGAAAAAAAACATCTGTATGAAAAGCGTGCCAAACGAAAAATGACCAGCTCCTCTACCACCAAAGCGAAAGCTGCCTTGGCCTTAATATGTAGACGGGAATGTCTCTCCAAAATAGGGCTTCACGGTGACACGAAAAAGTGTTCGAGATGAACCATAGTCGTTCTAAAACTGAAGGAGGCCTGACGGTGCAAACAGAGCAATGACGTCAAAATTGCTAATAATAATTTTCTTTGAAACAAATTATGCATAAAAAAATCGTCTTTTCAAAGCTCGGACACCAAAAGGAAATAAATTGTGCTCATCTTCGACTATTAAAGACGATTAGAATAGAAATGAAATGACAACGAAACAGTCAATGCATTTAGTATTTTGCAAGCAGCAGTGCAGGGTAACCCAGTCGAACCGATATGTCAATAAAACAAGGCTGGTTACATCTTTGTTACGTGGTTGTTCAATTGATTGACACACGACAGATCAAACAGTCCTTCAACAAAAAAAAATTATAAAAAAAAACAAAGCAAACTGCCAACTTTAAACGATATATACTTAACTGCTTATTGGCAACTGGTTTAAAATTGAGAAATTACTGAACCGAATCGAAAATCGATTGCTACATACCGTGAACGGAACTTCTGAACTTTTCGAGGAACCGTCGACTCATTTCATCGCTACGCCTCCCCACTCCCCATTATCGTAGTTCCTCCACTTAAAAAAAAATTTTATTGTATCCAAAAAAAAAAAAATAAGAACAGTAACGAAGTTAAGCATTGAACTCTGTAGACAAATTCCGAACACGTTAATGGTCCCATTTCCCATAGTTAGATCAAGTTGACATTTTTCATTGAACCAAACAAAACATGAATATACAAAATATTATTAAATGAATTTATTTATTAGTGGCAATTAAATAATTTTATTTGATATAGAAGAGGGAAATAAATTTTACATGTGGTTGTAAATGTACAGTTCTACCCGATATATATATATAAATGGATTAACTAAGGCATAAGACACAGAGGAATGAAGAAAGACAGGCGACGAATCTTACATGGTGCGCAACGGTCCAACAGTCTAAGGGATAGGTAAAGGTAAGGTAAAGGTATTTATATAATTTCAAAGTATTTGTTATATTTCGCTTGTTTTAACCACTGTTTTGTTGTGTAGAAATGTGTCAATGTATCTTCTACAAAGTTGCCCTTAACCTCTAGATAATACTAACAATAATATGACAGAAAAGTAAATACGATATGGAATAAAAGATTGGATTCATAAAGGTCACGCGTGCTGCCAATGGCGGGCTAGTCGAGATGTTGCGTCCGGATCAGTTGACCTGCTCGTGAATGAGTCGACAAGGCCTGGATTGGTTGACATACCTAGGTAGTTTAAGATTACGTGCAATAATAATAATAATAATAATAATAATAATAAAATACAAAGAGAAAGAGTAAAAGAGATAGTACGAACGAGAGAGAGAGTAAAAAAAAATTGAGAGAAAGAGAGAGAGAGAGAAGAGGATTAAAAGTATAATAACAGCTTTAAAACACACACTCTTTATCCCTCGCCGTGGTGATATCAAATCACGATTTTTTCAAAGTATATCAACCAAACTAACTTCTTACTCTCTTTTCTTAAAGTGAACTGAATTAAATAATAACTTGTACGGCGTTACACACACGTCCAACGCAAAATTTAAACAGGCTTATATAAGGAAAAGAACTGCTAATTTACAGCGGAATACTTCCATACTTTTCTATAACAAAAAATATTAAATTGCCACTTATTAATTAATTGGTTAAATTTTTAAAAAAATTGATTCATGTTTTGTTAGGGACAATGAATAATTGTGCAAATGTTCAACTTGAATGGGAAGTGGGAGAAGAACGTGTACAAAATGTGTACCGGAGAGACGGATTACGTTGATATCAGCTTTGTACAAAGTTAAGAGGCGAGGGCATATTTTCACGGCAACGGCTAAACTAATGCCCGAGAAATAGCTATAAAACAAGCGAGCAATTTACTGCGAGTGTGGAATCTGAGCTCATCAAGACGAATGATCATAATCGTTAATGTAAGGGTAGCACCAGCCTTCAACATTTCATTACTTTTTTTTTTAATTTGTGTATAATAAAAAATAAAAAAAAAACGCTAAGTTGGCAACTGTAAATCACTGACAACAAAAAGGCAGTGTGCAAGTCTCAGAGAAGTCGCCAAATCATTTTACATGACGTCATTTAAAATACGACTTGCTTTATTTGTCAACATAATCTATTGAATTAATATTTACATTTATTAACAGTACTCATTAACAGTATTTTTGCTAACTTTCAACATTCTGTTAGATTGGGACGCTGAGATTCACGATTACCGACTTCTTTCAAGATGGCATGACCATTTAAGTCTATCATTCCTTAATATGGGAATTTGTGGGTTCTTCATATATATTTCGTAAAGTTAGTGGTTAATCGAATTATTTGCATCTCTGTTTATTTTCTATATTTTTTTAATGAACACTTTTCTCCCTTTAGTAACAAGGCTTTGTAGACTGTTGACATGGTCAGTCATAACAGCATAGAAATCATGGTATTTTTTTATGAACTGAATTGCTAACAAGTTCATCAAATGAACGAATTTTACATCAATCTACTCTCTTCAACGGATGTATGGCTTCGTTCCCATAATACAACTCTTGGAATGTCCAATAGTTCTTTAGTTTTTTTTTCAAAGATGAATAAGTTGGCTAGATTTTTCATTTACGTCGCCTTATATAAAAAACAAACAGAGACGATATACGTACAGCGTGTGAGCGTGTGTGTGTATTAAGTGTGTGTATGTTTTGTTTTTTAGCTTTAATACAGTATACGCCCCTGAGAAAAAAAAATAAAAGGTGAAACTGAGAAACCTTACAATTAAAACTCACACATACATCATATCTATTCGTTGACATAATTACTGAGATCAGTCGACTACGTTTTCAACAGCGACAAATGAACAACACCCAACCCTGGGTTCTCAGATTTAACAGAAAGAAACAAAAATCGATTCCACCCATTTTCCACATACCCCAGATTTTTATTTGTCAAAGAACTTTTGCAGTGCTGCCAATCTGAACGTTTTTTTGTTGGACTGTATGGGACATAGAGAAAACAGGACGACGCATAAATATGGCTGATTTATCCGTTTCATTGGAAATGACAAAGCACGAGAAATAGATCATAGTAGGAAAAAGAAAATCAGAGAATAGCCCCAAAGAAGCTGTCATTTGTCATAAGACTAAAGACTTTCCTGGATTCTATATTATTTTGTTGTTGTCTTTAATTTCCCCCGCCCTCCCCCCACACCACTTTCTCGTATACCTGGAGTTGAGTGGAGTTGAGTGGAAATTTAAGCAAACTAAGAAACGTACTATATTGACAGAGGTTAAAAGATCGGTCCAAGATGCTAAAACCACTATGGATTTGTGACGACTACTATTGACACCTAAGAGATGTTGGTGCATATATAATAGTAGGTCAAGATTGGTAAAAGAAGATATTAACTGAATGAAAGAATAAGCCCATTGACACGACTTCATACTGTGATTAACGTGTCAAGCTGAGTTCCTAAAGTGTACCTACAGGTTGTAACTTCAACTTAGCACGATTTAATCCATGAAAGTGGATTGTTTTCGATTCGTCTGGTCAGGTCTGAGAAATTACTCATTCTCGACCTGTATGGTGACATAAAAGCACTACGAAAAACAGAAGGGTTTCTGTCCAGGGCTTTTTGCAAAGAGAGGATTTGAACCTCTCAAACTTTCACTCAAATGGAGTTTGATGATGATGATGACTATCTTCTTAACATTGTCTTTTTCCCCATCAATGTTCGACTGAAAGAGATCTGGATAGATTCAAATATCTATTGATAAGAGCACTGAATTAAAACAGTCCAATAAGTGTATTGCAGTTGAAGTCTAGTTGAAAGAAAGCAAGTCTGTCCAAGGAGGATTCAGCTATTCGTGAACACGGATGCATGTCATGACCATTGGTTCCCCTTTGAAGGCGGGGTAAAGTGAATCTAAATGTCTCAATTATGTATGGACGGGGCAAATTGCCTATTTGTACCATACTATCTAGTTCAGTACCTTGTTATCTCATAACTCTTGCAGTGTAACTGTGCCAAGTATCCTACATAACAACAATTTAAAGTGAGTCTATTACTACTCATTTACTTGTTGAGGAAGCGTGCAGTATTTTACGTGGATACATAGACCCAGACGTGACCGGCTTAATTTGTCATATAATGGCTTATAGTAATTGTACATGAACAGCAAAGCAGGGGAGCTAACTGCGAGGCAGACAAGACAAAATGATTCACTTGTTGGCCATACAAAGCTAGCCTCTTGTCTTTCATACAGGAAGTTGAAACCAAATCAGACAAGAACACAAAACGAAAAGCTTTGGAATAAGTTCAAACCAGACACTGTTCACTTATTTCGCAATACATTTTTTTAAAATTCCACTCTGCCCTTAAACTGCCAAGCACGTGCAGTAGACATGTATACCAGGCGTAGCAGAACAACAACAACAACATAAGCTTTATGTGTGCATGGGGGGGGGGGGGGGGGGGGGTTGAACTGGGAGAAGGGGTAAGGAGAAATGTGAAGGTCATTAAAACAATCTAGAGGGTGGTGAGAAGTCTTCACGACAAGAGCAGAACTTAAAATCAATATGCCCTTACCATACACAACAAGGACAAGAGGGTAAATGACGTGTCAACAATGTAGACAACTTTCAACCAAAAGGAACAATAGTGATTCTTTAGGAAGCAACAAAGAAACCCACACACTGGGGCATGCAGCTGCCATTCAGGGGAAGATCGTAAAGGAATAATTGGGGCGGCAACTGTTCGTGGTGTGGCAATGCCGTAAAGAATGTTAATGAAGACGAACTCCTAGAATCGATTGCACAAATTGGTCAGATAAAATAACAATTCGTTCTAGTGTTCGCAAAGGTTTACTTCCATAAAAAGTGTCTTTTCATTTGATTAGCAGAATGGAGTAGGTGACACAGAGAGCCTCCTTGTTCAGTCTGTGAATCATCTTATGAGATGAAAGCCTGGGTATCTGTGTGAATGCGACCATGATCGCTTTTTAAATACATTTATAAAAAAATTAAAAAAAAAAGTTGTAAGACCTGAATTCAAACTCGAAGGCTCATGATGCTGTCCAAAGAAACGGCAGGATCCGCTACAATTTGGGACCAGCGCCGTCGCAGGCTCTGCCAGGGTGTAACACTGAGTGCAAACTGATAAAGGTCACAGGCTCCTGATTTTTTCTTAATGTTTACTCTTGAGGCCTTTCCCATGATTGGGTAGTGCCGCAAGGCAGCAGAGATATGGATTCGTAGTTTTTCTCAGGTCTGTAGCAAGCCAATGAGCCTTTCCAGTCGTGGCTTACTGGTTTAGGCACCGTTTGCTCCTTCTGTTAGTGATAACAGTTTAGCCGGACCCAATATGTCAGAAAAGATAACCACTGTCGATTTGTGGGAGAGAACTAGACAAAAGCCCATAGCCCAAGACATCACAAAACGAAAATGGAGTTGGATAGGACACACCTTGCGAAAACCAGCTATCAATGTTGCAAGGCAGACACTTGATTGGAACCCACAAGGAAAGTGTGCAGACCCAAGCAAACCTGGAAGAGGTCAGCCATCAGTGAAGCTGAGGGTACTGGAATGACATGAGAACAGAGGAAGAAAGCTGCTCAGAATCGAGTTCGGTGGAGAGGTGTGGGGGGCGGCCCTATGCTCCCCTGGGAGTCTACAGGATTAAGTCAAGTAAGTCAATACCTGAGAAACTCGTAAAGGCCAATAGTTTGGCTGCAAGTGGAAGAATTGTACAGGTAGGGGAGTGTTTATATCCATCGCCCCTTCCAGCTATAACAACCTTACGAAACACGTTCCAACTAAGATACAGGGTTTAACTTCTGCGACCGTAGGGCTGAGGGACAAGACACCAGGTTCAGCAATAAAAAAAAATTAAACCCAGACGATTCAATGAAGCAAAGTACGAACGAGAGAGAGTAAAAAAAATTGAGAGAAAGAAAGAGAGAAGAGGATCAAAAGTATAACAGGTTTAAAACACACACTCTTTATCCTGGCCGTGGTGATATCAATTAACGATTTATTCAAAGTATATCAACCAAACTAACTTCTTACTCTCTTTTCTTAAGGGAACTGAATTAGATAATAACTTTGTAAGGGATACACATATATATCTAAAGCAACATAAAAACAGGCTTATATATGGGGAAGAACTGTAAATTTACAGCGGAATACTTCCATGCTTTTCTATATCTAGCAAAAATATTTAATTGCCACTTATTAATTTTATTTTTAATTGATTCATGTTTTGTTAGGGACAATGAATAATTGTTAAAGAAAGTTTACATTAATTGTAATAGTATCAAAGAGTTTGGATAAATCATGTGATTAAATCTATTACAAAATCTTGACTAACAATAATAAATAAGTGCGATTAGAAATATTTTTACTAAATGTTTTTGTTTAGTGCGATTTCATGCTTTTACCTTTCTCAATACGATCCCATCACTTGTCTGGACTAAATTGGGAAAAAATAAGGGGAGGGGGTGGGGTATCTGTGTGAATGCTACCATGATCGCTTTTTAAATACATTTATAAAAAAATAAAAATAAAAAGTTGTAAGACCTGAGCTCAAGCTTCCCCAAGCCTAAGACAATTACCACTGAGTCAGCGAATCGCTTATGAAAATAGAAAGTTTAATCTATTGTGAGTGTCAAACCTTAAGCGGTGACCTACAAAGCATTAAGGGGGCTAAATCAACTTATATCAGCACATCAGTCAAGTGCAATCTTTTTCCCTTGTTCGATACCAAACAAAATAATTAATTACCAAATAGTTAATTAACTAATTGGTTAATTTTTTAAAAAATTGAATCTGGTTTTGTCAGATAATTTGAAAATTTCAGCTTGATCCGAGATTTAGAGTGGGCTAAATAACGTGTACACATTTTTCACTAGACAGACAGACAGAATGAGTTGATATAAGATTTGTAAAAAAAAAAAAAAAAAGTATTCGCTGAATACAACCTTTTCATTTCACTTTCTCTGACATGCTTAAACATGTTGGTAAAACAGAAAATCTAGTTGGCAGCCATTAAAATAATACACGAAACAATTCATACGACTACCTGTTTCCTTCGTAACACTTTTCAGAGCAATTGTTCCATTTTTTTTAAACATGGCCATTGATTTTATAAATCAAAGATATTCGATAAAAATAAACGCATGCATTATTTGCATGAAGCTTTCTGCGCAATATAATTAGATCTTCATCGCTTCATGATAAACTCCTGAGACGTTTGCCGATGTTTGTTACGTAAATATGAACCAAAACGCAGCATTTTTAAGCTACCATTTTTTAAAGACATTGAGCAGACGAGATTATTACGAAAAAAAACCTATAAAAAACGCTTAATTTCAAAACGTTTTTTTTTAATCGGGAAGAGAGTTTGACTAATCCATGTCAATGTTTAACAACTTTTTTTTTGTTCTGGAAATTAGCACGCGCTAGTCTGATTGGCTAAGGATAAAGAAAAAGATAGGTGAATAAATTGATTAGGAAATTGTATATATTTCTATGTCTATCGCATTTTCATTGCGGCTCTAGCACCGACCCAACTTCCGCTCGTACTTTGTATTGCTCGGCCTATTTGCTTCGCGGGGCCAATGACGTCATTTGTGGCACATGCATGCTAAGTGAGAGGCATTCATTATAAATGTGGATAGTCTAGCACGAAAAGTGTTTGTCTGGGAGACACTGGGAGTCTGTATATAACGTTCATGATTTTTAAATAGTCATTGCTGCACAGCTGTAAATGCTGCTGTCGACAAGTCTACTTGTTTATGACTACATTGAAGTCAAACTACGATTGGTTTGGTTTTTTATTAAATAAATAAATCAACGGATCAAGTTTTGTATCTCAAAGAAATATTTCTACAATTCCTCTGATTAGCCTGCAAACTTTACCTGGGTGAAGCTTAAAACCTACATCTCGAAAATGGCTCTGTAACGATTTTCCTAGAAATTTGACAAGTTTCTGTATATCTTTAAGAAAAGAAAAAACTATTCAACTGGCAACAAAATGGTAAAACTCTAGTTTGACCGTTATATTTTTTTGAGTGACTGAGAGGTAAAGCGCTTGGCTTCAGAAACGGAAGGTGGGGGCGGGTTCGAATCCTGGTGAAGACTCAGTTCTAATGCGTACCTGGCGTTACTTAGGGAAAAGCAAAGGCGGTTGTTTGTTGTGGTGGCCCACATGACACACTCGTTAACCGTTGGTCACAGAAACAGATGACCTCTACATCATCTAGCCTATAAATCGCAAGGTCTAAAAGGGAAATATTTGCTTCTTCTTTACTGATGCTGAACCATCCTTCAAGTGCAGCGGAGGAAGCATAAAGAAAATGTCGTCCATAGAAAATCCGGCCGGAAATCGTGAAAGAATATACCGGCGTCTCTCTTAATAGTTTGCTAAGGAATGCTGCTGACCGGGGAAAAAAAAAGGGGGGGGGGGTGGCTATATTGACTGTCACAGAAGCCCTAGAACTCAAGACGAGGCATTGATGATGACGTTGACAATAATGACGAGGATACGCCCTTGATAGAGCATAATACACGCATTAATTGTAGTAAAATACTGTTTAAAGAACGACCAACGACCCTTAAGGGAAAAAAAAAACAGCTTTTCAACTGCGACAATTACAATGCAATATTGGTCGTCAGACGTCTTGGTGTCACGATCACCATGATTACATCCGGTGCAGACGAACATTAAGTAAGATGGTAGAACGGGTTACATCCACCTCCAGTTCGAGGAGATGCGATATAGACGTCACCAGATGAAGGGTGCATAGGTCAAAGCAACACGTAGCATTTGGAGTGGTTTCTTGAGATGGGATGTGAAAGGGGGGGGGGGGGGGAAGCAGGGCATGACCTATATGCTCATCGATGAGATACACTAGCGTCAAGAGACGGTAAAGGTTAAGCCAGCAAGTGGGGGCTGTCAACCCCTAGGGAATCGTGACACGCTGATGACATTGGCGCGAGAGTGTCCTTTTTACAAAGCTAATACCAACTGACTGTCTCTCTGGTACATTTTTTTTACATGTTGTATTTCCAACACCCAATCTCGGATCAAGTTCAAATTTTGTACAATTATTCCTTGTACATGACATGACAAGAATCAATTTTATAAATTAACAAAGTAGTTAATTAATTATTGGAAATTAATGTTGTTATTTGGTATCAAACAAGGGAAAGAAATTGTACTTGACAGATGTGCCGGTACATGTTGAATTAGTCCCCTATTAATTTGTATAGAGAAATAAAGTTTGAAACTAACAATACATAGCTATGAAATCTTCTATTTTTATGAGCACTTCGCACAGTGGTTAGTGTATTCATTGAGGAGACTTGAACCCTGGAATTCGAACTCAAGATCAACAACTTTTTTATGTTTTGTTTTTTTATAAAATACATTTAAAAACCTATAACAGTAACATTCACCCAGGTACCCTTTCTTTCTGACCCCCCCCCCCCCCCAACACACCTTTTGTGTTTTTTCTCAACTGGTCCAAACAAGTGATATGATTATAGCGCATTGAGAAAAAAGCTACAAGCATGAAATAGCGCTAAAGAGAAACAATTGGTAAAAATATTTCTAATCGCACTGATTTATTATTGTCATTCATTACATGACTGATACAAACTAATTGATACAAGTACACTTAATATAAACTTCTTTTTTAATGATGCTGAACCATCCTTCAAGTGCAGCGGAAGGAGCATGAAGAAAATGTCGTCCAAAGAAAATCCGGCCGGATTTAAAAGGTATTTTCAATGTTTTTCATTTTTTTATGTTTTTTTTTTTTAATCATGCATGTTTTAGCGCATTGTCACGGATGTGAAAAGAAATTGTAACTTCATTGCCAGTGATCGCATCGTGACCGGAGCACAATCTACTATCGGGCTTCCGAACCTCCCCCGACCGCCCCGCACCTGTACAAGTTATCTAAACCTCCATTGTTCAAAACTCTTTCCAGACCACCCCACCACCCTTCATCTGGCGTGTGTACTTCAACGTATTGTCTCCCCCCCCCCCCCCCCCCCCCAATCGACTGTCGTCTGCTCGATCAATGTATCGAGGGACCAAAATTTGTTTCGATTCATTCGGCAGACGAACAAAAGGTAAAAAGGGGGGAAAAAAAGCGAACAGCAAACAAAGCTAACGACTGTATTCAGCCTGCTATTAACTCATCGCTACTGTTTGATGAAGCTCTCAAAATCTTTACAGTCATGAACGATAGGATTTATTCTATTTTAGGGACGGATTTGTGGTGCTGTTGTTGCCATAGTAATGGTTTTAAATAAACAAAGGACACAGTGAAATTAAAACAACAACTCGTGTGAAGTAACGGAGCGTAACGCAAAGTTACAGACACCTGGACATTTTACAAATGACATTACATGTATGTTGGAGATTTTCGTCACCTACACCAATCCTTTAGTCTGTTGGACGGTTGGGGCATCACATGAGATTTGTCGACCGTCTTTCTCCATTCCTCTTTGTCTTTTGCCTTATATAGAACCTTTTTCAATGGCAGGCCCGTCCATTCTTGTCTGTTGTCTTCCTATCACTTTTTCTGTCTTTTTCTTCTTTTTCTTGGTTTGGTTTCCTGAAGGGGAGCCCTTTACGAGTCCTAAAGACCTTGTAATGTGACCCATAAAGGTTTAATTTGCGTTTTTTTTTACAGTAGTTAGCAGGTCATCGGTGAGGTCCAATCGCAGTTTGTGAAGTAATATTTGAAAGTCATATCTAGGATCTTAATTCCATTGCTAGGATCCTCCTCTCTAGCTCTGCAGTCAGCGTCTAAGACCCGCAAGATTTTCATACATGGCGGAAAAACTATAGATACTTAGAGTCTAGTTTTTTGTTGTTGTTGTTGTTGTTGTTTTGAATATCCGGTGTACAAAATAAACGAAGTGGTTTTTAATTTAAAAGTTTATATGATATAAAACAAAAACTAAAGTTCCCCTTTCAGATCTTATAGGACATATGATGTTAAGGTCATCTGGTTTTTTTTGGCCAACGGTTAACGAGCAGGGTGTTATGTAGCCAGCACAACGACCAACCGCCTTTTCTTTCCCCAACTAAGGTCAGGTACCCATTAGAATTGGGTGGACTCAGGGGCGCCCTGAAAATCCCGAAATTCAAAATCACAGTCTTCACCAAGATTCGAATCCAGGACACCAGGTTTGGAAGCCAACCCCTTAACCACTCAGCCACCGCGTCCCCATACTTGATATATATTGTGCACTTTTTGAGCCCTGCAGAATCACATTTTCTAAAGTCTTCCATTTGTAGCACAAAAGAATTTCACTCTGGAGCAAGCATTACACTTTTACTCTAGGACTTCAAACGTATTCAAAAACAAATGGACATCTAACTAGCGACAATAGAAGAGATTCTTTTTTTTTTTTCAGTTGGCAACAGTAAAATTCAATTTAGCGTCCTTGACATTGTTGAGCTTTTCGTGATCATCTCTAATATCAATACGAATAAATCTATTGTATTTAAATTGTCTAATAGTTTTTAAAGTTAGAAACGTATAGTTTCGCCGAGCCGACCCAGAATCGGAGTAATAGAGAATATATATCAAGTCGTTAAAAAATACAATATTCTTAGGAAATTCCCCTGCCTATGTTTTTTTTTATTACATTACGACATGAGTCAGAACTAAGAATGGTAATAAAGGGCTTTATGTGATTTGTTTAATATCGCATTTGTAATGGAGGTTTGTTTGTAAACAGCTATTGCAGTCTCAGTAAAATGCACACACTCAAAACTACAACTAATTTAATTTGAAAATTTATTCCATCAACGAAACAAAGATGATTTAATGGAATGAATTGATTTTTAGAAAATCATGAACACGAGGGGACACATTTTTACAGGAAGCCATATCTTTCGTTAAAATATATGCAAAAATGTCATCGTCATGGAACGCTATCCAAACTCAATCAAGGTTACTATAATGTTGAAAATTCTAAAATATAAAAAAAATAGATCCTAGACAGTAGCCCCAGTAATATTATTGTTGACTTCCTGCTGGCCAGCCGATAGTGTGTTGTCAAACGTGACGTAATATTAACGCACGTGACCATTAGATACAGAGAATGTTGCAATAAAATTACCTTTTTACATTACTATAAGAGAGTGGAATAAAGAAAGTTAATTGATAAATTGTATAAAAGAGAGAGAGTACTCTAGTTTACGTTTGGGAAGGAAGGGTCAGACGACAAGTAAGCCGCCATATTTGTTAGAAGATACAGTCATCTGGATATGGATTATGCCAAGAAGATATTACTTCATTGTTTCAATCTTCCTTCCATATGTCAGTATAGTCAATAAATTAGAACTGTAAATGAATTTAATATTAATTAAAGGATTATCGTGAAGGATTTTTAGAGTTTTTACATTAGTAAAGACAATTGAGGCCCTGGATTGTATTTGTATCATGATAATATGTTACACTAAGACAGTACAACTAGACGAGATTAAGCTGATCAAAATAATACAGAGATCTAATAATAATGAGGGGAAAAAAAAGCAGACAATAGTTTCATTTGCTTAGAGCAGCAGTTCTCAACCTTGTATGCTAGGCGACCCCTTTTTACAATCATCCACTCTGACGCGACCCTCCCCCCCCCCCCGCACACACACACAGCAATAGAAGAATAGACAAAACAATCCATTTTTTCGATGGTCTTAGGCGACCCCTGGCAAATCGTCAATCGACCCCAAAGGGGGTCACGACCCACAGGTTGAGAACCCCTGGTTTAGAGGGTATGTAGTAGTATGTACCATTTTCAGCCCTTGAGGCCTATGGAGGCAAATAAGTTAATGTCAGACGGTTTAACGAAGGTGTCGTGCGGCCAGTACAAAGATCAACCACCAATACTTCCCCAACTGCCCAACGTATGTCAGCTACCCAATAGAGCTTGGTGAGCTAAATATCCCGATTTTCGAAATCCGTCTCCACCGGGATTCGACCCGAGACCCCTCAGTTCAGAAGCCAAGCGCTTTACCAATCAGCCACCATACTTAAACTGGAGTGCTCATCTAACATTAGAATAATCTAACAAAAGGCAGGAGACACGCTGGTCGTCCACTTCTAAAGTATACTGATGTATGTAAACGCGATACGACGCTCTTCAAAATCGACACTAGCAGTTGGGAAAAAGTGGCACTGGATAGAACCATATGGACGGCAAGAAAAATAAGAGGGGTCCCGGATTGCAGTAGTAGAAAGAAGAGCAAAAGTGCATCAGTGCCTGGTGATTACATATGCCCAACCTGTGATCGCAGCTGTGCATCAAGGATGGGCCTCTTTAGTCACACCAGAAGTTGCAAAGGAAGAGATCATCTCTCGAAACGTAAAATGCCACAAAGTGCTAACGGGACGATGAAATTCGGTGTACAAGAAAGAAGCTGTGGAAGAGCAGCAAATGTTCAATACTTAAAGATTGTTCAATTCAAAAAAAGTATTCTCTAATTCACCCGAGCTGTCGTCAAACGTAATAGAAATTGTCGGCAGTTAAACGGAAAAAAAAATAGAATTATGACAGGTTAAGTAAAAAAAAAAAGTATAAAGAGGTACACACCTCACCCCACACACACACAAATACACACACAAATACACACACACAAATATATACACACACACACAGTATCCAACAGTAGGCATGGATTTAGACTTTTTGGATCACTATTAGTCAAACTTTCAAATTCAACGAGGTTAATTTAAAGAGAGAGAGAGAGAGAGAGAGATCAATGTAATGGCAATCATTTCACGGGACTAACGACCAGTTGTACATTTAAAAGACATAGGAAAAGTATGTGTACACATTTGTGTCAATTCGGCTAAGTTGAGCCTCACCGATTGGCGCCGCCATTATGTTGATGTGTATGGTTGCCAAGGAAACCAGAGATGTCATGTTACTAAGTATAGAAGTGAAAAAAAAATTCGATAAATCGACACAGCTTTAGGAATCATGACAATTGAGTCCCATGACAAAGAGTGCATTAGAAACACTTTAGGAATTGTGACAACTTTGCCTCAAACAAGGAGTGCATTACAACACTTTAGAAATTGTGACAACTTTGCCTCAAACAAAGAGTGCATTGAAACACTTCAGGAATTGTGACAACTTAGTCCCAAGACAAAGAATGCATAAAAACGCTTAAGGAATTGTGACAAATTAGCTTCAAACACAGAGTACATTCAAAACACAATTTAGCCCAAAACAAAAAGTGCATTAAAACACTTCAGGAATTGTGACAACTTAATTACAGGACAATGTGTGCAATTGATAGCTGAGAATAATGACATTTGATCCCCAAAGACAAAGAGCTCATTAACAACTCTTTACAAATTAAGACGATTTAGCCGCCTTTATGTTACAAACAAAATTTAATACGCAGATAGGATGGGCCAGAGCTTGTGATACGTCAAGTACACGAAAGGTTCTCATTTGAAATCTTTACACGTGGAGACAGTGCTTTCTATTTATGACTCCTGGTGTAAAAAAGTAAAAAAAACAAATTCCACTCTAGTAGGACATTAGAGGACACGCTGTCAAATTGTTAAAACATGGCAGAGCCCTACCTCTCTCCCTTCAAACCTACCTTTTATTCTACGCCCATTTAAAAAAAATATTTGATGAATGCAGCTCTTGATAATCTACAACAATTGTTGGGAGAAAAAAGCACTGGGTGGATCTACATGTACAGCAAGCTTAAAGGAAAGGTCCTGGATCACAGATGGTGATCACACCAGAAGCAGGGAAAAGGCTGAAAACGAGGCAGTGTTTTGTGATTACAATTGCCCAACCTGTGGCCGCAGATGTGTATCTAGGATTGGTCTCTTAAGTCACGTGAGAAGTTGTAACCGGAAAATGTCGTCTTCTGAGACGTAAAATGCAACAGAGATGTAGTGGGGGAGCAATGTAAAACAGTATGTAATAACAGTTGATGGCCGTTTAGTGTATTTCAATGTAATAAGTTCTCAGTATATTTTGGCCATGTTTTAACTTTATCCACTTGAAGGAATAAAGAAGAATCATTAGTGCATTGACTTCAAATATATTCAAATACACTCATCTGCATTTAGAAAACTTAATTGCAAAATTTAATTAATCTAATTCATTATAACAATTACCACCTCTTGAACCCGATTAGATACAAACTAACCCAAGCATTAGTTCATCATTTCCATTACAAACACAAACTTACCAAATTGTAGACACCGAGTAACAAGGTCTCGACACCACCGCAGACCTGAAAATACAGGAAGTGATAGATGATGCCTTTAATGTCATAATCTAGAAAAAAAACAAAAAAAAACAAACAAACAAGGTTACAAAGACAGTTTGTTTGGAAACACAAACTCAAAATCGGCCCCCGAAGTGGTCCGCCCAGGCAGGCTTCAAGATTTTCCAAAGAACATCCAAATGAAATTATATCAAAGACAAATGAGAGATAAGAATGGAGAAAGAAGGTTGAAAGATCTTGCAGATCAAAGGATAGGTGCAAGAGAATGCAAAGTTAGATGTGAGCCTGGCCTAACTAGTTCCCCTTTCAGACCTTGTGGTCTATAGGGCAGATGATGTAAAGTTCATCTGTTTTTTGGCCTACGGTTAACGAGGGTGTCATGTAGCCAGCACCACTATCAACCGCCTTTACTTTTCCCCAACCAATGTCAGGCACCCATTAGAGCTGGGTGGACTCAGAGGCGCCCAAAGATTCCAAAGTTAAAAATCCCAGTCTTCACCAGGACTCGAACCCGGGACCCCGGTTCGGAAGCCAAGCGCGTTACCGCTCAGCTACCGCACCTCTCCTGGCCTAACTGAAGTCTTATAATTGATGTAATTGTTTTGAAAAGGCTCAATGTCTTTTTTTTTTTTTTTTTTAAATGGAAACCTCAGAATTTGCGCTATTCAATTTTAGCTTTATCATCATAGGAATCCTTGGGCCTCTTTTCTTTTCTTTGCCTCTTTTTTGGGCTTAATGTGCCTCTTGTATGGGCCATCTTGCCTCTTTTGTGGGCTTTTTTTTTTTTTTTTTTTTTTTTTTACCCAATATGTTTTTATTTGTAAGTTCTCATAATTCGCAAGTATTAAATCATAAACTATTGAAAATTGATTAACCTAAAAATACTACAATAGTAACAGAAACATTATTTAATATCAAAGACATACTACCTAACCATCCTAGCCATTGAATCCATAAAAGACAGAACAATGATACAAGTATCCTCTACCCCAGGCTCAATCTCTTGTTTGAATGCTTCAAATTCAAAATTATAGAATTATAAAAATTACTTCACGAAAATGGAGTTTACAAGATTAGTATTCGTTTTAATTTAGGTATAACTTATAATGCATACTAATTAGCTTTTTCTCTTTAAAAAACTGCTTGAATAACTGATTTTAAAAATTAGATTTTTCGCTTTCAAAAAAAAAAAAGTTGCCGTTGCATCAGAACTTTGAATGGTCTAAAATATTGTGATGTCGGATTTTCAATATCTTTTCTAGTTTACGAGATCTAAACGGGACAGACGGACAGACATTTCGCACAAAACTAATAGCGTCTTTTCCCCTTTCGCTGCCGCTAAAAAAAACGCGCGCATTTTGACGTGTCCTATTAAAACTAAAGAATATAATAAAGATGGAATATGGGATATCTTGTGAAAGAAAATATCTACACGGTTGCATAATAAATGATCAAGGACACCAGACGATTACTTAATGACAAACATTCATCAATCCTTCAAGCATTTAATACCCAGCAAACAAGACAAGAGAATGCTCATTAATGAGTTACGATGAAGAAATGATATCGAGGCTGGAACTAAAAAATCTCTCGCTTCAAGTTAAGATTTAAATCTAAAATCATCTGCTGCATCTCTTGGCGACAAAAACAAAATAAAGTAAAAAAAAATTGTATTAAACAAGAAATAGTACAATGCTATTAATAACCTACATCAACTTATTCTAAACTAGAAAAGTGCATTCCAATTTTTTTTTTGTAGAAACGCAAATGGCTGAGATGTTTAAATACATAAATTACGTTGAATGGAATCGCCTCTATGATTTATATGGAATCCTATTAAAGTGTCGAGAAACAATTATACAGCTTTTTTAAGACGTGGAAAACAAGGACCGGAAATGTAAACTGCAACCGACTGAATTGTTTGTTTTACATGTTTCGCGTGTTCCTTCAGAGTTGAAGATAATTTACTTCCTGGTCAGGACGAGGGGGGTGGAAGCGGGCAGGTTTTGAACCCGGGACCATTGTTAAGTCCGAACGCCTAGTCCAGCGCGAAAACCGCATGACCAGGCAGCCATCCGTTATTTGTTTACTCTCGGTCATTTCTTTGTCCGGCGGTACCGCTCTCTTGAGCGGGGAGTTCAGATTAAGTGAGTAAAATTGAGCAACATAATACATAAACTTGATCAATTTCTGGTGACCATACGAGTATTGAACACTTTATATTAGTTACTCTCAGGGTCAGCATTTGGTTGGTGTTATAACGTTCTAGACTTTTACCCCCCACCCCCATTTCGACCAGCTTCAAAAATTAATTTAAAATTTAATTTCTATTCGATGATTTTGACCACGTGCTACAGTTTTGGATTAAAATACTCCAAGTAAAACGTTTTTGTGTTCAAATTTTTAGTGTCATTCATTAGGTTGTTGAGGTTAGATGTTCCGTCATTTTGAACAGTACATTCTAAAGAACTATTCGGTAGAAACGAAATTGAGGCTCCACGAGCAAAGCCGTCTGGTGTTTAGGTGACCTTCACCCCGACACATAAAGGCAGCCGTTGCAGTGAGATGACAACCCTGAGAACAGCGAGCTCATCATTTTCTGTTCAAGGAGATCTTGCCTTGCTATGACACGAGGTACTCACATCGTTTTCGTTAGTAGCCTTATATCAGCAGCAAAATGAACGACACTCAACAACATATGTTGGACTCTTTTCAAATATAATTTTAGTGTTTTAAAACAAGTTAAAACTACATGGGGTGTGGGTGGAAGTAGGAAGCAACAAATAGAGACTTGAAAATATCCACAATAAACAACCTTCGTCGTCAAACACTAATAAATAGATTAATATTTTTTTTCTTGTCATTTTCCCGGACAGACAGACAGACGGAAGGACTTGAAAAGTCAACTGCAACCGAATGATATGTTTGTTTGTTTTACATGGACAGACAGACAGACAGACAGACAGACAGACAGACAGACAGACAGACAGACAGACAGACAGACAGACAGACAGATAGATAGATAGAGGTCCCACATTTATTTTACAACACATTGAATTTTATTTCAAGAACTATTACAACCAACTCCTGAAATAAAAATCCATATAAGTGTTTGAATGATTTACTGGAACACAAGCGCGCAAGACGCATTTGGAATATTTTTCCCCAGGTGCTAACTTAAATCTCGGGAAATATTTCAAAAGTCGTATAGCATTTGTTTAATTTTTTTTTTTCATTTTCCTTTATATACATATGTGAACTATGAATTATAAATATTTTTAGAGCCTCATACGTCAGTTCATTCCACAATCAAACGTAGGAATAGAAAGGCTAGTTTGTCAACGACACGGAGTTTTGTTTTGCAACGACCAAGTAACCCTAACCTTTAGACCAGCTACTTATTCAGGGATGAGTAAAGTAGGTAACGTTGTTACAGTGCGCATGCTTAAAAATGAGTACATCTATAAAGTAAAAGAACAGTTCAGTTCCCCTTTCAGACAGTGTGCTCTATAGGATTCGAACCCGTGACCCCCGGTTCGGAAGTCAAGCGCTTTACGCTCAGCCACCGCGCCTTTAGTACATACATAAGTAAGAATTAAAATCTCGTGAACGTTTGAGTCCCGAGGGACTTCATGCTGTTGTTGTGTCAGCGGAGAAAGTGTGTTACAAGTGAGTTACAAAGACGTACACCTCTATGTTCCTACCTTATAGTAGCACCGACCACAAGAAAACATCAAGAAATAATGTAAAACTGCAAGTGAATTAATTTGAAAAAGTACTAAACAAACACAGTGTTTCCCATTCCGGGAACGCGTGTGGGTGAAGATAACAAGCAGAAATAGTGTCATGTTCTGTGCAAATCAGATTATCGAGGTAGGGGACTCTCTGATTTATTTCCTTCTTTCTGTAGTCAATAGAACATATTCGTCTTCTGCGATATCAATAATTAAACTGAAGTCTCTTAATAACGTCACATTTTGTCATTGGTAGTATCAAACAGTACAAATATTGTGAAAACTTGATCAGGTAAAATCTCGTGTGAATTAGAGAGCAACAACGGCCGTGAAGTTAACAAATGCTTCCTATCAAAACAGCACCATTAACATGAATTCAGCCTTTTACTTATTTCACCTTTTACATAACTTATTTCACCTTTTACGTAACTTAATTCGCCTGTGTATCTTGTCACGTGTGTCTAAATCGTCATTGTGTCGAAGTGCTCCTGTCCCAAATATCCAATTACATACACCGTTACTACTGACTAGGCTTGGTACGACATTTCGCCATTCATAATGATTCCTATATATCCTATTCCAACTCAGATGTCCACACTATTATATCCAATTCTACTTCCTTTTCAGCTCAGTTCATGTTTTCTGTTTATATTATGTGTAAGTCTCGTTTAATTATTTTTTTTTTTTGTTTTTTTTTTTGGACTCCAGACTTAAATCTATACAAAGTGTCTTTTCGTCTTTACTCTCATGAGTAAAACTTCAAGAACTCAAGAAGATCTAAGGACGATGATGAATTGATGAATGATCCAAAACATTTCATCCTATGAGTTACATCGGCGTTTCGCTAATTCTGGGCAGGCAAGTTTTGACAAGGAATGCGCAAAGGTGTTAATCATATTTATTAAAGGACACCCACATTCATTAGTATTTGCATGGCAGTTATAGTCCATATTTGAAAATTAAAAATGTTATTATCAAAGACTCACAATTTTAAAAACTATATAAGACAAGTCGTTACATCTTCATTAGTAGGAGCGTTTAGAACATAACCCGTTATCAAGAAGTTCTACAACAAGATCGACTCAAACAGTTCTTTCTAAATAGAAGATTTCCATACATTGTTTGTCACCTTACACGCTATTCAACTAGAGACCTGCCTGGATCTACGTTAGGGAATGTTTGGGAGTTGGAAGGGGGGCGTCGCATCTAGACGTTTGAGAAGCACTGAGCTGCATCTAACGCTGAGACTGGTATATGACGATGACTCCTGATTAGTTCAACGTATGGCAATGGAACCAGTGTAAGACAACAGCACATCTAGCTCATACCGGAAACGCAATTAAAAGCAAGAACGTGAGCCAACCAATTAGATTTCCATACGCCAACAACAAAAATAAGATTCAAAACTCCAGTCCTCCAGGGACTGAATATTTCTGAAGCTAAGCAGCTGGGCAATGAATGATTAACTGTTTTCTTTACATCAGCACAAGACACTTCGAGTTTGTACAATACAGAACAAAAGCTCGACTATCATAATTGAACAGAGTAGAGCTGTTATGTATAATTAAACATTGTCTATAGGCCAATACATCTCGAAACTGTAACAGTAAGTAAAGTCAATTGCAATACTGCATAGCGTAGACATACACCTCTGATTGCTGATTAAAACACATAATGTCAACAGAAGAATTTTACACTTTTTTTTTACAAAGGTATATCAAGTCACTCTGTCTGTCTGGTAAAAAAGAGTATACACGTTATTTCTCCCACAACCAATTTCGGATTACGCTGAAATTTCGCACAATTATTTCTTTTACCTGACAACACAAGTAACAATTTTTGAAAAATAAATAAATAAAAAAGGGCAATGCAAATGAGCAACTCAGGTTTCTCCAGAAGAACGATGAGACCGAAATTATGTAACGATCACTATATACTCATCTGTTCGCCACGGTAACGTGTGCTCTACACAAGGAGAAAACAAGTACTACTGTCCACTCCGAGTTTAGCTCCTAAGTCAGCCTTAACCAGTATCTCTGGGCGAGGGTCGTGCCCAATAGCAGCTTTCATGATGCCCAATCTTGGACGATTTCATCTCAAATATGTTGATTGATGGTTGTGATCTTGAGATCCCACTGGCAAACATCTCTCTATGAACAAATTACTGTTGAATGTCCCTAATTTGGTCTTGTTCTCGAGTCGACTTCAGCACAAATGATGTCCTTGGGAGTTCTTCCATTAGGCGGTTGACATAACCAAGACGACGTACTCCTAATAGAGGGGATATTAGTAGCTGTATCAGGTCTAGAACATTGGAATTTTTTGGCCGGGTTGTCAACTCGAGGACTTGAATATAGACCACAAGAATCCAGACATGCAGGCAAAAGAAAAGGAACAATGCATAGGAGGTTAGTTCTTTCATTAAGACATAGGTTTAGCTCAATACTGATTTATCTACCGAGCCGAGCTGATAGTGTTTGTTCAGTCTTTTACAACTAATTACCACACCAATGGAACATAAGCCTTTGGATCAGCCATAAGCAATTCACAGATCACCAACTAAAGAAAAGTAATTTGAATACATAAAAGTTCTTTTTTTAAGATAAATATCTTTCAAAAATAATCCAATGTTGTTGTTGGATCTACGGCAAAACAGAAGAGAATCTACTTAAGAGTTAACCTTTTGACAACTTAAATTCAACGCAAAAACCATGGTTTCAATTATATTTCAAAAAATATGATTTATGATTTCAATCAAATAAACTTTATTGATTAGCTTCAGCACGTTGACAGCCCGTCTTCATATAAATAGTCATGAACACTGGTTGAATTTATGTTATTTCATAGTTACAAAGAATGATTTTATTGGCGACAATTCACCTAGTGCCTCAACAGTGCTGCCAAATTCAACACTTACAAATGGAGTCAATGATAGTTCCCCTCCATCGATCTGCTCAGGTGCGTCGCTCTGCAAGGGCGAGGAAACAAAGGGAGTCAATGTGGGCGATACCAGGTGTAAGCATTGATCTCGTTGAATTGGGGAAAAGGGGTGGTGGGGGAGGGGCGTGTTATTTCGACAAACAACAAAACAGGCGTTCTGGGGGCCTGCATTGTTAAGTCGAATAATGGCTTCGTTGTGGAGTTGTTTTCAACTTCATGCTAAACATAGGCAGCAAATGTGTGTTCGTGCTTTCTGAAATACACCCTGGTGTTTAATAAGCGATTAATTGGTTGTTTTACTATGGCAGGTTGATTGTCATTAATTTTGTTGCAAGATGTGCTTGTATGTTTGTCACCATATTTTGTAGCTATGTTCATAAGATGTCAAGTATGGCGATAAGTTTTGTAGATATGTTTCTAAGATGCCAGGTATGGCGCTAAGTTTTGTAGATATGTTTCTAAGATGCCAGGTATGGCGCTAAGTTTTGTAGATATGTTTCTAAGATGCCAGGTATGGCGCTAAGTTTTGTAGACATGTTTCTAAGATGCCAGGTATGGCGCTAAGTTTTGTAGCTATGTTCCTAAGATGCCAGGTATGGCGCTAAGTTTTGTAGATATGTTTCTAAGATGCTACGTATGGCGCTAAGTTTTGTAGATATGTTTCTAAGATGCTACGTATGGCGCCAAGTTTTGTAGATATGTTTCTAAGATGCTACGTATGGCGCTAAGTTTTGTAGCTATGTTTCTAAGATGCTACGTATGGCGCTAAGTTTTGTAGCTATGTTTCTAAGATGCTACGTATGGCGCTAAGTTTTGTAGCAATGTTTCTAAGATGTCAAGCGTTAAGTAGAAATCGTGAAAAGATAGGAAGCTCACTGTAAAAAAATACACCATAAAACTTTATTTCAAGAACATATTAAAGAAAGTAGACTAACCATACAAAACGTATAGACTGATCACGTTTATTGTCTTCCTTTGTACATATGTACATTTGTACAAATTAGTTTTTCCAGCATATAAGAAAATCACAGGACCCAATTTTAAACTCTCTTTACTATTTTCTTTTGTACTATGTGAAAATTACTGTTGATTCTCGAAATGTAAAAATGTCGTTTATACCATTAATACAACTTTAAAGTGTAATTGTATCAGTTTGTTTAGATTAGTCAAGTGATTAAATTTGTAATAGATCTAGACTAACAATAATAAATCTGAGCGATTAGAAATAGTTTTACCAATTGTTTTTGTTAAGTACAATTTCATACTTTTAGCTTTCTCAATACTCTATGGTCCTATCACTTGTTTGGAACACTAGGGAAAAGGGGGGAGGAAGGGGGTATCTGGGTGAATGTTACCGTGATCTCTTTTAAAATGCATTTTTAAAAAACGTTGTACATGATCTTTCGCATATATTCCCGTGAGGGATGCGATTATGCAGACACATGACAAGGAGTTGCGATAGTGTCAGCTTTGTTTCTCTGTTACCCAGTTCCTCCACTCTACACCAAAAGATTGAAAGATCAGGTCTTTGTATATCATATCAACGCCTGTATTCTTACCATTGTCCATCTATAAATATTCAACTTATTGACCCAATAGTAGTGTTTGGAAAACAGTCCAAGCGTAAAAATACAGCTCTAATTCGTTAGGATAGAAAAATGAATATTAAAATGCCAACTGAGTATGGACACAAGCTATGGCCAGTAACATTAAATAATTGCAATTTTCACATTTCAATCAGTACCAAAAAAAAAGTTCAATTACAATATGATTGTTATATTGAAATATAATTAGGTTATTCTTATTAGCGCTATGTGATTTGAATAGCAATGTTTACATGTTTTACTGATAGTGTTCTACGAATAAAAATACACATAGATCTCTACCAATAATTTTAATATAACATTTTGGTACGTCGTTACAAAAAAAAAATGGGTCAAAAGGTCAACAGTTGATCAGTGGTGAGATAGTTCTACACAGAGTATTTAGATCTAAATAATGGAAATCATTTACAGTCGAATCCTGTTAATCAGACCCCATAAGAAAGACGGTAACATTTTGATCCTCATAATCGACTGGTCCGATTATCTGGATTCAACTTAATATTATTGGCTTCGGTACTTTAGGATTCGGTCCGAAAAAAGCGGCAGATCCGATTAGCCAATTTAACAAAACAATAAGATTTGTTTGGATACTTTAGGATTCGATCCGAATAAGCGGCTGGTCGAATAACCGGAGTCAACTATACATCTTATCTACTTTAAAGCAGACCAAAGCCGCCCAGCAAATCTCGAGCAAAAAACATAAGCGCGCTGTTTCACTGATCTCCCCTCGCTAACCGAGACCAAGCCCAGGCAACTAAAACCGCCGTGGCGCCATGGAGTCAATCTAACACATCAGGCAGGCCACTAAATGATGATGAAGGAGTCCATTACCACCAGTTTACTTTTCATTAGGGCACACATTGCGTGAAGAGGAACCCTAAAAAGGTTCTGACCAGATTCACAGATCACGTGGGAGTGACATTAACAGGTCATCCGTCAAGGACTCGATTTATTTATTTTTTACAGCGAGGAGGTCACTCTATTTTACAAGTTAGATAAAGTCGCTACGAGTGATCTCCCATGGTTAAGGAGTCTAAATATAGAACCACTTATCTTGGAAGATACAAATGCTAATGATAGAATTGTGAAGCCAGTGAAGTACTTATCTTGGAAACTACACAATCCTACATGACTATGAATACTAATGATGGAAGTGTATCTAACAATTTACAAAACCTTCAAAGACTCTGCAGTCAGATTATGGAATTTCTAACAAATCTGTACTCCCAATATGGTTGTCAAAGTTGGACTCTGAGACTGAAAGAAGAATATATACCTTAAAAAGTAATTATGCTACAGAAATCTGCTGAGTATCAGATAAAAGGAAATGAGTTTGTAATTTTACAAGTCAACATTATGGCTGGCAAAAAAAAAAGGAGGAACTCTTGAATACTGCAAAGTGACGAAAGCTGTGCTGGTTTGGTCCCATTGCAGGACATGAGTCACGTTCAAAAGTCACCCTTAAAGGTACAAGGACAGTGAAGTGAGCACGAAGAAAGGGTCGTCCTAAGAAAAGCTGGGTGGGAAACGTATAAGGATGGACCTGGCTCTCTTATGAGATCCTGACAAAAACAGCTGCTAACAGGGGAAAGTGGAGAGATTTGGTTACCCGAACTGTCACAGCACCCCTACGACTAAAGTCAAAGGACAGGTGATGATGATAATGAAGCAAACATTTCAGATAAATAAATAAGCCAAACTAAGCCATTTAAAAAACTGATGTCCAAAGTCTGAATAAGTTATAAATGTTCGAAATTACAATCATCATCGAAAAAAAAATAGACTCTATTTAACAAGCATATATCACTTATCAAGCATATATCACTTATCATACCCATATAACTTATTCATAAGAACCTTCGACGTCTCATGTACATGATATCAGATCAACCTCTTAGAAAAAAAAAAATGTAAAAAGAATAATATAAGTCTTTTAGAATATTTTCAGATACAAAAGATAAATATTACGTACATTTTTTTTGTGCTTAAGGTAGTTTTGGATCATTTTAAAATGGTAAATGCTAAATGAAACAGAAATAATTATATATCATTAGAAATAGTCATTTTGCAATACTTTTAAATTATTTAAATTATTTGATGGTCAGTTTTACATAAGAAAGAAGAGAGTGACAGAGAGAGGAAGGAAAGAAAAAAAAAAGAGAGAAGAGAGAAAGAGCGACAAAGAGGGAGAAGAAAGAGAGAAGATAGAACGACTGAGATAAGGAGAGAGAGACAAAAGAGAAAGGGAGAAAGATAGGAGAGAGACAGTGGAGAGAGGTAGAGAAAGGAGAGAAAGAAAGAGAGAGAAAATAGAGAAAGAAGAAAGAGAGAAGAAAGAGCGATAGAGAGAGAGAGTTAAGAGAGAAAGAAGGGAGAGAGAGAAGAGAGACAGAGACAGGAAGAGATAGAAGAAATTGTGAGAAGAGAAAAAAAAAGGTCGAGAGAGAGAAAGAAAGAGAGAGAGAGAGAAAAGGGAGATAGAGAAAGAAGAAAGAAACCGAAACAAAGAAGGCGAGTAAATAGATACAAAGAGAGAAGATTGAGAGAACGCATCGACCAAAAATCAGATCAAAGTATCAAAGAATTGCACAGGCAGAGTTCTTAAAACTACACGTATTTCAACAGGTCAACTGAAACTACCTCAAGTCAGGTGAGTTTCGCCGTCACAAACTAGCCTTTAACCGAATACCGTAAAAATCCGTCAACCTCTCCATTGATTTCACCCTGGAGTCTTCCTTTTTTGTCCCTCTCCATAAGCCAACAATACGATAAGATACTAACTCAAAATCATTTCTCTTTTCAAGAACGAAGAACGCCCCCAAGGGAAGAATCATTGCGCAGATAATAATGAGCTCTGACGATCTTACTCTCAAATATTGCAACAAGCAAATCAACAACAACAGCGAGCCCCATGACAACAGTTTCAAAGTTGATCCCCCCCCCCCCTAATTTTCCTCTCACCAAAATCTATACTTTCTTCACGATTGATGCCATGTGCGAGAGCGCCTTAGAAAACTCTATCCGTGATGTTCACCTGCCATAGTCTGCTATTTAGAGAAATTACCAATGCTCCAAATACCAGCTTGGGGAAAAAAAAAACTAGCTCTTCAGAAAATTAGATCTTTAAAACTCCAACATGAAAATGTCTTCAGCAGATACGCTCCAGTGAACAACGTGTCATTTAGCGGTTCGATCGATGACAGTCAGGGATTCAGGAAAGCTTTTTTTTTTAATTTTTTTAGCGCTTGATTCTCAAATTGTAAAGAAAAATATTCATATCGGCTTTTAGTTTTTACAAAACAAAAAAAAAAAACAGAAATTCTGAGTGGTAAAGCGTTTAGCTTCCGAACCAACAGGTCCTGGGTTCGAATCCTGGTGAAGACTGGGATTTTTAATTTCTGAATTTTTGGGGCGCTTCTGAGTCCACCCAGCTTTAATGGGTACCAGACATTAGTTAGTGAAAAGTATCGGCAGTCGGTCGTTGTGCTGTCCACATGACACCCTCGTAAACTGTGTGCCACAAAAGAACATATGACCTTTACATTATCTGCCCTATAGATTACAAGGTCTGAGAGGGATATTACAATGTGAAAATATGAGGTTATGACGTAAGACGTTGAAATAAGAGAAGTAGACTGGGACAGAAAATGTGGTGGCTGAGAGAAAGAGCGCTTAACTTCAAAACTGAGAGTCCCGAGTCCTGGGCTAGTTAAGGCGATCAGTAATTGGTGATTCAAAAATTGTAATGAAATCTATGTAACTGTGGTTGAAAAAAAACGTCGACATGTCTCTGGGCTAAACAAACAAAAATGGCCCCTTGCTAAAAGCCTATAAGATTGTATCTTCGGATTTGTAGTTCTCGAATAACGAAACAAGATTTGTTAAACACTTTTGGTTTTGTTTCGTGCATTGGTTCTCTGTGAATGATTTAACTCAACCTAGAACAGAAAGGGTGACGGAGAAACGATCTCTAGGTCAAAGCATAAAAGGCTAAAAGCGATGGTGCGAGTTTAATCCTAGCTGAAAAATATGCCTGCCTTTGTCTACAGCCAAATTTTGCGGGTTCGAATCCAGTCTGCACATTTTGGTCATAAAGTGTTCTTTCAATAAAAAGGCCTCCAGCTTCATGTTTCCCAAAGGAATGTCTCTTGTCTAGACGTTTTCAGCATTTCTTCAGTAATGAACATTGTTACATTACATATTACATCCTACCCCGTTTCTCCTGCAGAGCGACTGAACGAGAACGGAGAGCAGGATTCGTCCCGGGACCTTTGTGAAGGCAGCGCGGAGCGCAAACTACGTGACCATGCATCATTTTTTTTTCTTTATAAAAAGAAAATCTATGAGGCGCGGCGACTGAAAGGTTAAGTGCTTAGCTTCTGAACCGGGAGTCCCAAGTTCGAATCCTTGTAAAGACTGGGATTTTTAATTTCGCTCTCTTTGGGTGCTTCTGAGGCCACCCAGCTCTAATGGGTACCTGACATTAGTTGAGAAAAGTACAGGTGGTTGGTCGTTGTGTTGGACAGATGACACTCTCGTTAACCGATGGCCTTTACATTATCTGCCTTATAGATCACAAGGTCTGAAAGTGAGCCTACGTTTTATATAGAATTCTGTAGAATGTAGAGCTGAAACTAAAGTCATCTTACAAAAGAAGAAAAAAAAAAGCATCAGAAGTCTTCAAAATATCTATTACAACTCCTGACAAATTTTATGGAGCAAGAGAAAACAGAAGCCAATGCACATCTCAGATTTTATTGTTTGCTGCAAATACGAACCAAGAGCTAGCAAGTGAAGATTCCAAAGTCTTACAGAGGCATTTTAAAAAAAACTAAATTTTAACCATAAAACAATTACTGAAGCCAAAACCAAACGAATGCAGGGCGTCTTGTCCTAAATGTTAGCTATCTTGAAATCAGGTTGTAGGAAAAGGTCACGTGCCGGGCTCGAGATGCGTGTGATTATAATTTAATTGCAGAAGTGGAGAAAGTTCCGAAAGAAAAAAACAAGAATAAAGGGCGGGAAAACGAAGGAGATGGGCTATGTAGGTGGTTTATGATAATCAGGTGCTATCAAAAGCGGAAGGGCGTACGACCGGAGGAGAGAAAGAGCAGGAATTGGAAGGTCGCAGAGGAAAACAAATGACTTCACAATTATTGTGGAAATAAGTGGAAGAGAATAAAAAAAAAAGGAAAATGGGGGCAGGCGGATGAAGCAGCAAATGCAAGTGAGTATTGAATTCGCCTTCACGATCACTTAATAGCCCAAGACAAGAGGAGGAAAAAAACAATTAGTTGGGCGTGGTTCCTTGCACACTCACATACACACACACACCAACTTACATTGTCAGACCTATACGCCGCAAGGGGACTCTGAAGCCACTCTTGCGTTCAATCAATGACTAATTGACAAAACGATGGGTAATTGCAGCTCTTCCAAGTAGATGGCTGCAGATAAGGATCTGCCCTGGTGCAGTGGATGATCCGCATTATGTTTTTAAGGGTGGTTCTCAAACAATACCTGCTGGGGGTCCACTAGAATACAGACATTAGATGAACAATGCCCTTTTCTACTAGAAATTTTTTTCTTCATGTTGGCTCTGCTTTAAAAAAAAACGTTTCGAAGTAACCAAATAGGTGGGCGATGTTCTGCCTTGTTTAGTCATTTCAAGACATGTTAAAATGAGATAAAATGGATGCTATCTCTTATTCAGACCATACTTATAAGATAAGTAAGCATAATATGGCACAAAGTATTACAACAAGCCATTAAATTGCCAAGTATATTATAATAATCAACTCAGGCGCCATTTAGCCCTCCCAGACATAGAGGAAAGTAGCTAGCAGGGAAGGCCTTTGAAAGAGACAGTTGAAAAGCTTTCATGAAGGCCGCTAGGCTCGAAGAAATGCCGAAGACATTCGCAGAAGAGGTAAAAAAATTAAATAGATCCCCGACGGACAAAGGCTTTGTCTACATTAGATATGACTAAATATGCAGGTCGTAACTGGCTTTGGGTAATCATGTGAAAAACAGCACTCATCCATAATCTTCGAAATCGAAGACATTGCAATTATTATTATTACTATTCTTTATTATTATTATTATTTCACTTTAAGTATAAAGTCAACACAATAGATAGATGAAGAATAACTTGAGGGGGGCTTAATGCGTATGTGAAGCTCTTCAAATGATTGAGAACCCTCGATGCTATGCATAGCAACAACACGATTTTTCTCGGAGGGTCAGGGAGAACTGATACACAAGATGGCTCAATAAGTAGCACATGCTGCACGGTCATGAGAGAACCTCTTGGCACAAGGCAAGACCCGGGATAAAGTCAATACTTGGGTGTGGTCGGGTATGAAGGCGCCCCCTAGTGGCAGAAGCTTGCCCAGATTTGGCAGCCTATCTTCAGGCTATATGTTATATGTTAAAGCACAGTCTGCAGCATCTTGTGCATAAGATACGTTACACTTACTGGCCACTTTCTCCCCCCCACATATAGTTTTATTTTTTTTTATCGTAACTCTAATCATGACTCTGCTCTAAAACATGGCCAACTCTTTGGGGATAAGTTACTGATTTATAGACTTATTAATTTGCATGCTAAATCTTTCCAATCCCTTTCTACAAAGCTTATATCAACTCACTCTGTCTGTCCCCTTTATTCCCCCTTATTACGTTTTGTCACGAATTTTCTACCATTTCCCGTTCTCGGATAAACTTTACATTTTGCATAATTATTCCCAGTCGATGACAACACATGTATTAAATACAAATTTACCAATCAATCAATCAGTTATTGGTAATAAATTATGTTTTATATAACAGAAAGAAGCTTAACCATGCCATCTGAGATAAATGGCAGTAATTAGCGGTTCTTTCCCTCACACAAGCTGTGTTTCCTGTTTAAAGTATTCTTTTTTTTTTTACTTGTTTATAGTTAGGTTCATTTAGTTCCTAGTGAAGATGCTATACTTAAGATGCAACATATTTTTAAGTCTTCATGATGGCTTCAGAGTTGTTGCCAGAAGAACTACTACTGTAAAGGTCAGAAAAATGTGTCTTTGAAAATGATTGGAGTTTTGATATACGACAAACTAAGCGCTACTCAAAAATGCTAAGATATTAAAAAAGATCTCTCAGGCAACACCGATAAATGCAACCAGGTCGTTGGTGGTCCCATAACGTAGTGGTGAAAACTCAATGCGATGACTGGTGACTGAGTTTAGACGGACACCTTCAGTCAAAGCCAAAAAAGATTCGTCGAAAAACAAAAAAAAAAGAACTTTTTTGAACAGGAAGATAATATGGGCAGACGGAGGAAGTGATATCCTAAAAGTTAAACAATAACAACAACCAATAAGAGCTTCCTAATTACAAGTCAACTAGTGGGGTCAAAGTTCCCTCTTTAAAACCTTGAAATTTGTAGGGCAGATGATGTAAAGGTCATCTGTTTCTGTGGCCCGCGGTTAAAGAGGCTGGCATGTGGTCAGAACAACGACCAACCGCATTTACTTTACCAACTAATGTCAGGTACCCATTAGAACTGGGTGGACTTAGAGGCGCCCTAATGATCCCGAAAGTAAAAATGCCAGTCTTCACAAGGATTCGAACCCGACCCACGGTTCGGAAGTCAAGTGCTTTACCACTCAGGAACCGCGCCTCCTAATTAGTGGTATAAAATGGAGATAAGCTCCCGACTTTATAACTAAAGACTAAAGCCTAAAGACAAAAAGTTCATAAAAGTAAAAACAATTGAAAAGCCCTGACCAATTAGATATAGGAGGGACATAGCTTGTAAGACAGTTAGATTGGTCTACACTTTGTGCCAGTGTCTTGTAGACCAAAAATTAAAGGAAAAGTGCAGACCCAGATGTGACCTACATATTTTGCAACTCTTAGCCTTGTTTACGCAACGTCCACGCAACCATAATATCACGAAAGTGCAGCTAAAGTACACACAATCTCAAAAGGCTGAACAAGCAAAAATGTGCTTGTTTAAAAAAAACAAATTCAGCCCAGCCGTTATTTGCGCAAAGCCGACTAAATTGTACTAACAATAAACAGTAAACAGTGTCTCCCAAACTGTAGAGCTTTAACCGTCAGAGCAAGGTGTCTTGCTTGCTTTGTCACGGCATGACGGGTGGAAATAGTGCTCGATGAAATCTCTTGAAACCACTTAGTAACATACAGATCGACAAAGAACAAAGATCACATACGCACATGCGCAGCACAACTACGATGTTTACTGCCAACTCTTCAACGAGTGTGACATTTGCAAAAAACGTCGTACGAAATTGAGCTCTTGTAAGACAATGCTAAATGCTTTAAGAAGCAGGCAAAGAGGAGTCAACGCCCCATTTTCCCCCCATCATCTGGTCAATCTTATCTTCATCTTATCTTATATAATACAGACGTTACTTCAAAAAAGAAGATGATTACGTCCTACGCGTCATGCATTCAGTCATGTATATTAACCAATGACTTAAACTCTGCCAAGTCACTGGTTTTCCTGGCTAGCTCAGGCAACCCATTCCATGCTCTAATAGCCTTAGGGAAGAAGGAGTATTTGTACAAATTTGTCCTAGTATATGGGATGAGGAATTAGGAAACTGGTCGAGTGATGCTTTACAGTTTTCGGCTAAGGGGCCATCCGATTCGTATTCGGCAGGCCGAATCACCGAAAAAAAAAAGTTGAGTCCAATGCAATCAAAGCTTATGTTGCTTCATTATGTACTGTGTGCAGAAGTTTGATGGGGCCGGATATGATTTGGTATCAATGATGATAGATCAATGCAATAACATTTAGAATAAAAGGGGCGTCACTGATAACAAGTGGCCGTGAACTTCTGTAATTTCATTTTTGTTAAGGGCGTAGTTTCTTGTTTTCCAATAATTACAAGCAGCAAAAAAAAGAAAAGGTGTTTATTTTTTTCTGAAAATTCATCCTCTATACAACTGATAAAGCTTTGAAAGAGCGATTATTTTGTTCTTAATGACTAATGAATAATTGTTTTGTTTTTTAATGTACCACTCTTATATCTCGCCCCTATTCTCCCAATCCCGAAAAAAAAAAACATCCTGGTTAAAAATAGATATTATATAATTCTAATTATACTCTATAGATTCTATAGATTCAGACTTAGAAGACGCTGCCCAAAATGTTCCTTAACGTCCATTGATTTCATTTTTTAATGAAGACATCGGTAATATCCGCTATGTCTGTTCAAGATAAAGATGGTCTAGACCAAATTTAATTTTAGAATTACAAATTATGATGGTCAAACAAGATTTTTTTCCAATGTGGCCTATATGCTAGTAATTCTTTTCACAAATATATACATCAACTGTTTTCGAGAACCGTGCCCAAGGTTTCAGGTTTTCGCAAGCTGAATAGAGGACCTTTATATCATCTTTCCTATAGATCTGAAGGTCTGAACAGTAAGCTTTACTTATATAGTGAAATTTAAAAAAAAAAAAAAAAGACTTCTCCGTTATGCAGCTGATGGTGGTCTATCATTTGTCATTCTATTTATTTTCTTGTAATGATTCACTGTTGCAAGAGGCTTTACAGTGAGTAGTCATAATCAATCTCTTCCTTTATTGTCCAGCTCATTATACACAAGACAATACGGTTCAATTTTGTGACTGTCTAATTATTTATTCAACTTTCTGAACGCAAAGAAACATTCGAGTCGTTTGCGGGAATACCCGCTGAAAGCTCGCTAAAAAAAAAAAAAACTTTTATTTTATGATGACTATTATTGTTTTGCGGAAGTCTTGTCAATGCGCATCACAAGGTCAGCTAGTTCTTCTTCTGTCCCTGCTAGGCCGTCAATGTCATCTGCGAAGCGCAAGTTAGTAATTTTTCTTCCTCCAATGCTAACATTACCTTCATAGCCCTCGAGGGCATCTTCCATTATACTTTCAAGGAAGATATAGAACAGTGTTGGTGACAGTAGGCAGCCTTGTCTTACTCCAACTGTGGTTTTGAACCAGTCCCCAATATTATTGTTGAGGTACACCGCACTGGTGGCATCCTTGTAGAGGTTCTGGATAACTTTGATTATGTTTTTATTAATGTTGTACTTTTCCATTGTCGCCCAGAGTGCTCCGTGCCATACTCGATCGAAAGCTTTCTTGAATTCAATAAAGACATGGAAAAGATTTTCTTGGTGTTGGAGATATTTCTCACAGAGTATTCTGAGGTTAAGAATTTGTTCTGTTGTGCTGCGACCTTGTCTAAAACCTGCTTGTTCTTCTGATATGATGTTGTCTGCTATCGGTTTTAGCCGGTTTAATATGATTTTTAACAGTACTTTGCTGGGATGACTTATGAGGCTGATGGTGCGATAGTTTTGACAGAGTTGTAAGTTGCCTTTCTTTGGAAGGGTTATTATGAGTGATTGGGTCCAGGGTTTGAGCCATTCTCCTGATTGCCAGATCTTGTTGCAAATCATATAGAGTGCGTTTATCATAGCTAGTTTAAGTAGCTGACCTGGTAATGCGCATTGACAAGACTTCCGCAGCATATGGCATCCAAATAAATGCCGAAAAAAACTCAAATTATGACCAATAGCCATCAGGGCTTTAAAAGAGGCATCAGTATTGGAGGTGAAAAGCTAACTAGTGTTAACAGCTTCAAATACCTCGGAGCTATTGTCTCAGATGAGGGAACAAAACCCGAACTATTGGCCCGAATAGCACAGCAGCCTTTCAAAACTTAAAATAATATGGAAAGATAAGGGCTTAGTCCTCGGCACCAAAATCAGACGCGCTCTCTGGTCATGGCCACATTTTTGTATGCTTGCGAGTCGTGGACGTTGAATGCAGAGCTTGAGAGGAGGATCCTAGCAATGGAATTGAGATGCTACAGAAGGATCCTAGGCATCACATTCAAAAACAGCATCACAAACCAAGAAATCAGAGACAGGGTTACTGTAGCGATCGGAGCCCATGACGACCTGCTAACTATTGTAAAAAGACGAAAGCTTAAAACCTTTGGCAACATTACAAGGTCTACGGTGCTCGCAAAGACCTTCTTCCAGGGAACAGTGTCAGGGAAAAGAAGAAGAGGCAGACAGAAAAAGCGATGGGAGGACAACATTAAAGAATGGACGGGCCTGCCAGGGAGAGAGGTTCTAAACAAGGCAAAAAAAAGGGAGGAATGGAGAAAGACGTCGACAAATCAAGCCTGGTGCCCCAACGGTCCAACAGACTAAGGGATAGGTAAAGGTAAGGTATTATTGTTTTAACGGTCAGACAAGAGTTTTCACTGTGTGGCCATTTAACTACTTTTTGTTGTTTGTTTGTTGTTGTTGTTGTTTTTTTACCAAAGATATGCATGCACTAGAAAAATATTGAAAGCCGTTTACACGAGGAGTTTGCAAGCTAATAGGAGGGATTATAAAAAGCCATCGGCGAAACAATATAAACGTTAAGGATAAACAAACAGCTACGTGAGCCAAAGTGTTTTAAGTAAGCCAGCAGATAGACTACTCAAAAGACAAGCAACTGACTCTAGATACAGTTAACAGGGTGTCGGTGCGTAGATTATGGCATTCTAGCACCAATGTGTATTAAGTGCACAATTTTTTAACGCACTTTCTTTTTGTTGCCTTGCTTGTAAGCTGATAGAGCGTTTTTGTTATTATGCTGGTGAAACGTTTTCTTTGAGATTCTTCTGTGTTCCCCTGTTTAGGGTGAGTATCTAAGGCATGACTGCATTTCACAGTTGTTTTCGATGCCATAGTATACTAGACTGGTTCTTTTAGTTTGTCTTTTTTATGTCTCTACAGGGAGTTAGTATGGGATTGGAGTTCTACACTAAGTACTAGATTCAGCAGTGTGTTTTGGTGTGATTGCGAGCATTTACGTGTCACGTGATCGGATAGCAAGGTGTAGAATTATTGTTTAATTCATAGATTCACAATATTAGAATGTTCCTAATTCAATGTCATTACTCCATTAATTTGTCATCATAACTTATATTCATATCATTAAATATTTACATTGTCAACAGTGAGTCACTTATTTATTGCAAGCATGAAGGTGCCTGGTTGAATGTCAGGGGCCCGGGCAAACGAGGTAAGGCCTTAACATAACCCTGGTTACAGGGTAGCCAGCAGATAGACAACTGAAAAGACAAGCAACTTACTCTAGATACAGTTAACAGGGTAGCCAGCAGATGGACAACTCAATAGACAAGCAACTAATTCATGATACAGTTAACAGTGTTACCAGCAGATGGACAACTCAATAGACAAGCAACTGACTTTAGATACAGTCATCTATTGATCTACTTATCCCAAAAGGTCAGCACTACAACCTACGTTTGGTTTAGCAACATAAACACCGTGCGACCTCCCCCCCCCCTCCCAATATCCCCCTCCCCTTTTCTGTCACGAGCCTCTGCCCCCCTCTCCCCCCAAACGTCACCAAAATCGAACCATGACGCCAATTAGTCTCTCGGGTTCGCGTGCGCCCCTGTCTCATAAGAAGGAGACAGGGGTAAAAGCAAAATTCAGGGAGTTACTCTGGGAGGGGAGGTGCGTGGTGTGTGTGGTGGGAGGCCCCAGGTAATCACCTTCCGTGAGCGAGAAGCAATCCTCTTATGGTCCGACTAATTCATTTTCAGAAATACACACACACACACTCACAGACCAAAAAAAAAAAATGGCTGCATCCAATCGGCAGACAGCCCACAATGTTTCATGTTGATGTCAAGGTGACGTGATGTACGGAGCCCATTCAGACTAATCACTTCCAAGGAACCACACACTTGCACACACTAATTAGGAGATAATCTACTTATTATAGAATGCACTTAACCAGGTTGCGGAGTGACCACGTGAAATCCATGTTGTTTTCTCAGTATGAAATCAATAGGTGAAAACATTCATTGGTCAAAAACTTTTGCTGCAGAAGTCATATTTCTTTTGTGTTTTATTTCGCTAGACTCAGGTCAAGAGTTTGGGAAAACCAGAAGGTCACTACAACGACCAAAATGGAGGTCTACAAAGCATGCGTTCTTTGATTAATACATTTTTATTATTATCCTGCCGAGTTGGGGAACCAGGTTTATTATATCATCCCCTAGCTAGACTCGCAAAACCCACATTGACACCATTCACGTCTGAAAAGTGAAAGTTACCCATAGGTACATGAGAGTGCCAACCTCGCGAGAACGGGCCTTCCCAGCATTATTGCAGTCCTCAGAAAACGCCGATTGCGCTGGCTCGGACATGTTCGCCGGATGGAGGACAATATCATCCCCAAAGTCATTCTCTACGGATCTAGGCTTTGTTTACAACGTTGACATGAGAAAAGATCGAAAGGATTTAGATCTAGATCTAATTTTAAGAACTAAACTTTGCACATATATTTTTTTTACTTTAACATATGAAAATACAAAATATAGTCTATTGATTTCATTATTTAATCAAATTAACCTTCAAATTTGTGTTTCAAAAGCATTTTTACATAAATTCGTTCCATATATCTGCGAATTTAGAACGTCCTTTTACCCGAAGCCGATACATTCATATCTATTAAAAACGAAAGGAGGGATAGATGAATAGGATATAAAGTACAATTAAAACGGGTTTACCCGATTTGTTAAATGAATGGTATAAGTAGGTCAGGACGTTCGCAAACTTTATAGTATATATATACATATAATATATATATATACATATCAACATCTCACATTAAGTAGCATTAATTCCTCTCATTTCAAAATCAAACAAAATAATCACCAACAATTAATTACCTATGATCAAACGTTTTAACAGACAGACAGACGGACAGACAAAGTCAGTTGTTATAAGCTTTGTAAAATATGTCTTATTAATGCTGTTAGGATTGGTTTTGTTTTTTTTAATTTAGACCGCGTCTAAAAGGTAGTGGAAATGACGTAATGCATATGAAAAATAGGTAGACTTAGAGAAAAAAATATGGAATATGTGACATTTCTATTTATCCTTCCTAATTAGACTGGGGCCTTTTGGGGAAATACCGAAAATAAAACACAATGGATAGATAGCGCTTGCGTTTTGTTTTTTTTTTGTTTTTTCGAGTTGCAGCGGTTAGGTTGCGAATCGGTGAAGAAGCGTTCGTAGTGAGGACCTAGGAAGTATACTGAACCCGTGTACAAATATACGTACGGATATGCTCGACAGTTTAAGAGATCTCGTTATCAATGAGTGGTATTCTCGCGTATATACAGTAGATTGCCTTGCCAGAAAACATGACAAACAAAATCTTAAGGTCCTCCGAAAGCGCAGGGTGAACATTATTCGGTTACTGTTCAAAATCTGTATATACCATTGTCTACGTCGCCCAACCATGCGGCACACTACGCACGGTGACTCTCTAATCCTCGATGAAAAAAAATACTCTTCATAATTAGACAAAAAAAAACAAGTCCTTAGATTTTAGATAACTGAAGAATCAAAGTCACTGATTTGCCAACAAAATTTTATAAGGGGATGTCTTACATTAACCATTGTTCCTTACATTTGCTTACAGAGTAACGTATTTCTATATTTTGTTTTTATTCATTTTTCAAAAGATTATATCTTTTACAGACTTGTGTTACATGTATGGTTGATTCTGAGCATGATGAGTTAATTACAGAGGTGTTACTTTTAATTTTTGTTTTAAAATTGGTGCATACATGTATAAATTAAAATTTAAAAAAAAACGGCATATTTAAAGAAAAATAAGTTCCCTTTTAGAAGACTACAATAAACGAAGCCCTGATTTTGAGCACGATACAGGACAAGTTGAAAATTGATTTTCATTATTTACTAAATCAGTGTTTCTCAAACTGGGAGCATGCCGCCTAGAGGTCCTGGAAAGGTGGGGAGCGGGAGGCGCGAAGTTACCTACGGGGAGTAGAGGAATGCGAAGTCGGTTAAATTAGAGAGGAATATTTTTTAAACCTCAACTCTTTTTAAAAACAAATTTTAATAAAATTA
Organism: Biomphalaria pfeifferi; assembly: GCA_030265305.1. NCBI lineage: Eukaryota > Metazoa > Mollusca > Gastropoda > Planorbidae > Biomphalaria > Biomphalaria pfeifferi. The sequence continues at coordinate 1,050,184 of JASAOG010000204.1, forward strand.
CCACTAATAGATTACCGGTAAATAACTTGTAATTTGGTTGATTTCTTCATGTGTTGTCTTTTGTCTTGGATAGAACCTCATTCAATAGCAGGCCCGTCCATTCTTTTGTCTTCCCATCGCTTTCTCTGTCTGACTCTGTCTTTTTTTTTCCCTGGTACTGTTCCCTGATGGAAGGTTTTAGCAAGCCCATAAGACCTTGTAATATGGCCATAGAGTTTCCGTTTGTTTTGTTGTTTTTTTACAAAAGTTAGCAGGTCAGTGTGGGGTCCAATCGCTGTAGTAGCCTTGTCTCTAATCTCATCGTTTGTGATGCGGAGTTTAATTGTACCAAATACTTTCTTACACAAGAATAGTTTCTCGGTAATTTTTTCGATTCCACAAAATGCTAGCCTGTGATTGCTTCCTGGGTACATCTCCCAATGAAAAGACTTATATGGTGACCCGCGGCTATTTTACGTTATTTCAATCTGATTGGCCTTTGCTCATCAAATAGTTCTCCATGACTCTCAAACTGCCCACCTCTCACGCCCCTTTTCCTACAAGTGCCAGGATTCATATTGCGAATGGAAATGTCCTAAGAGAAGCCAAAAGACTCAAATAATGAAAAGACTGTTTAAAATAAATTTTAAAAAAAAACATGAAATACACAAAAAAAAAATGGGAAGCACTACAGGATCATTCGTACATGCATGTGTCATTTTGCGTGTGTAAGCACGCAGCATGGCAAGCTAGCAGTGTCATAAGATGAAATTGATTTTATTTCCTTGATCATAAAGGTCTACCAGCATATGTACATCCCCTACTTTGTTGTTTTCTTCTGCATTGTACATTGAGCTAATTTAAATTTTAATTGGATTTTTTTGAAATGTTAATGGCTGTTTTGTCATTACAAAAAGTGGATCCTTGTTATATTATATGGATATAACAATATATACCGTAAATATTCAAAGAATATAGGTGGATTTATAACGAGGCCTGGTAATGGGTTGTTGTAACAATATGGTTGGATTCATAACTAGGCCCGGTAATGGGTTGTTGTAACAATATGGTTGGATTCATAACTAGGCCTGGTAATGGGTTGTTGTAACAATATGGTTGGATTCATAACTAGGCCTGGTAATGGGTAGTTGTAACAATATGGTTGGATTCAAAACTAGGCCTGGTAATGGGTTGTTGTAACATATGGTTGGAGTCATAACTAGGCCTGGTAATGGGTTGTTAAAACAATATGGTTGGATTCATAACTAGGCCTGGTAATGGGTTGTTGAAACAATATGGCTGGATTCACAACTTATTCTTAAAAAAAAAAAGATGGTAGAGAGCCAATTCAAAATCTTCATAATTGTAGAACTTGGTTTGTTTGAGAACTGCTCTTATAAATAGGTATACATTATAACCAACCAGGTCTCTTGATTTATAACTATTTCTGTTAAACATCCTACCAAAGAATCAAGCCCAAAAGAAAAAAAAAACATTGATTGCAGTGATTCTGTTTGTACAGTTTAGTCCAATGCCCGGAATCATCAATAGACTCCGACATCGATCGTTCGGTTCTGCATCAATTAGTGGATGGAGAGAGAGTGTAATGACTGGTGCACGCCACCACTGGCTTGTCAACGTCGGCTTATCTGGAGAGGTACTGGCGAGATTGCCTTTACACATGGATGTTCACATAGGCTTTCTCTTGTTCAATCTAGTCATCTTTCTCTCTCTCTCATACACACGGTCTTTCTCTCTCTCACACACACGGTCTCTCTCCCACACACACGGTCTTTCTCTCTCACACACACGGTCTCTCTCCCACACACACACGTCTTTCTCTCTCACACACACACACGGTCTTTCTCTCTCACACACAATGTCTTTCTCTCTCTCTCTCTCCGTCACACACACTATCTCTTTCTTGTTTGTTACCAAATCAGCCTATCTCTGACGCGTTCTATCTACATTTACCACGCTAACACTTTGTGTATATTTTACTTTCTCTTTCATTTCTATGCACTCTCTCTCTCTCTCTCTCTCTATATATATATATATATATATATATATATATATATATATAGTTTTCTCTCATTGCTATCTCTTTCTTACGTCCTCTTCATAAACATTCTCTACACTTTCTGTCTATAATTCTTTAGTTTAATTTCCTTATACTTTATATATAATTTCCCACACTTTCTCTGTATACAATTTCTCTTTACTTGCTCTCTCTCTCTATTTTTTTCTTTAATTGCTCTCTACACAATTTCTCTACACTTTCTCTCTAAATGATTTCTCTATAGTTTCTCTTTATGTAATTTCTCATTACTTCTCCCAATATGTTTCTATACTATCACTATTTATAGTTTATATATCTTTAGACTCGAAGACAAGCCTTATTATTATTTTTATTATTAAATACTTTCTGTTGATATATTTTCTCTCTTCTTCTCCGTATATTTTTTTTTCAAAGCATAAACATTGCTCTGACCAGCTCAAAGTAGGCCTACTTTTCCTCATATTTATTCTCTGACCAGCTCATAGTACTTTCTCACATATCCATGCTCTGAACAGCTCATAGTACTTTCTCTCATATTTATTCTCTGACCAGTTCATAGTACTTTCTCTCATATTTATGCTCTGACCAGCTCATAGTAGTTTCTCTCATATCCATGCTCTGACCAGCTGAGCTTATAGTACTTTCTCTCATATCTATGCATTGACCAGCTAATAGTACTTTCTCTGATCTCTATCACTCTACCCCTACAGATAGCTTTTTATGTTGTGTTGTTTTTATGTAGATCTCGCCTGTCTTTTGAGTTGTGCCTGTTGTTTGTGACTAATTGAATTACGATGCTGACTCATCTAACTTCTGTTATTCTTTGACATACTGTCCGTAACTAAATTTCTCAGGACACTGTAACTGGTGAACACCCACGTCTTCAGTGAAAACAGTTATCTAGCTTTTTTATTTTTTTATATAGGTATTGCAAGTAGAAAATAAGAAAGAAATAGGAACTTACAGGCTAAGTAATGTAGACTATGTTTATAGCATTGAGTTTCTTAGAAGACTAATCGTAAGTTGGGTAAGCTTCGATGTTTATATAAGCGTCCTTTAATTAGTAGTCTTGGCCTTACCTTTTTCTGACCTAGACTTAGACATCGAAGGTAGAGCCAGATCAGGGTCGGGACGAACTGCAGGGCGAAGCGCTTGAGTTTTTCTTCTTTTGACCTGTAAAACTCATACAGTTGATGACACACTGGGTCCAGCTCCTGTTAGAGGAGACACACATAGACATGGGCAGTTACTTAAGTCGATTAGAACATAGGAACATTTGAATTAGGTGATTCTCGGTACAGATATCGCTAAGCTAACTGGTCGAGATTAAGAAGTCATGTTTTAGTTAAACAACGAGGAATTTGTATCAGGAATATCATTTAAGCTTGCGAATCCATTGGATAAGTCAACTCAAGCCTCGTGCTACACACATAACACCCTCGTGAACCGAAAAAAAAAACAACATTCATACATTGTGCACTAACAATGAAGTTGACATTTCAATGTAGAATTCTGTAAATGATAAGTTTGCTAGGCCCGAAGAGTTGTTCCACAAACTACTGTGATAATTAACTAGTAGGCAGCCACGTGAATGAATCTCTTTTAACAAAAGAGTTCCGCTAAATACTTAGAATGTGTGAAGTGTTCCATCAAAGAAAAAGTTTGGGAAACACTGCATTATATAATAGTAAAATTATTATAACAACAAGCTCTTTTCATCTCATCCAGACTTTTAGTTAACTGCACAACCATTATTTAGCGCCGTGGTGGCAGAGTGTAAAAGAGCTAGACTTCCAAACCGACAGGTCTCCAGTTTGAATCGCGGTGAAGACTGGGATTTATAACTTTTCAACCGAGTCCACCAAACTTTAATTGGTACACACAAGGAAGTGAAGACAGTTGCTCGCTGTGCTCGTTCATTGTTGGTCATGGAAAGAGATAAGTTGAATATAATGTGTCCTCATACATCGCAAGGTCTGCAAGTGGTATCAACCTTTTACAACCATTAGATAAGTAAGACAATATTGCCTGGTGATTACATATGCCCAACCTGTGACCGCAGCTATGTATCAAGGATGGGCCTCTTTAGTCAAACAAGAAGTTGCAAAGGGAAAAGATGCTACAGACATACAGATAAGACTTAGACTAAAAGGTGAAGAACTCCTCTTGTGTATCTGCTCTGTTCGTGCATTTTTTATTATTTATTTTTTTTTAGAAGGGGAAGGTCATCAATATGTAAAAATATAGTTTACAAAGGAGTTTATATCACTGTCACTTCGAGACAGAGCATAGGGTAACATAGCATATTCATTATTGTTATTAGTATTACTACGAGTGTGTGAATTCAAATTGATTTGTAAACTATAATCATATGCCCGGAATTTGACGACGTCATGATGAAGTACTGAAGGAAGCAGGTCCGAATTTGAATGACGAGTTGAGACTGTAATATAGTATCAAGAAAGTTGCAATACTAACACTGAAGTGAATTGCAGTGATACCTCCTAGCATACATGAAAGTGTGGAATGTTCTGGCGGAAATAGAACTATGTTAATGAATTTCAGTAGATATAAATTAAAGTTGAATAAACACCATTAATAAGTTCCTACTCTACACTGATAATCTTCCTGGAATACTTACACAAGTAATGGGAGCGGTAGAGCGCTTGGCTTTCGCATAAGGGGGGGGGGGGGGGGGGTCTCGGGTTCCAACCTCTGTGTATACTGGGATCTTGAATTTTGGAACTCTGTCATGGGTATCCAATTTTAGTTGGGGAAAGTAAAGGCGGTTGGTCGTTGTGCTGCCACATGACACCCTCGTTAAAGGTCGGCAAAAGAAACATAAGACCTTTACATCATCTGCCCTATAGATCGCAAGGTAGGAAAGAGGTATTTACTTTAATTTACACAAATTAAACGGGTACAACAAAAATATATACCACCTACACCCGACTCGAGCAGAGTTGTGTTTACTGAGGCCTAAAGGCATCACTGGAAAGCTTCTCCCAGATGCCCCCTTCCATAAATTGGTCCACAAATAAGATTGGACCATAGCGCTCTGAGCATGCTATAAGCATGAAAGTAGCGGTGTATAAAAGCAATAATTATTATTATCTATTGACAAAAAAAGTGGTGCCAGAAGTGGGATTAGATTTTTATTCCATTTTTTTTTCTATAAATAAAAATTGGATTATTAGGTGCCATATACAGCATAATTACTAGTTAGCCGAATAATGTAAAACAATGAGAAGAACAGGCGTGATCAAGCTACAAAGATGCGAATTTTCGAGAAAAAAAAAGCCAGTGCTTCTTTCTCTGCCCGTAATACAGAAACTCAATAGTATTTTAAACATGTGTTTGAGTAATTCTAGAAGTCGTAGATTACACATGAGGAAAAAAAAACACTTAGATCTAGAATTTACAACGTTGACATTTCAAATGTTTAGCCACTGAAAATGAAAGAAAAAGAAATAAAACCAATGAGATACATGTACAGACTATGATCAAGTAACAACAATTTCCCATTGATACAGACACAAGAGTACAGGTCTGGATCTGTACAAATGTAACATACGATGGCAATTCTTTCTTTTTTTTTTCCAGAAGTGATTTTTTTTTTATTTGCTGTTTGAGAACAAATTATTTGATGACCTTTCCATGCTTTTATCCATAATGATCTACTCTGTATAACTTTTTTGTTTTGGTTTTCTTTTTAGAAATCTCTTTAATTTCTAGATTCTCCACTCTTTATAAATCTCTTTTCTTCATAAATCTCTTCTCTTTTGTAAATTTCATCTCTTTATAATTGTTTTCCCTTTATAAGCATTTTATTTAAATATACTTCATGAGTGTCTATACACAATTGTCTTTGCTTTGTCGAAACGTTCTTTTTACGTGTCGTCTTGGTCATCGTTTCCTCGGTATGCTAATAATAATACAAATAATAATAATAAATAAAAAAGCCGCTCCCATTATCGACATCGCCGTACCACGGTCTCATAATTTAAGGAAAACTGAGATAGAAAAACTGAGAAAATATTGGAAACCTAGGCTTGGAGATTAAGCATCTATGGAAATTGTCCGAAATAACAATACACCCCATTGTTATATCAACCGAGGGGATAATAACGACTGACCTCACAGACACCTTCATGGCCCTTGTCATGAACATCCTCGTCGCCTGTCAGAGGACGGCACTGCTGCAGACCTGCCACATCACCAGAAAATTCCTCAGAGGAAACTGTTAAAAGGACTACGGTGAATTTAGTTTCTCTTTTGCGAAACTTGACCCTGGCAGCGCCAGAGAATGACTACTCGTTCATTTCTAACATAATAATAATATAATTATAAATCTTTTTTACTACTTGAGTTAATTGTACATTGCTTCATATATACCTTTGTAATTTTTCTTCTATCTATAAATGTCATCTGCATAACTGTTCTTTTATGTGCAAAACTGAATTTTTCTTGTTTGTATTTTTTTTATTAATATTATTTTATTATTATTATTATTAATACTGTAACTGTCTTTTCTATATATCTTTCCCCCGTGGTCTGCCAGTGGGTGTAAGTATAATAAATGCAAAGGTTGTGTCTTGATGGCAAGTAATGCCAAGTATATATATATATTATAACTATGTACACACAAACTTGACAACTCACAAACATAGGCTTTCATAGACCACTGTTAGAGGGAATTTTTAAAAAAAAAGGTACATAGAAAATCTATGTTTGTTTTGTTTCTTACTTTCCACGTTGTATTTCTATAAATATATGTATATATTTTTCATGCTTATTACAACCGTTGGTCTGAGATGGGTTCAAAGTCCCAAACCCGAGATCGATACCATATGAAACAAGCCGTGAAAGACAGTGCGAATACATACAAACAGACAGGCAATTGGACAGATAATCGGTGTGTGAGTGCGTGTGCTAACGACAGGCACCATCATTACATATTGATTCAGGAAACATCGCCTGAAAACTCTCCCCCCCCCCTATTTTTTTTTAAACCCCTCCCTCTTCTACTCCCCCCCCCCTCCCCAATCCCTTTCCGAAAACCAACCCTACATTAATTGTGCTTGCAATCCTCCTGTAGCTTCAGAATTATGAGTTGAGTAGGAGGAGAGGTTTCAAAAACTTGTGTGGAGTTTTCGTTATTCAACAAACAAACAAAACATAAAAAGTATCGATATCTGGCACCATAGCAACACGATTTGTTTTCTAATAACCAATCAAAAAGAAGAAGCGGAAACAGGCCTGCATGTTGGTGATTTCATTTACTCCACATCATTCTGGTATCGATTTTCCCCTGTCTCTCCCCCTCCCCACCCACCCACCTCCTCCCTCTCTCTCTCTCTCTCTGATATACTCACGGCTATGTAAGCTTTCGTGTAGACTCAGAATACATAAAGACAAACAAAACAAACACAAAAAAAGGTTATTGTTGTACAGACACCGGTAGTCCAAAGTAGGGCCAGATATAAACATTCCGACGCCATGCGGATAAAAAAAAATGCTATTGGGCACACACATACACATAAAGGTGCAAAAAAAAAAAAAAAAAGACAGCCAAAATGTGTTTGAAGTCAACGACCAAAACCAAATGTATTTTTAATTAATTAAAGCTGGCATCTGTCCAACGAACAATGTCATGCAAAAGCAATAGACTGCCATACAGTAAAAATCGAATTGACTTTCATTACCATCAGTGATGGGAACAGACTTTTAAACAATTTTATGACACTTTCTACCCAAACGTGCTGGGGTAACCCAAATAAAGAGTATATTGAATTTCTTTTTTTAAGTTTCCGGTATATAGGATTTAGTTCTAGAACATAGTTGTATTGGGCAGTGGCGTAGCTAGGGTGGGAGGAGGAAGGTCCACATTTGAAAATCCTCCCGGCCCCATACTTTAGAAGGGGGGGGGGGGCAAATGAGTGTCCGAAATTTTTTTTAGCATTAAATATTACGCCATTATCTCCTGATGTCGAATGTCGAAATGCAGGGGCCCCTAATGTGGTCAAGCCCCCCCCCCCCGGGCCCCATAATCCTTAGCTAGCCACTGGTATTGGGTAATTAAAAAGAATGTTATAGCCAGTCACACTACTTGTGCTATACTGCATACACAAAAATATGCATGTAAGACAAATTTGTGTATATATTAAGGGAGTTCACAAAGAAAGCTTTTTTTTTTCTTTTTGCACTTGGAGTATAGCTCTTTAGCTGGTCCAGGCAATCTGAACATTTTAGAATTGTGTTTTCATAGCATGACAACATCTCTCTTAAACAAGCATAATAAAAAACTTTCAGTAAAAATATGTCTGGGGAAATTTTATGAAATTTCCATAAATTATATATTATATACTAGCCGGATATTGCCCGCGGCCTGCGGGTCTAAGTTTGGGTATTACTAATCTACTGGATTGCATTCAGATATATATCAGACTTGGCTAATGTTCCTTTCAATATTTTTTTCTTTCGACACAAAATTAAAGGAGATTGTTAAGCCAATACATTTATATTAAATATAAAATATTGTAAAGACTGGTTTACCCGAGAAAAAAAAAAGCAAAAGAAAGAAAGAAAGCAAAAGAAAGAAAGAAAGCAAAAGAAAGAAAAAAAGAAAGAAAAATAGAAAGCAAAGAAAGAAAGAAACCAAAAGAAAGAAAGAAAGCAAAAGAAAGAAAAATAGAAAGCAAAGAAAGAAAGAAACCAAAAGAAAGAAAGAAAGCAAAAGAAAGAAAAATAGAAAGCAAAGAAAGAAAGAAACCAAAAGAAAGAAAGAAAGCAAAAGAAAGAAAAAAAGAAAGCAAAGAAAGAAAGAAAGCAAAAGAAAGAAAGAAAGCAAAGAAAGAAAGAAACCAAAAGAAAGAAAGAAAGCAAAGAAAGAAAAATAGAAAGCAAAGAAAGAAAGAAACCAAAAGAAAGAAAGAAAGCAAAGAAAGAAAAATAGAAAGCAAAGAAAGAAAGAAACCAAAAGAAAGAAAGAAAGCAAAAGAAAGAAAAATAGAAAGCAAAGAAAGAAAGAAACCAAAAGAAAGAAAGAAAGCAAAAGAAAGAAAAAAAGAAAGCAAAGAAAGAAAGAAAGCAAAAGAAAGAAAGAAAGCAAAGAAAGAAAGAAACCAAAAGAAAGAAAGAAAGCAAAGAAAGAAAAATAGAAAGCAAAGAAAGAAAGAAACCAAAAGAAAGAAAGAAAGCAAAAGAAAGAAAGAAAGCAAAAGAAAGAAAGAAAGCAAAAGAATTGAAAGAAAGAAACAAAAGAAAGAAAGAAAACAAAAGAAAGAAAGAAAGAAAGCTAAATAAAGAAAGAAAGCAAAAGAAAGAAAGCAAAAGAAAGCAAAAGAAAGAAAGGCAATTAAAAGGGGGGGAGCGGATGAGAAGAAACCACGTAAGGAAAACCAATGAGAAGATCAAAATGTGGACACAGAAAGAGAATACGGAAGAAAAAGAAAGAAAGTATGATGAGACAAAAAAAAACTTTTGTTTTGTTTCGTGGCGATACGGCGGATTAAAAGACTAAGGAGCTCTACATAGTCTACGATCAGCGCCAATGTCTTTTCTGGTGAAACGTTTCTACTTCGCTAGAATCCGAGATCCTAGATATCGAAACTGTCACACGGAAGACGAGACAATAGAACACATCCTCTACGACTGCAGGGTACTCAGAAACACACTTTCAAAGATACAACTAGTCTTTGAACAGATAGCAGATAGAGAGCTGATGCATGCGGGGATTTCGCCCTGTACGGAGACTGGTAAACCCTACAGAACACTGTCAGATACCTAGACCGTGCTGTAAGGGATTAATCTCAGCACGGAGCTTTATTGCATGCAGGCTTACAAATGGTGAAACTTGATAACGAGGAAATTACTGAGCACAACGATTTTTTTTTCTTTCACACACACACACACACACAAAATGTCAGGTTCGCACTGATTAAAGCTTTAGCTCGTCAACTGCTGAAGTCACGTGTTACTGACATTGCTCCATTCAATTGTCCTGCAGAAACTTGTTTGCCCTAACCAACCTCTTGCCGGGAGATTTGTTTGTTTGTTTGTAAAATGTTTTACATGTTTCGGATGTTCCTTCAGAGTTGAAGATAGTTTACTTCCTAGTCCAAACCTCCCGCAGGACGACGGGGTATGGGAGCGGGCAGGGTTTGAACCCGGGACCATCGATAAATCCAAACGACAGTCCAGCGCGCAAACCGCACGACCTAAACGTTCTCATCCATTGCAATTAAAATTTTCTTCAACCCGCTACAACAAACTGAAACAAAACCTCTTTTTTTTTCCTAGCCCAAATGCCAAGAGGGCGTTTAGGGAAATTGCTGTCAATCAATAGTATCCTCTCTAGGGTGTTTACAACAAGACAAACACCCACACATACATCACCCACAAACAATAACACACACTAAGACCTATGAGGAGTGTAACCAGACTGGCTTCCTAGAATGCCAACAGTAAGAAATAGGAATAAATCAACAACGTCCACTGTGTTCAAACAGCTCGCCATTGGTCACAATTTTTCTTTCCACAATTTCTCCACTTAAGGAATGTCGAGATGAAACGCGTGAAAACATTCAAATATGAACAGACCAGATCAATACCTATCTGGACACAACTAGCCAAACTATGCAAAGATGTTTATGCCTACTTCTATGCTGTCTTTGGCTGACCCAAAAAGCAAAGGCCCAAGGCGTAAAGACCACTTCTCGAAATGACTAAAATCGAATGAACTGTATTAAGAAAAAAAAAGAAGGGGGGCATCTATCCTTCCTTAGGGTAGTGACATTGAAAATAATTAAGAGTAAAAGGGGGGAATATACTAAATGAATGGAGGCAACGTAAATCGCCTATGTAACATAGCAGAAGGTACTAGCTCTTGGTGGAGATGATATAGAACAGAAAAAGTGAAATCATTTCAATACGTATGGTCAAACATAATGATGGAGGATCACTAAGAGAGAGAAAAACACGTTAGGCCTCCATCGTCATGAGTAAACTGTGGGGAAAAGTGACATCAGCTGCGGACAAGAGACATCCGCTGCGGACAAGTGACATCCGCTGCGGACAAGTGACATCAGCTGCGGACACTTGACATCAGCTGCGGACACGTGACATCAGCTACGGACACTTGACATCAGCTGGGGACAAGTGACATCAGCTTCCAGGTAAAATTAAAACCGTATTCTTCTCTAGCCTTTTTTTTCAGAGCTCCTATAAGGTTGTGATAGTTGATGCTGAAAGAATGATTCAAGCCTTTGATAGTAAATGCTACAGAAAACTTCTAGGACTCAGATGTCAGGAAGGAAAAAACAAGCAAAATAATTTTTAAATCCCTTTTAAAAAACAAAAAAAAAAAGCTTATCTAAAGGGAAAGAACTCCATCTTTTAAAACTATATCTATCTTAGGTGCTTCCGCGCTGTGTATTATGCAGCTAAGTCAAACGGAGGTAACACTCAAATAACGAAATCCAAAAACAATCTACATTCTGGCTGGCAAGAAGGAGGAACTTATCAATACTGTGAAGAGACAAAGGCTGAGCTGGTTTAGTCATATCGTAAGACAAGACTCACAGTCAAGGAACAGAGAAGGAAGCACGAAGAAGGGGGCCTTCAAATCCTAGCTGGCTGGGCAACGTGAAGGAATGAACTTATCTCTCTTTCCAGCTAAGGTCAGTTGCTGACCGGGAAGAGATTAGGAATTTGGTTACTTGAGCCGTCACAGCACCCTACGACTTCAGTCAAGGAGCTGATGAATATAGCATAATATAACATACGAGCCGACCCGCGGCGTAGTATACGCTGCTATAATAGATACAGAGAAGATAACGTGTTCTCCCCCCCCCCCCTCTGTTTTTTTCTGACCCGCGCTCTCTGTCGCCGCGAAAGTTACGTGGGGTAACTCTAGTCCGACTTGCAGAAATAATAGAGTTATCTTTCCAGGACTTTTTTTCAAGGGTTAGAGAGTCGGCGTGCGTGCGTCTTGTCCCACATGGCTGGGCGACGTAGAGAATTATACATATACAGCTTAACTCAGAACCACTGATAATATCCTAACCTAGGTTACCAGCTTTTTTTTTTCATACAACAATTCAGTACTACTATGTTTGAAAAGTAACGCCAATGATTATGTCAACCCATGTAAGGAAATAGTTTGTTCTTTTTTTTCAAGTCCGTTTGTTGAAAAATTATAGCAAATATAAATTTTGAAATGCACACCTCTTAGTGCTCCCTAAGCTGGGTACTTTCCCCTAGATATGGATTTTTTTTTTATTTCGTTCTGACATTGTCAATAATTAATATAATATAAACATACGCATAAACATAACACACTTTACCTGAAATAATAAAACCAAAAAAAATTGAAACATTATACGACATAAGGAATTTTGATTCCACCAAAGAATAAAAGTGAGCTACACAGCCGATGACTGAATGAGTACAATACAACATTCGTCGTGTTATGTAATGGCAGAATAAAAAAAATTAACTGTCAACTGGGAATAAAAACCCACTCGTACAAAGAACGTCCCAGATGAGTTGATTCAATAGATTAAGATTTAACTAAAAATACTATCCACTGAATGAACGGGACAAGGAGCTAGTGACCACGACGACAGTCACGTGACGTCTCCACAACAATGAGAAATGACTTCTGCCAATATTCTTTTGTTACTTTGTAAACAAGAAATGGAAATAAAAGAAGCTATTATTAGCTCTATCAAAGACAAAGTTGATAAAGGCGCATTCGTCATTGGAGCCTGGGAAAGAGAGAAAGAAAAAGTGACTCTGTCCAATAGAAGTACCCGGTACCAAGATGGTCCGAATATTACAAGACGGGGATAATACAAGAAACACAAATGAAAAAATGATTTTCACCCTCCCTCCATTTTTTTTTGGAGGGGGGCTAAATTCTAGTTTTAAGGACAACTCTGGCCTGAAAGGAGTACTTGAAGACACTAGTTGAATGTGACTTAAAAGCCTTACTTACGTCATAATCATTGAATGTGACTTAAAACCTCAGTTAAGACAATCATTGAATGTGACTTAAAGCCTCAGTTAAGACAATCATTGAATGTGACTTAAAGCCTCAGTTAAGACAATCATTGAATGTGACTTAAAGCCTCAGTTAAGACAATCATTGAAAGTGACTTAAAGCCTCAGTTAAGAAATCATTGAAAGTGACTTAAAGCCTCAGTTAAGACAATCATTGAATGTGATTTAAAGCCTCAGTTAAGACAATCATTGAATGTGATTTAAAGCCTCAGTTAAGACAATCATTGAATGTGATTAAAGCCTCAGTTTAGACAATCATTGAATGTCACTTAAGGCCTCAGTTAAGAAAATCATTGAATGTGATTCAAAGCCTCAAAACAATTGTTAAATATGACTTACAGCCTCAGACAATCATTGAAAGTGACTTAAAGCCTCAGTTAAGACAATCATTGAATGTGACTTAAAGCCTCAGTTAAGAAAATCAATGAATGTGATTTAAAGCCTCAGTTAAGGCCATAGTTGAATGTGTCTTAAAGCCTCAGTTAAAAAAATCCTTGAATGTGACTTCTTAAATCAGATCTAATTTTCTCCTTCTCCTGAGTTATCGTAGACCAAAGGTAAGTAGTAACAGGTTCAATGTTCATATTTTTTGTCCGACCAAGTGGGAGAATATGTGATGAGTGAATGAGGACTTTTGCATTGATATATTAAGATATATTGTACTCAAACGTGCTCGAAATTACAGATGTTTGTAACATCAAAAGTGTGCTATTGTCATGAGACAAACATCTGAGACCCAAAGAAATTATTTTTTTAGTATGGGAAGTCAGCGAAAATAAAACTTAAATAGATCCCCAGCCTTATAACAGTTTTGTCATCATGAGGTGTAGCAAAATATGCAGGTCACAACTGGATCTGCATTGCTATAAGAAGTGCTGCACTCATCCTTAATCTTGGGACCCTAGACAATAAGAAAGTTAAGTTCCCCTTTCAGATCTGGTGGTCTATAGGGCAGATGATGTAAAGGTCATCTGTTTCTGTGGCCTACAGTTAACGAGTGTGTCATGTGGCCAGCACAATGACCAACTGCCTTTACTTTTCCCCAACTGATGTCAGGTACCCGTTAGAGCTGGGTGGATTCAGAGGCGCCCAAAAATCCCAAATTTTAAAATCCCAGCCGTTACCAGGATTCAAACCTGGGGTCCCCAGTTTGAAAGACAAGCGCTTTACAGCTCAGCCACCATGCCTCCACCCTACACAATGCTTAATATAAATATGGTATCACTGCTTAGACAAGCAAATTTAATTCAACTTATTTCAATAAGCTGAACGACTAAAACTGTAGACATACAAACAACTATGTCAACTTTGAACTGGTCTAGCTAATAATAAATATGAATCCCACAGGCAAATAAACTGATCAAGATAGTTTCAATGGCTTTATAATGTTGTCTTGCAAAAGAATTATATACCAGATAGTACAAATTACATGATAATATCTAATAACAGATGGTAAGACAAGATCATAGGACATCTCAGACAACAGAATTATAAAGCAATTTAATCATATTACAGATCCTAAAAGTCAAAGTTCCTTTCCAAACATACTATTTTCTATTATCATATAATAAATTAGCCTCAGCTCTGAAGGAAAGGTGTATCAAATTAAAAAATATCTGGCTCCTTTACCACTGAAGCCAATGCCACCTTTACCTGCCTTATATGTCTGAGAAAATTAACCATAGTCTTTCTACAAATGAAGGAAGGTAACATAATAACTAGCAATAGAAAAAAGTATAATTTTAATAAAACAAAAGATTTTCTAATGGAAGGAATCACTAAATACTGCCATTTATCTGAAAATTATGGGCTTTATCTCCCTTTCCGCTATATAAAACAAAATTAATTAACTAGTACTTAGTGATTAACTAATTGGTTAGTTATTTGGATTGATTTGCGTCGACCATGAATAATTATGCAAAATTTCAACTTTATCCGAGAATGGGAAGTAGGAAAAAAAACATGTCAAAACATAATAAGGGGACTAAATCCATATATATATATATATATATCCACATCTCTCATCAAGTACCATTTATTCCCGAGAGAGTTGATATAGGCTTTGTAAAAATATAAATTGGGCATAGTGTAAGTTCAAATATGTCCTGTTTCCAGCGCTGTCAATGAAATGCATCGCAAGCAATGTTAATCCTTACATCTCTAAGCCACCGAGCCCCCAAGTTTGTAAGTTAAGATTTTAAAAATATATTAGCATTGCCATTTTTTGAAATTAGCACAGGGTTAGCATTAAACAAAGGATTCGTTATATAGCTAATAATGTGAACACAGAGGCTGTGAAAACAAGGGACTGCATCAATAGAGCAAGAATAAAACAAAAACAAAAAAAAGAAAAGAATGCTCCTAAACAGAAAAAAATAAAAGCACTTGAAAAATCAAATTTAAATTACAACTTTATGCTGTGCCTAGCATTCATGTCCCTAGTCTAGCAATTACCAGTGATGGGGAAATATTTCCTGTTATAACAGGTTAGGTAAATGCATCCTAGGGTAAGACAAGGGAGAGAACATAAAGATACTGAAAATCAATGAAATATTGAACAGTAAGACGAAGAGTTATCCCCCTTGACAATACCTGAACTATATTGTCAGGCCACTTTATTTTACCTTGTAGCACACATACACACTGACAGGACTAAGATGTTACTAAGTAGGTCAATACAAGCGTATAGTAGCAATTAGTTTTCTTTGTCAGAACTGCAGCCAACCAGTTGAGTGATGGAAGGACAAAAAAATAAGGCTGGAAAACCCACCCATAGCGCATAGATCTCATCAACTTTTATTTCATCCCATTTTCTAGACATTTCCTTGCTACTCATTCTTTCTTTCTGTCAATCGTCTACTGACTCTACTTTTCTATTTCATTCCTAAAGCACCACAGAATTAAAACTGATTTGAAATGCATACCACATGGCTATAAACTTTAAAGCTAAAATGTTTTATACTATTTAATTTTGTTTTTGTTAACAGGAATGAATCAGAATTGTTTTCTTTAATATTATCCAGATTCCAACTTTTAATTTAAAACAAATTTATAATTGCCTTGCTTGATATACTGTTACCTAATTCGATCTGTTTCTAGAAGCTGGGGTCAGGTCATATAAGTCATGTTAATTATAATCATCCAATCAGGGAAAGAGGTAAGGGAAAAAAAATAGCAGACGTCAATTTCTAGAAGGTCACAGGTAATACAATATTTGGAATAGAAGTTTCTATGATTCTGGAAAGTACGGTTTAGAAAAGTATAAATTAGGGGAAAGTATTTTTTTGAGGTCCTCGCATTGTAACGGTCTTTGATTAGTAACGGTCTTGTGTTATAATGAGTTTAAACATATTGCATTAGTCCATTAGTTGAAGTTATACTAGTTGAAGTTGTATATTTAAGTTGTTTAAATGATAAGTTATATTAGTAAAAAAATGTTATATTATCAAGAGGTTAAAGTCAAGTCAGCATCGAAGTGAAAGTCTAAGGATATGTTTTGTTTGGAAGAAGTTTAATAAAGAAGTTTGAAAAGAACGCAGATGTTTCGTCAGTTTATTATCAAGTTGTTTCTATAATCTACATCAAGATGATTCTGTTTGAACCATAATTAATTTTAGAAGAAATGCCAAGCAATAAATAAACAGAAATCATCACATTGAAGTACATTATGATGTGGATATTTCTTTAGAAAACATAATTTCAGAATTTTTATTATTCCATTCTGCCAGACCTTATCTAAGAATCATAGAATGTTATAGGACCTACTGCATTTTTTCAATTTCCAACAGTTTCATAATAACAAATGAAAGTGAAAAGACTTATGCAAACAAAAATAATCTAAAACCATATTTTCCATTTATTAAGACCTAGGTGACTGCCTGGTTGTGGGGTATGCGTGCTGGACTGTCTTTAGGCTGTCTCAATGGTCCCGGGTTCATTCCCTTTCTCCCGTCGATCGCTGGAGGTCTGGACTAGGAAGTAAATTACCTTCAAACTCTGAAGCAACATCCGAAAGATGTAAAACATTTTACAAACATTTTTACAACTTATTTAGATTAGTTTGATATCTTAATTCTTGTTTGTATAATTTGTAAGTTCTTATAGTGCCTCGAGCCTACATTATGTTTGTTGACAGACCAATCAATTTATAATTAATTTATAATTAGTCGTTGTGTGTAAGTTGTAGTAGTATTTATAAACCATTAGCAAGCACCTTACTCCTTGAACTGATTTTTTCACTAACCTGCACATAGAATGGAGGTGTCTCAAACAAAGTAAACAAGTCTGATATTAACTCTTCATTCACTGACAGGCCACAAGCAAAGCTTAGGACCTCATTGTTAGAAAGACCCTGAGAAGACAAAATTCATATGCTGCAATAATGGAAGCTCTTAAAGCTGCACAATAAAAAAAAATGTTCACTATTATTATAATTGCACAAAAAGGAAAGGATGATGATAGCATTGAAGAAAAGATAGAGTAAGCCTTGAATAGGACAACATAAGCAACTGATGGGGATTGATGCTTTATTATGTTAGTAAGTTCAGCTCATTAGATAGTTTAAGCCATAAGCATTATATTTTTGTATGGTCTAGAAGCGTACAAAGCATCAGGAATATAAAATGTCAAATGTATTTTTTTTTTTAATTGTCTAGGAGTGCATAAGGAATATTAAATGCAAAATACACATTAATAAACTGTATACTGAATATTAAATTGTTATAACACAAACTGAATCAGAATACAAATCTTGAAACAAGA
Source organism: Biomphalaria pfeifferi (assembly GCA_030265305.1). Classification (NCBI taxonomy): domain Eukaryota; kingdom Metazoa; phylum Mollusca; class Gastropoda; family Planorbidae; genus Biomphalaria; species Biomphalaria pfeifferi. The sequence continues at coordinate 1,068,047 of JASAOG010000204.1, forward strand.
TTATTAACAAATGAAATGTTAAGTCTATATTCAAGTCTTTCAGTTAATTATTTAATAAACCACTTGCTTTTCCTATTTGCGATGCTCCGAGTTGTTGAATTACTCTTGAAGCAGTTTGAATGTTTATTTCAAAGATGAAAACCATTTGCCAAAAATGGCTAAATAGTTTCAGACGTACAGACATTTTACTGTAGTTAGTCCATTTCAAGAAATTTCAAAATTTCTGTAACAGCCAAGCATACTCTGTTTTTTGATCTTTTGATATACTGTTTGTTTAAAGACTTATTACATTAAATTTTAACATAAGAATAGTTTCTCTCTATAGACACCATGAATTTAGAGAGAGATGAAATCAAGAAAATTAGATAATGGATCTAGCCAGAAAAGTCAAGACAATTTTGTTTCATTTAAACAACAATAATATGGTTTATTATCCCAAAAGAAAATTTCTTTTACAATTGACTGTTTTATATAATTACATAATTATTTCACAATTTCCGTGTTGTATCTTTTTTTATATTTGAATCATTTCTCAGCAATTTTTTTTTAAATGTAAAACCACTATAAAAAGTTCATATTTAGTACACTACAGTGGCCGCCTAGTCATTTTGGCTTTGAGAGTTTTAGCCATGTTATATATATGTTCATTTTGTTGTGCAAGCAGTCTCAGGTTCACTGGCTCTGGATTTTCCCTCAGACTCCTGAAGCATTTCCCTCTTCTGGGTATAGCATAAAGATCTAGCATATTAAAATATTGAAAAAGAAATTTACAGGAAATAAGGCAATCAAAGATTTTTATACAACCCTTTTTGATGAAAATGGCCTAGGTCACTTCAAGGCCAGTTATGAGTTAAATTAGTTGTTCTTTATGAAATCAGGTCATGAGTTAATTAGATTGGTCATGTATAGCAGTTTCTATCACACATGATCTAAATAATTTAGTTGCAAGGGCATTCAAGCTATGCTAAGCAAGAACAAATAGAATGTAATTCCTTAGTAACTTTGTATACAATTTACCTTATATTCTGAGAGCCAATCTTTGATTGGCCTTGTCAACATTTTGAAACCACCTTCATTCACCTCATCAGGGTTCCTGAAAACATGCAAAGTATTCTTATTGACTACCGCAAGCTTGTTTAAACATCAGTGTTAATGAATAATAGCAATAATTTCATATATCTAGCCTTTAAACAAAGGTAATAAAGGTTCAAAGAAATGTGAGAAAACAACAGATATAAAAATGAGAATTAAGAAATCAAACTAATCTAAATAAGTTTTGAACTGTATAATAAGGCTAGTCTTCGAGTCCGAAGATTAGTGAGGAATGCAGTATTTCCAGTGGCTGCGCAGTCCCAGCTGTGACCTACATATTTTGAAAAATAATAGTGCGGACATTCCAGCGGGCAACTTTGAGAGGTATCCTTTTATCGACTCGTTTGGGACTAGTCATTTGTGGGCTAATTACTGCATTGCCTCCAGCCTGCGCAGAGTATTTTTAAAGTGATAATTGGCTCGTGCAGACCAATACCACCTTAAAGCTAAATGCAGTTCACAGTAGCACAGAAGTCTGAGACAGTTGTGAACCACAGACAGCTGTAGGTGTTATATCAGAGTTTCCTTCTCCTAAACTGGCTGCCGACCAAAGCCCAATGGCCGAATTACCGACATGGTTCTACATCTAGATCTAGTGATCTAGTCTACATCTATATCTAGTCCTATAGTTAGTGAATACTAGTAAATCTAGTAATAATAGATGATAAAGGTCTAGCCCTAGCTAGAATCAACAGTTTGAACTGTATACATACTAGAAAACATTATTACAAAAATTTCCGTCAGACAGCAACCAGGAAGAATGACACTATAACTTCATACACATTTATTACATTCATAATTTCTTAAAATCACTATTTGATGATGTGTAATACTAAACAACTAAAGTCTCTGTGTCTAAGATCTTTCCATGAGATATGTTCCAATTTTTATTTTTTAATATAATCTAAACAATATATGGGAGATAACATTCCTAATCATAATACCAGGCACCTGAATAAACAGGCTAGCATCAATAATTTAATAGTATCCTTTTATTATTATTTGGCAGACTTTCAGCAAAGAAAAATTTGAGAAAAAAAGAAATATTTAATATTTTATGTATTTAATATTCATTTTTGATTTTTATTTGATAAGAATCAAACTAGCCCCTTTAATATATTCAAATATCAAATATTTCTCTATGATTAAATAACTCAGTGTTTCCCAAACTGTGTTTCACGAACGCCTGAATATGTGTTCCACGAACTACTGAAATAATTAGCCAGGTGAATTAATATCCTAAAAAAAATAATCGAAGAGTTCCACCAAATACTCAGAATATGCAAAAAAAGTGTTCCATCAAGAAAAAAGTTTTGGAAAAACACTGAAATTATCTAAGCAACTAAGTGATGTGAAAAATAATATCCAATGGTAAGAGTAAGTATACTAAAATATTCAGGTAGATAGATCCCCTCATAGGGACGATGGTATATAAAATATTATAAGGATTGGGATTTTCATTTCTGCTCTAATTTATAGTGGCAATGCTACTTCAAAAAGCCAACACTAAAATAATAGCTTTGACACCAGAAATGATGCACAATACTACAAAATGAAGAGGCCAACAAAGACAAACTTTTTACTATTAAAAAGTACACAAAATCTGAAAGAAATATTCACCATAGCATTGCAACTCTGAGAGGAGTCCCTAAACAATAAGCAACAAAATATGCTAAAATACAGCATAAAGTCATGTTAAATTCCAGATTAATAAAAGGACCTGCATTACAATACTACCCCACAGCTGACACAATTTTTTATCCCTCAAATTATATAACTCCCTTTATTTGTGTCTTTTTCATCCTTAATCTAACGGCCCACCAACCCCTATTATGGAGTAAGCAGAAACATTTCTTAGGCCCATCCTATCTTCCCTGTACTATAATGCCTCACACATACACACAATATTTTCAAAGGAAATGCACCTCTCCACAGAACTTATTTAAAGAAGAAACATCACTATTTGCACTCTTTACATATTTATTTTTAGTCAGTCATGGATCTAGATTATTTTCTCCACACACAAAGGCTTTCATACACATGCAAAAACACATTTGATAATCACAATGATCTAAGGATAATGCCTTACATACACTCTGGCAATTATCTACATCTGTAGGAGAATTATATTTAAGATTTAGATCTGTGAAGAAATATACATATAGCAAGATGGAACGAAAGTAAGTTATGCACCAAAAAAGTGTTTATAAGTGCTTAAGTGGAAGGAATTATTGTTTTTTACTTTCGACATTAAAATGTTGGCTTTCAAAGAGGAAGGTAGAAATTGGGAATAAAATAATCATTTTTGGTACATTTTTACTACTGCGTGAAATGTATGGTGAAAGTTAATGGAGCCTTTTGGAGCACCTTTTGAGGTCAGCAGGGCTGTCTGCTTGCACCTACTCTGTTTGGCTTATTCTTTTCCTGCCTACTGCCTTATCATTACAGAAAGTGCATTTCTCCATACCTTCGGAAAACTCTTCAATGTATCCAGATTGAGGACAAAAACCAAAGTTAGTAAGGTACTAATCAGAAAACTTGTCTACACTGATGATGCTTCAATTGTTGCTGAATAGGCTGGCTGCTCAGCTTCAAGCCATGGTTGACAATCTATGTGCTGCATGCAAAACATTTGGCTTAAAAGCAAGACCAAAACACTATTTCAAAAAACAAGCACTGCACTTCACCATAAATGATCAACCACTGAAATTGTTTACCATTTTTTTTATCTTGGCTCCATCATCTACAAGGAAAAAAAGCTGAATATCTTCAACCTCTCATGCTTAAGGTGGATTTTCAAAATAAGGTGGTAAGATAGCTTTTACCAGCAGTAGATGCCTTAGCTGGCTTGGTCATGTTTAAAGAATGAAAAAGGTTGACTCTCCAAAGACATTCTGTAGGGTGATCTGATAGAAGGCAGGACATGAGAGCCCCATGTCGCCCACTTTTAAGGTATACTATGTATACAAACACAACATGAAGCTCTTCAAAATTAACACTAACAGTTGAGAAAAAGAGGTGCAGAATAGAACCACAAGAAGAGCAAGCATAAAGGAAGGGTCCTTGATTTCAGATGGCAAACACATCAGAAGTAGAAAGAAAGTTGAAAATGCAATAGCATCTAGTGATTATATCTATATCATATCCAACCTGTGGCTGCAGCTGTGTATCAAAGATTGACCTTTTTGGTCAAAGGGATAGGATTGGCTCTCGAGATGTAAAATGCAACAGGTATTTCAATACAATATAAACTAAGGCAACAAACATCTAATGAAAGGAACAAACTTGCATTTGATCTTTTATAACAAGCTGCAACATTTTATTCTGTGGCATTTTTACGTCTCGAGAGACGATCTTTTCCCTTTGCAACTTCTTGTGTGACTAAAGAGGCCAATCCTTGATACACAGCTGCGATCGCAGGTTGGGCATATATAATCACCAGGCGCCGTTGCTTTTTCACCCTTCTTTCTGCTTCTGTTGTGTATGACATCTGCAATCTTTGACCCTTCCTTTATGCTCTCTCTCCATGAGGATCTGTCCAGTGCCACCTCTTCCCAGTTGCCAGTGTCAATTTTGAAGAGCTTCATATCGTGTTTGCATACATCCGCATAACGTAAAAGTGACACCTTATTATTTTACTAGTAAATGCATGACGCATAGGACATAATCATCTTCTTTTTTGAAGTAACGTCTGTATTATATAAGATAAGAAAGATAGTAAATGTTCCTAACTCACAAACTAAGACTTGCCTACACTTTGATTAAATTCAACTGGCTATAGATCTCTCATCAATTACACAACAAGACCACACTTAAGAGTGACACTCAATGACACACACACACACACTCACTACAATCACATTCATAACAGTAAGTGTAAGTACTAACTATTGACTATGACTAGATTTTGTATCATTATTATCATTATCTAGATCTATATTTTAGTCTTGTCTATAAATATTAGTAACAACAGTCAAGTCACTAGTCTTATCTTTTATAATATACATTACAGATGTTGCTTCAAAAAAAAAAGATAATTATGTCCTACACATTTCAGGTCTCTGTCTAATCTAGTCATGCATGTTAATTACAAAACCCAAAAGAAAAATCTTACTCTGGAATAAATGTAACCTAACACAACTACACCAAGCTGCATTAAACTTTCAACAAACATTCTTATTAGAAAAAGACATTAACCAACCAGTCGATGACCTCTGGAATTTCATTAAAAAACATCTTAAAAGCATTATAGAAAATCATATACCAACTAAATACACATGTAACAAAATAAATAAATGTTGATTTAATAATAGACTAAAGAAGCTTTGTAAACAGAAGGAAAACCTATATAAAAAATTTTAAGAATCTAAGGCAGAAAGAGTTTACAAAAAATATATAAAAATTAAACACCTAACCCAAAAAGTAAGCAGACAGCTGCAGAGTAAATACATAAACAATGTAATATCTAAAGATAACAACAAAAACCTATGGCCATACATTAAGTCTAAGAAAATGGAAACAACAGGCATAGCACCATTAAAAGATGAAAATAGCATAATACATAATGTTAATGAAACTAAAGCAAACATCCTAAACAAATACTTTGCATCAGCATTCTCAGCCCCAGGAGACAAAGACATATTACTTAATTTGAACCAAGTAGACAACATAGAAGATATAGTGGTACAAGAAAATGGAATACAAAGACTATTAGCCTACACCAAACCAAATAAAGCATCTGGACCTGATGGTATTCCAGCTAGATTACTCAAAGAACTAAGCAATGAGCTAGCCCCAGTGTTCAAAATACTCTTTCAGGCATCGCTTTACCAGGGCAGAGTACCAAAGGACTGGAAAGAAGCTAATGTCACCAACTTATTTAAAAAAGGAGAAAAATCAGACCAGTATCACTTACCAGCATCACATGTAAAATCCTAGAACACATTATAATATGTAGCAACATCATAAACCACTTAGACAAACATAATGTCCTCACCCCATACCAACATGGCTTTAGGAAATAAAGATCATGTAAAACACAACTAATAGGACTATTTGATGATTTTTCAAAAGGTTTAGATAATAGTGAACATATAGATGCTATCTTACTAGATTTTTACAGGGCTTTTGACAAAGTTCACCACCATAGTTTGCTTAAAAAATTAAAATATTTCGGCATTAATGGTCCATTGCATCAGTGGATTAAAGATTTTCTGATAGGGAGAGAACAAACTGTAATAATAAATGGCTCTAAATCAACACCGATAACAGTAAACTCAGGTGTACCTCAAAGAACAGTCTTAGGTCCACTAATATTTTTAATTTACATAAATGATTTACCAAATTGCATTACTTCAGGAACAAAAGTCAGATTATTTGCAGACGAATGCATAATATATAGAACAATAAAAACAACACAAGACACAGATATTTTACAAAGAGAATTAGATGAATTACAGAAATGGGAATCAAATTGGAGCATGTCTTTCCACCCAGAAAAATGTCAGTTGTTAAGAGTAACAAAAAAACTTAAACAAATTAATTCCACTTATCTTATTCATGGCAAACCAGTAACACAGACTAAAAATGCAAAATACCTAGGTGTTATAATAAATGAAAAACTGTCATGGAATCCACATATTGATGAAACTATAAAAAAATCAAACAAAGCATTAGGGTTTATTAAAAGAAATTTCTATAAATCAAATAAGAACATAAAACTAAAATGTTATTTAATCTTGGCTAGGCCAATAATAGAATATGCATCCTCCGTTTGGGACCCTTCAACTCAAGAAAACATTAAAAAACTGGAACAGACACAAAATAGAGCAATAAGATTCATAACAAACGAATACTCACATTTGACTAGAGTAACACCTTTAGTAAAATCACTAAATTTAGAAAGCCTTCAGGACAGAAGACTCAAAAGTAAAGTAGCAATTATACATAAAACACTGAACCATAATGTTCAAATACAAAAACAAAATTTAATAAAGGCACATTCCTAGTCCCATATGCTAGGACAAATTTGTGCAAATACTCCTTCTTCCCTAGTGCTATTAGAGTATGGAATGGGTTGCCTGAGCTAGCAAGGAAAACCAGGGACTTGGCAGAATGTAAGTCATTGGTTAATATGCATGACTAAATGCATGACGCGTAGGACGTAATCATCTTCTTTTTTGAAGTAACGTCTGTATTATAAAAGATAAGATAATTATTATTAATGAATCACTTAAACTCTGCTAGGTCATGGCAACCCATTCCATTCACTAGTAACTTTGAAGTGACTTTATTATACTACTACTCATATATAGACTATAGATCTAGTGACCTGTACCAATATTCCTATTATTATTATAGATCTAAAGCTGCCATATCGAACAAGTTAAGCCGAATCGCTGCGATTTTTCACATTTGAATAATTGAAGCTCCATATTGGCTAGACCTAGAAAAAAAAATGAAACCATCAATAAACTTGTCATCCATTGGTCTATAAAAATAGATCTGCAGCACAGTTTCAACATGTGCAGTTAAAATAGAATCTATGTTAAAGAGGAGTGGGGTAGGTATGACAAAATGTTAACTTCATCAGACAATTTTTTTTCCCTAATTACGATATCCAACACTTTGTAAACCATATCAGACAATGCATTTTAAAAATGTTTTAATCATCTAATTCTTTCATTTCAGGTATTTTCTGGTCAAGCAAGAGGTGAACTACCAAGTACAAAAAAAAAGAAAAGACTAATTGCCATACACATGTCACAGTGATAGATCAAAATTTAGGCAAAGTCAATGCTATAAATAGATTTATCAATGGCAGGGGAGAGCATACTTAATATAAATTATTTTATGGGAGTAAATCTGCAAAAAAATTTGTTGTTAATCTGTACAAGAAAAATTTGGTTTTGTCAAAATAATGTTTAATAAACATGTATAGTATTCATGAATTACTTGTGTGTTTTGTTGTCTTGCCTTGATACTGAAAATTAACTGATTATTTACGGTTATTTTTGCTTTGAACATTATAGAAATCATTGCATGAAAATACATGAATACTCACACAAAAAAATGTGTTCAATGTTGTTTCTAAAATGGTAAACATAGTTGAACATGACCTATATCTCTGAATAGGTTTAATGGAAAGCAAGGGAAGTGTAATATAGCCTACATGTTCTCTTTTCAATCCTGAATCCAAATATATAGGTCTTGCTTGGCTAATGCACCATGGGGCTTTACAGTAGCCTTAGTACCAGAAGCACCCCCATTCATGTGTATTTGGTCAGAATAATACTCTTTCATACCAGTGTACTTTATCGCCTAGTAGAAAAACGATCTTGCAAAGGAATACTAAATGTGTTAAAAAACAGAAAAATGGATAGCGCACCATAATACCACAGTATTTCTGTACTAGCCATCAAGTGAAAAATAAAGACGCATTAATTATTAATAAATAAGGTGATATGTCCGGTATATAATATATATAATATGGTATACAAAAGGGAATGTTCAATATGGCAGCTTTACTCTCTAGCATTGTTCAGAAGGGTCCCAACAGTTAAATGATTACCAATCTAACATACTGATGATTTCATTACTGATACTATTATTAAAGGGAAACTCCGATAGTTTTCCAAATATGAGTTATTGACATATTTAAATTCTGCGTAAAAAGTTGTAATAGTAAACATTATATCATTTTTTATTTAAATGCTTAGAAAATTTTATATTTAATAAATTAGTCATTAAATTCTTGACATCTCAAAAAAAACGGGATTCCTTGAGATTTTGTTTTAAGTTATTTCATGCGTCACTTCCCTAAACAATACTAAAAGAGAAACTTGATTTAACCAATCGTATTGCTTCATTCTTACAGTTGCTGTTAGGCTTAGTGACGGCCTAGTCCAGAGCTATGATACAGTTATGTATATAAACATGTATAGATAGATCCAAAAGCATTAGGATAACCAACTCGAGAAAAAAAAGTAACATTTTCATCTAAGCCTCTCCCTATCCCAAGAAGTAAATAGATCGTGTGTCTGAATGATTCGAACAAGCTGGTCAGTGTAAGGCTAGTCGAGACTACGTGTAGTGGGTCATGACAAGAAAACCAAGCGATAGTGTTTGTTGTGTGTTGAGTAGTCTGGCGAGATAATACACACTTATGTGACTAGTCAAGCATGTAAATCTAATTTTAATACGCATTTTTTCTTTGCTTACAAGATCCTAGATCTAACTGCATAGACAAAGATATATTTCTTTTACGAGAATGTAAACTTTGCTGTATGGTCTCCTGTTATACAATAAGTCAATAGATTAAAACACCTTTGTGACATCACATAGAAACCCGGTGAAAGTCTGACTGTTTTTGATGCACAGGAAAATTATGTCGGAAAAACATCAATTACTAAGTGATTATTGCAAATAAAAAAAAAAGAAGAATATATTCATTATCTGTAAATCAAAAGGCATATTATATCAAAAATTGTCAAAACCATCGGAGTTTCCCTTTAACTAGTTTAACTTTGTAACTCAGTTGAAACTCAGTCTGTACTACAGACTACAGTTACACTACTCACTACACTACTATACTTACACTTACAGTACTTCTCACTAGTCTAGTTCTAAGACTCAGTCTCTCAGACTCAGACTATACTATGTTTGTTTGTAAAATGTTTTACATGTTTCGGATGTTCCTTCAGAGTTGAAGATAGTTTACTTCCTAGTCCAAACCTCCCGCAGGACGACGGGGGATAGGAGCGGGCAGGGTTTGAACCCTCGACTGTCGATAAATCCGAACGACAGTCCAGCGCGCAAACCGCACGACCAGGCACTATGACTAAGTGAGTAAGTCTAACTCTAAGTACTCTGACTCTTAACTAAGGCTAATTTGTAATTTGCACTAGCCTTGCAAAAAGCTTGCCTTTGCCCTGTCCTGGTGAGTGTGAGTATGACTGAGACTGAGAGCCTGTGTCAGTGTGTGTGACTTACGTCAATTACGACTAAGTCTAGATCTAGATAGATCTAAAAGTCGAGTAGTTTAGTCTTTAGGTGGTAAGACAAAAATATCTCTAATATATAGATCTAGATCTATGTAAATCTATAGTATTTCTAGCTCTTAGGCTTAGATAGGGGCAGTCTCTAACTACCTGTTTGTTATCACTTTCAGAACGACATCCGAAAACATTTACTTTACGACATTATCGACAGATCTTGTTTGCGACAACAACAAAAAAAATGAACTCGGTAATGGCAGCGCCCTTGGAATAAAATTGACAATACTACAAAAGAGCAAAGATTAGATCTACTAGATTTACGAAATTTTGTATTGATCCCAATAACTTTAATAAGGTTAGTCAAAATGTAACGGCCAATAAAGACTTAAGATCTAGATCTAATCAACGATCTATGATCTAGATTCTAATTCTAGACATTTAACTTTTAAGACATTCTAGATCTAGAGACTAGGTCTAGTAGAGTAGATATCTATATCTATGTGTATGTCTATACTAGATTCGACATACCGGTATTTGAGATGTTCAAAATAAATCTTTGGAAAAAAAAGATAATATTATTCTCTGTTCTGGCTGGGATGTTGGCAAGATATTAATTATTTCCACAATCAAGTACCAATAATTTATTTTTTAAAAATGCATAGTTTTGTGTATGTTTTACAATGCATCAAACAGGGCAGGACAAACTGAATATATAAATGTGTATATGTATATATATGTTAATATATATGTTAATATTTATGTATATATATCACACATACATATAGATCATACATTCCATCCTTAAAGTCTCCTAAAATCTTGTCATGGTAGAGTTCTACTAACATTGACATCTCTATATCTTATATTTGTCAATGGCTGTAATTGGATCAAAGTATTTTACTATTTTAAGTTTTTTAATTTCTGAAAAATAAATTCTGGAAAAAATGAGTAACAGAGCCTAAAGAAAAACGTAAGACATAATAATTATTTATACTGGTGAGGTATCTAATAAATCTGGACATAGATCTAAAACAATCACAGCATAAGAGTATATTATATATATATAGGCCTATAAAAATATATATTTTTGACATAGATCTAAATCAAAACTCTAACACACAATGTGCATTTGAAATAAAAATACAAAAACAAAACTATATATTTACAATAATTTATCAAATTGTTGTTTTTTTTTGTTTTTTTTTTTTTAGATCTGCATAAAATAAAATCATTTTCTTATAAAAAAAAATAGTAGTTAGATTTGTAAAAGAAATGTTTATTTGTAGTTGGCAGCTTTTGAAATGACATGCATCCCCCCGCCAAAAAAAACCTAAGTTGCTGATCAAGCCTTGACAACAAAGAATGTCGTGAAAATGACACGGGGCGCTGTTCTACAGGATTACCGATTTGAGAACTACATCTAGATCTAGTTAGACTCTAATAATAATTGTTATAATTAAGTTAACTCTAACCTTAACTTAATTGTTAATTAACTAGTCTAGACTCTATACTATACTGACTAGAGAGTAAGTAGATTTACTTCTACTAAAGATCTAGATTCTAAGTCTAAGTCAACTTTAACTAAGTCAAAAAAGAACACCAGTGTCACCAGTTGCAGTTGCCATGATTAGAGACCATTTGACCATAAATTTCTAGATCTAGATTAGTTCAAATAGTTGGTTGTAGATCTATAATAATAATGTAAATTTATGTAAGGGTTAGACCTAAGTCTAAGTAAAAACTTATTGTATCTATGAAATAATGAACTCCTCATCCATTTGTCTTAAAAAGTAGATTCTATATGTTTTATTGTATTAGTACTCATAGTTAAAGTGGGTCATGTCTATGCTTTCAAGAGCTTAAAGCATCGAACATCTTTTTACAGCTACTCGGGCGCTACCTTCAAGATTCAAGTTCAAGAATCGAACATCTAAGATAACTAAGAAACTCTCATACACATTAGAAGTATGATGTATATAACCTTACAATTTTGTGAAAAGTGGTGTTTTAAAAGTGTTATATAAATCTTAAAATTTGTTATTGATAGAGTTTAATATCATAAACTTTCTTTTTACGCCATTTCTAGACAGACAGGTCATAAAAATATATAGTCATTTTCCCATGCTCCATATCCCCCATCTCTGCTTAGAAACCATTGATACACATAAGTGTAAGGTGCTATAACAGTAACACATTACCGACATATTACAGTACAGAATAAATAATTGATGACCTCAAAAAAAATTAATTTTCTAATATTGCATCTTCACTGTTACCCCTACACACTGCTCATGACTTTTTAAAATTTAAAATGCCATATCTATATGCAATGCATTTCACACCCACATTATTTTTTCTCTACTTTCTTGTGTGAAATGATCCAAATTCTGCCAGTTATCTTATAATTTTTTTAGTGACTACATATTGGTGACAAAAAAAAGACTTCTTTTACTTAACACAGAAAAGATCATAGGACACTCATGTTCATCACATGCACACTATTTTTTTCTAAAACATATATATATATTTTATTTTCCAGATTGAAACTTTATGATTCACTTCTGTAGACTGTCATGGCTTCAAACTTGAAATCTATCTGTCGCTACTTTTCTACATCCTCAAGACTTCTCAAAAAACCAAACATTCAGAAGCCTAGAGTACCTTGGACAGAGAGACGAATTCTGAATGCAGTGAGTACACCCATATTACCCCCAGATGAAAGGCCGCTGCCCATAAGATGTTGTGATGAAATGAATGCTAAAATAGCAGCAAGAGAAACAGAGGTAAATAGAACAATATACATAAAGATAATTTGTTTGTTTTTGTTGTTTACTTTTTGATCACTAAATTAATATGTGTTGTTGATAAAAATGTAGAGGAGGCGCGGTGGCTGAGCTGTAAAGCGCTTAGCTTCTAAACGGGGGTCCGGGGTTCAAATCCTGGTGAAGGCTGGGATTTTCAATTTCAGCATCTTTGGGTGCCTTTGAGTCCATCCAGCTCTGATAGGTACCTGACATTTGTTGGGGAAAAGTAAAGGCTGTTGGTTGTTGTGCTGGCCACATGACACCCTCGTTAACTGTAGGCCACAGAATGAGGTGACCTTTACATCATCTTCCCTATAGACAACAAGGTCTGAAAGGGGAACAATGTTTGTGATAAAAATGTGGGTTTAAAAAAATTTATTAAATGAGTACCTTTTATTTAGAAGAGTTTCATCACTTCAGAAAAATTAATATCAGAATTCTTAATTTCCTCCTGTTAGATTATGAAATCTCTTCTTTATTACAAAGGTTTTTAATTATTTTGTTTTTGTTAGCTACCTAACAATCAGTATCTAATAATCAGTGTTAAAGCTAGACCTAAGATTGTATAATGAATACCTCTCACAATCTTAGGGCAATTTTATTTTTAACTGCCAATCAACATCCTTGTAATTGGCAGGCTAGAGAAGCAAAGAAATGGCATCTTTCATTTGGATCTTTTACTTTCAAAGGGAAACTTAAATCAGTTTAAATACCATTTAACCTATTTTTATTTTTCCAGCTGGCACAATTTACAATGCTAATAGAGTAGTTTAAAAACATTATTATTTTTTAAAATATAATCATCTGAAAATTAAATTGGGCTGATTTGAGTTCAGGGGGTATTCTTGCACTCAACTGAAATTTTTATTTGTATTCAGAAAGAAATTAATAAATAAATAAACATTCATTTACATTTTGTGCACTGTGTATGTAGAAATTAGATGGACCGTAATAGCTGACCCTGATTGTGCAAGTTCCAGGGGAAAGACTACTTGCAATATTGAAGCTTTATAAGAAATAAATAGAATGAAAAATAATAGACCAATTCATCATATTTATGAAGGAGGATTTTTTTTTTCCAAAAAAAGAAATCATTTATGTTGTATTTCCAGCTGTCCCAAGCTTACAAAGCCTTCAGAAAAAAACAGATCATGAAAATGTTCACTGAGAACACGATGGTCGCCATTTGCCACATTGTACCAATGATACCAAGAGATGCTTTCAGTGTCAGGGCGAAGATCATGGCTGCACAGATGAATCTTTGTTTTGCTAATAAAAAATTTGTCAGGTTAGACATTGATTTGATTAACATTAACATATTATTGCGCTAAAAAGGCTCCCAAAGTGGCAAAACACTAAGAAACAGGCTCTTCCAGCTACAAGGTACAAGAAAAAATGAATTGGGTTAACAATCATGACAAGAATGTAAAAGCTATTAGCAATGCTTAATTGTACAGATGACATGTGCCACATGTAAAAGTGTATCATTTGTCAGATACATATAATTACCAAAACAATACGTAAAGGTTTATTATTCATTGGCCAAACTCCATGTCAAAATTAGAAAGAAATTAATTTACTGTTCAGCAACTAATTTTTTTTGGGGGGGGGGGGGGGGGGGGGGGGGGGGGATTTTTAGATAATTTACAAATTCAAGCAAACTATTTCTGTGTAAGATAAGCAGTAAAAAAAAATGTCACTGTGTTTTTTCTGTCTCATTCCTGACAGAGAATATCTTGAAAGAAGCAAATATCGTAACTTGGAACCATATATAGCCTCTGATACAATCTATGTGGTCAGCCCAGATAACAAGGTTGCTCAGCTTTTGGCTGTGTTACGTAAGACTCCAGAGTTGCAGCTCCTGGGTATGTATTCAGTTATGGTCATTACATAAAAATTGTTAGTTTTATGTTATAATAATTTTTTTTAATAGGGCTTTAAGTGTCCAATGACACATCTACCCATGACACTTATGAAGCTTGCAGCAAACAGTACTACACCCTGGCAGAAACAGCTGGAAACTGCTGTGTAGCAACATCGTTTTGGACATAGCTAATACCTAGGGTTTCATCTCATTTGTAGGAGATGATTCATTGTTCATTTGCCACTTAAAAGTTCCCCATTCAGACCTTGCGATCTATAGGCAGATGATGTAAAGGTCATCTGTTTTCTGTGGCCCACCGTTAATGAGGGTGCCGTGTGTCCAGCTCAACAACCAACCGCCTTTACTTTTGTCCGTCTAATGTCAGGTACCCGGCTGGGAAATTTGAAATCCCCAGTCTTCACCAGAATTTGAGCCCAGGATCCCCGGTTCAGAATCCAATCGCTTTACCGTTCAGCCACAGCACCTCCATTGCCACATTAAGCAGTCCATAAATGTCTAGTCTGTTAAACAGTTAAAAAAAAAAAAAATGTCGCATTTGAGATTGATGAGATATGTAAACTGTTTTTCTCAACGTTCCTATGCCATTTGCAGTTAAATGATCAGCACGACAATCAACATTCTCCACCCAACCAACAGATACTCTTTAGAGCAGGCTTACAGTTATTTTCAACTTAATTGTCTGAACTTGGAAAAAAAAAAGAACTACGGTTTAGTAAAGGAAATAGTAGCCCAAAGAATGAAATGTTTTATTACACTGGGTGGCCCCAATCAATCAATATGTAATTAAGCAGCATCAACTAGAAATAGAAATTTGAATATCTGAATATAATTAAGTTGATTTTAATACTTGAAATGTCAATTGTATAACTTTTAGCATCACATTTAGGATTTGCTGGGTAGAGAAATAGATAGTTTTTGAAGAATTAATTGGGAGGACATGGTCTAAAATTTGCAGATTTGCCAATTAACAAATAAGATGTAATCTAAATATGCTTTAATCCTTACAATTAATTGATTGTCCATTTTGGTCACTTTTGTCAGTTTTAGTATTCTCATTAAAATTGTTGATACAAAAGATATAAGTCGGCAGTACCTCAGCTCTTTCAGTTTATTTTTGTTAAGATTTTGTTTTAAAATTAATTTTTGAATGAAATTGAAGTTGTTATATTAACTTCACCTGTGTAAATGACTTTGTTTCATTTATAAACAAATTTTTTAAAAAAGTAATGATGTTTTTAATTTTAAAATACTATTTCATGCTAAAAAAAATAAATTCAAAGGTACCACTTCAGAGATGATGTGAAGCTCATCTGTTTCTATGGCTGACAGTTATTGAAGGTGCCATGTGGCAAGCACAATGATCATATTTTTCTTTAATTCCCCAATTACAGATGGGTGGACTCAGGGGTGTCCTAAAAACCCATAATTCAAAATTCCAGGCTTTAACAAGATTCAAACTCGAGCCCTTCCCACCATCCAGTTCAGAAGCCAAGTGCTGTACCACTGAGCCACCACACCTCTTATCTTAATATTTTTGTATTTTATGAACTATCTAGCAGACAATCTTTCAGTCAACCAGTTCCAGCACAATCAATCTTACAATATTTTCAGTTCCAGCACAATCAATCTTACAATATTTTCAGTTCCAACACAATCAATCTTACAATATTTTCAGTTCCAGCACAATCAATCTTACAATATTTTCAGTTCCAGCACAATCAATATCACAATATTTTCAGTTCCAACACAATCAGTCCTACAATATTTTCAGTTACAGCACAATCAGTCATACAATATTTTCAGTTCCAGCACAATCAATCTTACAATATTTTCACTTCCAGCACAATCAATCTTACAATATTTTCAGTTACAGCACAATCAGTCCTACAATATTTTCAGTTCCAGCACAATCAATCTTACAATATTTTCAGTTCCAGCACAATAAATCTTACAATATTATCACTTCTAGCACTATCAATCTTACAATATTTTCAGTTCCAGTACAATTAATCTTACAATATTATCAGGAACCTTATAAATTTATTTTTTTTCTTCAAATTAACAAATAAAAGTTTGAACAATTTTTGGTTTTATAAATGAACTTTAGTTGAACTGATCTTGTATACCATTTAGTTCATCTTGTGCTTTAGTTCGACCTAACTCTTTCTTTTTGTTTATCAGGTGGACTTGTGGAAGACACTATAATGTCAAAGGAAATGATGATAAATTTCTCCAAGATGCCTCCCATTGAAGTATTACAAGGAGAACTATTGACCATATTAACATCTTCCATAGCTACTACTAGCCGTCTTCTTTCAACCCAGCAAGAACAGCTTTCTTACAACCTAAACCAGCTTACACAGCGAGGAGAAGAAGCATCTGTAGATACAAATAATGATGAACAAAAGGATATTGAGGTCAAAGAAACATGAGACAATGTTGAATGTAATAATAGATTTGTTGTGCGAATGAATGTTCCTGTTTGTTTGCTGTCAATAAAATACAGATATCATACATCTACATATTATGGTTTATATTGTCAAATATTGTTTTTTAGTGTGTGGTTTTGAGTGTCTTTTAATATACCTAGTCTTTAGATAGTTATAAGTCATTAGCACTAGAGTTTTGCCTGGTCATGTGGTATACATTGTCCATTCATCACGATAGTTCTGAGTTCGAATCCTGCCCAACGCCATTCCCTTGGACCCTGCTGGAGGTTGGAGCCAGGACCTAATTAATCTTTAATGTTGAAGACTGTTAGAAACAAGTAAATCCAAGCAAATAAAATGCTCGTTAGGGGGACAATAGCACTAGATTTTATGATCAGCCTAACTTACAGTCCATTCTTTGCCTATAAAATTGTTAACAACTTTCTTCCCTTAGAACAAACCATAAAATACACAAATAAGAATAAGAAATGAATTGTGGGATATGGTGTAAACTGCTTAGCCACCATCTTTATTGAGATTCGACTCACTCCAGTTGATTTGTGTTAGCGAAGCGTCCAATGCAACAAGGAAAATTTCTCCCATAAGTCAGCAAAAGAGATTGGACCAGAGTGCTCTGAGTATGCTTTAGTCAATTTTTCCATTAACAGTCAAATCTGGTTTATCTGACCACATCTGGGTATAACTATTTTGGTTCTAATAATTGGCTGGTCGAATAACTTGATTCAATTGTATAATAGGATTGGTTTTTGGGTACTTAAAAATTCAGAGTAGCAGCTGTTCCAATTTAGCCAGTAGTCCAAACAACTAGGTCACTTTAAGTGGCAAGTATCATGAAGGGCCGGATCTCAGTAAGTTGAGGCCCCTGTACTTTTCCAAAAGCTTTTACATTATTACCAACTGTAGGATTTAAAGTATGGTTGGTAAAAATGCGAAAAGAAAATTGTAACAGAAAAAGCACTAAAGTTGCTGAACTGTCAAACTATGGATATGTTTAAAATCTCTTTTGTGATGACCCCTCTCTTATGGAGTCCCCACATTCCCCTCCCCAAAATCTGGCCCTGCTATTATGAATTCTAAGATCGCCTTCAAGCAGTTAGGTTTTATGTATTTATTTTTTGGTTTCTTTGAACACAACAGGCCTTTCACTTCAGAAATAGATTTTTACTAAGACCTTCCTTAGCGGTACAATGTCAAGTGCATAAAGAAAGGTTGGTCACAAGAAATGTTAAGAGGCCAACGGTTGTCAAAAAAAACAAAACATAGAACTTGCAAAAATGTTAAACTCACAATGCTGATGACGTGAAAAGCAAAGGGAGGTAATTTCATAAAGGGGGGTGGGGGCTTCTCTCATTGAAGCACTTTTACATTTTAACATATAGAAATGATAAAGGAATAGACCTAGGCCTACTTCTTGGCTACACGACACGATCTTTTCCCTTCGTTACTTCTTATTGACTAAAGAGGCCAATCCTTGACACACAATTGGGTTTAATCTCTAATCACCAGAAGATGCAGCACTTTCACTATTCTTTCTACTTCTGGAGTCTGCAATCCAGGACCATTCCTTTTTGCATCTTCACCATTACATCTGTTTTAACTGTTTGGAGCTTCATGTGTTTGCATTGGCCTACATCAGTATGCCTTTAAAGTCGGTAACCTGCAGCTCTCCTTTATTCTATAAGATCACCATACAGAATGTCTTGTGGGGGTCGGCACTATTACATTCTCAGGGCTGACCCTAACAATTACGGGGCCCTATGCCAAATGGATTGGGATAAGGATAATAAGTGAAAATAAGGATTTTTTTTTTAATTTGAAAATGAATTAAAATTGCATTTCATTTTTTACTAAATGAAAGCTGACAATGCCGTTATTTTTTAATCGAGCGTAGGCCTAGTATTGGAGTTTTACCATATTGAAGGCACCCCCAAATGACAATTTTTATCTATTTTTAAGGACATTTTTATGATTTTGTAGGAGATTTTAATAATTTCAGGAGATTTCCAGGACTTTTTCGTATATTTTGCAATTCCAGGAGATTTCCAGAAGCTCCTGGAAAAGCAGGAGGCCACGGGAACACTGTTATAAAGTTATAATGGTTAAATGTAATCATTTTCACTTAGAATTAGCGCGGGGCCTATGAAAGTGCGGGGCCCACTGCGGCCGCATAGGTTGCAGTGGCCTAAGGCCGGCCGTGAACATTCTGATTAGTGCTAAGAAAGACACAGGAAACACATCAATTATCAAATCATGACATATAAGCTTGTGAATCTAAGCATTGAACACAAGCTGCAATTAGGTCATACAGTCTCATACAATATCCCAATTACATCAATGTTCAATGTAGCCTACTGGTGTAGTAGGCTGCTTTAACGAAAATTGTTACGAATTTAATGTGCATCTATCTTGAATTATACAGTGACATTTATTGTCTTCACAGATCAATATAACTTTGTTTCGCTAACTAACAAGGGGAGGCGAGCAAGTCGTTTACTAGGTTATTGATGATAAAGTAGTATGGACAGTGGTGTCCCTTTTAACTGCAATCATGACATCAATGGTCTCTGCGAAGACTATACAAAGCTTCCATTCTGATAGACGTTTCATTTTTGGTAATTTAAAAATTTTAATAATTATATTTTGTATCACACAAAATAAACATCATTACGACTTCTATCAATCAAGAAAATTATTATATTAATCATATTAAGTATTTATGCCTGTCCTGGATGCGGCAAAATATGTAGGTCATAGCTGGGACTGCGTGGCCTCGGGAAATACTAAATTCCTAATTAATCTTTGGACCCGAAGACAAGCCTTTTCAATCATATCAAGTTATTTTTCGTCACTTTCCAAGACAGTCATGACAAGCAATTTAAACTCTCTAAAACGTCCCTCTTATCTTTTATTATACAGACGTTAGGCCTACTTCAAAAAAGAAGATGATTACGTCCTACGCGTCATGCATTTAGTCATGTATATTAACAAATGACTTTAATTCTGCTAAGTAACTGGTTTTCCTGGCAAGCTCAGGCAACCCATTCCGTGCTCTAATCCATGAATAAATAATTGTTTCCCTTGCTTGTCGTTTAAACATTTCTTGAACTCCTCTAGCCATCTTCAATGGGGTAGCACAATAAATGTTGCTGTATTTTTCTACCTCACTTCTTCTAGAACGCAATTGTTCCTTTCAGTAGCGCTAAGTTTTAACTACCCCGATGATCCTATCTGCTTAGAATCTGAAAATTCGCCTGCCTTAAAGCATTGGTCATACTTTTTAAAATCTCATGTAGTCTTGAGTGGGGGGGGGGGAGATTATCTTACGCAACATTTGAGTTGAAGTAAATGTAGACTCGATGTCTGTTCGAATAACTTATTCACATAATTGTGGTCTTGCTTCTATTAGGCCAGGTCTGTGAAGTCGTACAACAGTACAGTGCATCAATAGTCAAAAGTGGTTTTGTTGTTTTTAAATTGTATGCCTATCAACTGTGTGCTAATCAAATTTCCTAAAGAAGATATCCCCCAAAGGAGCTGGCGATGGATGGGTCACACACTTCGGAAACCTGCTTCCAAAAATCCAACATCACAAGACAAACCCTCACCTGGAAGCCCTTAGGAAATAGGAAGATTGAAAACGCACGGTGCAGAGATGTGGATGCAGGTGGCAAAGAAGTGAAGACAGTTAAAGGGATTCGCCCAGAACCGAGACGCCTGGGGAAAGCTGGTTGTTGGTCTATGCTCCAGACGCAAGCACATGCAAAGATGAAATTAAAACCTTTTAAGTAGATGTCTTAGAACTATTTTTTAAATATTATGCTGAAGTAGTCCTAACAAGTCTTAATAGTACAGTAAGTAGGCCTAAAGGAAAGATCCCCCTCTCTTTTTTCAAATCTTGCGATGGGGGGGGGGGGGCAGTTGGAGGATGTTTCTATGGCCGACATTTGCTGGGAAGAAGAGAAAACCATGCCTCATATTCTGTTTGATTGCCCCAGACTTGCTGATCTCCGCCTCGACAGGTCTGGGAAACCAAAATATCTAGACCTGTATGGTGACATATTTGCGCTATGCAAGACAGAAGTGTTTCTGTCCAGGGCTTTTGCAAAAGAGGATTTAAGCCTCTCAAGCCCACGCTCAAATGGAGTTTTAAGATGAGGATGATGATGATGGTCGACGGTTAACAAGGTTGTCATGTAGTCAGTACAACGTTTAATCGCTTACGTTGGGGAACAAATCATTATAGCTTAAACTTGAAAAAAACTGGGGAACTGAGCGTATGCTTAAATATACATCTTTTGATGTCTTCTATTCTAACAATATTTTCTGGTATTACACTTTAACAACGTCTTTTTTCTTTGTTTAGCTTTTGATTCGACTTTGAAGTTCCCAATACTTTCTTCATTAAAACTTTTTTTTGTTGTCTGTTCAATAAAACTATTCATTTCAATTATAAAAAGACAAGCGATCGATCGTGATGTTTCTTAAAGGTGACAGGTACGGGCAGATCATCATGCTATTAAAATATCACTACGTCTTTTTGGTTGCAGTATGGGCTATCAAGCTATGTAGCCAGGTCTAAGTTATAGCAATAAGTTCTGATAGCAAGATGTGGTAGCGGAAACTCGACTATTCATCATGTTTCTATGTTGAATAATGTGATGGGAAATTTTTTGACACTCTATCCTTTAGTGAGTAAACGATTAGTGTATAAGAATGTTGAGGTGTGCATTAACATGCTGAATTTCTGTATAAACATGCTGAAGTAGTTTATTAGCATGCAGAATTAGTGTATTTACATGCTGAAGTAGTTCACAAACAAGCTCAAGTAGTGTATTTATATGCTGAAGTAGTGTATTTACATGCTAAAGTAGTGTATTAACATGCTGAAGTAGTGTATTTACATGCTAAAGTAGTGTATTAACATGCTGAAGTAGTGTATTTACATGCTGAAGTAGTGTATTTACATACTGAAGTAGGTATTTACATGCTGAAGTAGTGTAATTACATACTGAAGTAGTGTATTTACATACTGAAGTAGTGTATTTACATGCTGAAGTAGTGTATTTACATACTGAAGTAGTGTATTTACATGCTGAAGTAGGTATTTACATGCTGAAGTAGGTATTTACATGCAGAAGTAGTTTAATTACATGCTGAAGTAGGTATTTACATGCTGAAGTAGGTATTTACATGCTGAAGTAGTGTAATTACATGCTGAAGTAGGTATTTACATGCTGAAGTAGGTATTTACATGCTGAAGTAGTTTAATTACATGCTGAAGTAGGTATTTACATGCTGAAGTAGGTATTTTCATGCTGAAGTAGTGTAATTACATGCTGAAGTAGTGTATTTACATGCTGAAGTAGTGTAATTACATGCAGAAGTAGGTATTTACATGCTGAAGTAGTGTAATTACATGCAGAAGTAGTTCATAAACAAGCTCAAGTAGTGTATTTACATGCTGAAGTAGTGTAATTACATGCTGAAGTACTGTATTTACATGCTGAAGTACTGTATTTACATGCTGAAGTAGTGTATTTACATACTGAAGTAGTGTATTTTCATGCTGAAGTAGTGTAATTACATGCTGAAGTAGTGTATTTACATGCTGAAGTAGTGTAATTACATGCAGAAGTAGGTATTTACATGCTGAAGTAGTGTAATTACATGCAGAAGTAGTTCATAAACAAGCTCAAGTAGTGTATTTACATGCTGAAGTAGTGTAATTACATGCTGAAGTACTGTATTTACATGCTGAAGTACTGTATTTACATGCTGAAGTAGTGTATTTACATACTGAAGTAGTGTATTTACATGCTGAAGTAGGTATTTACATGCTGAAGTAGGTATTTACATGCTGAAGTAGTGTAATTACATGCTGAAGTAGGTATTTACATGCTGAAGTAGTGTAATTACATGCTGAAGTAGGTATTTACATGCTGAAGTAGTGTAATTACATGCTGAAGTAGGTATTTACATGCTGAAGTAGGTATTTACATGCTGAAGTAGTGTATTTACATGCTGAAGTAGTGTAATTACATGCTGAAGTAGTGTATTTACATGCTGAAGTAGTGTAATTACATGCTGAAGTAGTGTAATTACATGCTGAAGTAGTGTATTTACATGCTGAAGTAGTGTAATTACATGCTGAAGTAGTGTATTTACATGCTGAAGTAGTGTAATTACATGCTGAAGTAGTGTATTTACATGCTGAAGTAGTGTAATTACATGCTGAAGTAGTGTAATTACATGCTGAAGTAGTGTATTTACATGCTGAAGTAGTGTAATTACATGCTGAAGTAGTGTATTTACATGCTGAATTAGTTCATAAACAAGCTCAAGTAGTGTATTTACATGCTGAAGTAGTGTATTTACATGCTGAAGTAGTGTATTTACATACTGAAGTAGTGTATTTACATGCTGAAGTAGGTATTTACATGCTGAAGTAGGTATTTACATGCTGAAGTAGGTATTTACATGCTGAAGTAGTGTAATTACATGCTGAAGTAGTGTATTTACATGCTGAAGTAGTGTATTTACATGCTGAAGTAGTGTATTTACATGCTGAAGTGGTGTATTAACACATTGAAGTAGCGTGGAGAGTCGTGAGCTAAAAGTAAGTCCCATTTGAAAAATCACAAGAGTAGGTCACTTCAGTGGCGTCACGAGGGTCGGTGTCACCCGGTTCGGTAGGCTCGTGGGGTCACACACCATCAGGAAAAAAAAACTCTTCCCCTAAAAAAAACAAATCTTGTTTATTTTTTTTTCTTTCTGTAGAGCAATAAAACTGTACTATAGTGGTTACACCGAGAATAGTTTTTGATTCTGTTTTAAAATGTTGTTGTTTTTACATTTTATCAAAAGTTATTACATAAATTAAAAATTTACAATTATAGAATTTAGAGACTTCGAGTTGAACATATTTTTATAAAAGATTATTTGAGAGCTCATTACAGAAAATATTTTATATTATACTAGTGTTTCTCAGCTGCTGGAATTCTTCAACATTTAGTCGGATAAGAGATTAGGGTATATCTTATCCCCATTTCTCTTTCTTGTACCACCGACGATGTCATAAAAGTATATTGAACAGGCTAAGTTCGGGTTTCCCTGGCGTAAACCAAAGCGAGTTGGAGTCTGCAGACGAAATAGTTTCACTTTGATTCAATACAATTAAATGAATACACGAGATGACGGTTAAAGTTATGCATATTGGTTACCCAGTACCCCCATCAACATTGGTCCTACAGATCTTGAACAAATAGAAAAGTTGACTTATTTAGGCAGTGTTATCTCTAGTGATGGAGATGCATATCATGGTGTTGCATGTCGGATTGGAAAGCAGCGGCCGTCTTTCAAAACGTACGGCCTTTATGAAAAAACAAATCAATTAGCCCGGAGATTAAAGTCCACCTACTCAATACAATCATCGTCTCAACAGCCACCTACGCTTCAAGACGTGTAAATTTGAAAAGAGGCTGGGCAGTGATGGATGAGAAGGATCCTACGAATAACATACCCAGATAATGTTACCAATAGAGAAATCGTCAACGTCAGGGGAAGTGACAACTGAACGGCGTTTGTCATTTGTGAGGGGTATCATTGACAAGACGAAACACGTTTATCAAAGTCAGCATTAACATGAAAGCCGAAAAGAAGAACGCAATAAATGGTCGTCCACTTCTAGCTTTCGGTCACACCACTTTAGTAGTCCTGAATTTTGTGGGCACCAGCTGGGAAGTGGCTGTGAAAGTCACCTGATTTCTGTGGAGAGAGCTTGCAGCTCTATGTGTAGAATGGCGCGTCTTGTGTTTCTCAGTATTTTAAAATAAAAAAGGTTACGTTCGCCTTCCAACTGGTCAGATAAGATGCTTAGAGGAGCGCTTTAAGCTCACTCAGAGTTTTCCGGGGCGAAGCCCCGGGCTTCAAGCGTTTTTCTACATTTCTGAGCATCATAAACTTTTCTCCTGGCGTCTACAACGCATTATTTTTCTCATAATAGGAAGATTACAAGTCAAATAGAATGAAATTAAGAAAGTTTGGGACATGTTGATACTAAACTGTAAGAGACATTTGAGGTAGTATTTTTTTTTTAAGTTGCATTATGAAAAAAGGGCATTTTCCCCACATGGGTGGGTCTCACCCAGTTCGGCTCGCACCCCCTTCACTCCCTAGTGACGCCACTGGTTCACGTGATTCTATGTTGACAACACAAGATGTAAACAATCACAGTGCTATGGATTTTAGATTATAAGTAAAAAAAAAAGTAGCGTCTTGCTTTTATTTTTTCTCATAATAGGAAGATTACAAGTCAAATAGAATGAAATTAAGAAGTTTGGGACGTTGATACTAAACTGTAAGAGACATTTGAGGTAGTAATGTTTTTAGATGAATAAATTATGCCTCACTTGGAAAAGCATAACAAATCTTTTACACTATAACCAATGTTCATTAATCATAAGGCATTCTTGATATTTTTTTTTTATTGATAACGGGAAAAAAATCTGTATAAAAAATGTAATACTGTCTTCAAACGTCAAAGGGAGATAATCAGATAGTTTTCATGAAGAATAGAAACCGGAAGGACTTGAATGATCGTCTGCTACCACAAGTCCAACTTGACACAGAGCACATCAAAAAGAAACTACGGAGATGCCGATACCTCAAAAAGATTATCTACGCTGCCACCATTTTATTTATCACCATCATTATCTACGCTTCCACCAGTTCAGAAGGTACATTTCTATTATTGCTATTAAGATAAATAAAATCGGTAATTGATGAGATTGTGAAGACAGTTTGTGTGGAAACACAAACTCTAATTCGGCCCCCAAAGGGGTCAACCAAAGCAGGTAAAAAGGCGGGTTTCAATATTTTCAGAAAGAACATCAGAATGAAATTCTATCAAAGACAAATGACAGAAAAGAATGGAGAAAGTAGGTTGACAGATCTTGTGTGGTGCTTGCGTCCAGCACACCAAAGGATAGGTGAAAGTGAATGTTAGATTTGAGCCTGGCCTAACTGATGTCTTATAATGAATATCTAATTGATTGATCTAATTGTTTTGTAAAGGGTCAATATCTTATTCAATCCTAAAAAAAAAACACAAAAAAAAAACATTTCGTAAAAAAATAAATCCTTTAGTTAAGTGTTCTCCGGTTGAAGTGTGGCGCTGCAGTTCACGCGATAATATGAAAAACTACTTATTAATTTTTGTTTTAAATTATGCCCAACTTATATGCATACTAAATGGATTTTTTCTCTTTAAAAAAGGTAAACTTTTTGTGTGTAAATATAGTAATTAGTATGGTAGAACTTATCTAACTTAGCAATTAAAGGTAAAAAAAATAATAATTTTGAAACAAAATCTAAAACCATTTGCATAAATGTGTTAGAAATATAATAATATGTAATCTCTCCTACTAAAGAGCTTTCCGTGTTTGTTACTATTAATAGTGAATAGTTGTAAAAGTGGTGTATTTTTATGAAAAAACTGCTTGCACAGGTGATTTTAAAAATTAGATTTTTCTCTTTCAAAAAAAAAAGTAGCCGTTGCATCAGAACTTTGAATGGTCTAAAATATTATGATGTCAGATTTTCACTATCTTGTCTAGTTTACAAGATCTAAACGGGACGGACGGACGGACAGACAGACATTCCACACAAAACTAATTGTGTCTTTACCCCTTTCGGGGGCCACTAAAAATGTAATTATTATATTGTTTATCCCTAGTAGTTCGATTAATTATCATAGTCGTATTGAGCAAAAAGTGCGCCCGGGGCATTAATGGTACCCACTGCCCCTTTTTCCATGAACATCACATGGAATTATAGGCTGCTTGTGGCATCGTGCCCCCTTGCCTCCCCCCCCCCCCCCCAACGCTTTTGTAATGATGACCACTTTTTTCATCCTGGGGGTTGAGGGCTTTGCGTTGGGGTTTTGTGCCTCCTCATGTGGCTGGTGAGACCTATGTGAGCCCGGAATGTTCGGCTTCACACGGGGCGGGTTATTCCATCTGGAGCTACATAGGCCTTTCTTTATTTCTCTGATGGGTTTCTTCTGCCAATTATTTAAGGTTTTTAATCACTTAATACAATTCTATACCATTAAAATTGTTAGAATTAGTTTACTTTTGAAAATATTAAGTTGTGATTGCTAATGCAGGGGCTGCTTTTGGGAGTGATGAATTCGACCCGCTGCTAAGGTGGCATGGCGATATTTAGGTTCCCTTGCCACCATTAGGTCATCATACAAGTATGCAGATTCTCTGCCACTCATTCTAATACAATCTGTACCACAGTCTACGTCTGAATCAATATGCTACCGCAATACAACAAAGTAGATGCATTCAAAGTGTTATGCAGATAAATCAAACGGAGGTAACAATCAAATAATGAACTCAAAGAACAAGGTGAAAAGCCAACAATATTAGTTAGTCGATGCTGATAGTGAATGTCAAACAAGAAGTTTAATAAAAACGAAGGGTACCGTCGAATGTCTTCAAGATAAATCTCTACGTCCATAAAACCTGGCTCTCTCTAAAGCCTTCAGAAGTATTCTTTTTTACATTTAGCTATTCTTCATAAAATCCTAAAGCCTTGTTTTTGCTAGTCGCATCATTGTCTCTTAAGTCAAAACTTTCCTTTCTATGAAATAACCAATTTCCTAATCGTGCCATAACAAAAGACAATTATCATGAACCAAGATCGCATGTAACAATCGCCCATAAGCTCCACCTTCTGCTTAGGCTGCCCCTGGCTGTAGAACAACTAGTTTATAAATGCACAAGTATTTTTATTTTTGTCATCCACGGCTGACAGAAGAAAATTAAGATCATGACATAAACTTTTTTTTTTTGGGGGGGGGGGGGGAGCTAAATATGTGTAACGGAAGTTTGAATAGTTCACATAGTTCACATAGTTCACATTGAATAGTTCACATTGTTCACATTTTCAGAGTATCTACAAGAAACGAACAAAGACTGGCAACTTCCGCTTGTGGCACATAATAATGTAGGTATACTTTAAAGCCCATTCAATTATCTTTACAAGTGGGGCAGTGTCGAGCTCCTTGGTCTCAGGTTAAATGCTTGGGTCCCTTGGCGTTAATTGGTACGACACGAAAAATAATTAGTGACCAATGAGTGTAAAGAAAACTAAAAGTCTGCTCTCTCTCTCTATCTCTCTCTCTCTCTCTGGCTCTCTGTTTGTTTGTTTGTAAAATGTTTTCCATGTTTTGGATGTTCCTTCAGAGTTGAAGGTAATCTACTTAGTAGTAAAATCCTCCCTCGGGACGACGGGCAATGGCAGCGGGCAGGGTTTGAACCCGAGACCATCGATAAGTCCACACGAAAAAGCAGCCATCTGTCTCTCTCTCTCTCTCTCTGGCCCTCTGTGTGTCTATCTCTATCTGTATGTCTCTCTCGGTCTCACTCTCTCTCTCTTTGTCTCTCTCTCTGTCTGTCGCTCTCTCTCTTTCTGTTTGTCTGTCTGTCTCTCTCTTCTGTGTATATGAAATATAAAATTGAAAATAAAATAAGTGAATTGACTGTATATTTACTTAATTAAAAGTGTTCTTTATATTTTATACGTTTCATATAGGCCTATATTATTTTAAAATGTTTCTTATATTTTATTGTGGAATTTCAGTATCCAGTAGATGCGAGGCTATATGAGCCTTTAACGAGGTTACCAATTTTACCTCTTGGACCTTTCAAAGAGGACCAGCCGTCCCTAGTCATTGAGTCTGGTGAAGATCCTGTCAATGCGGAGTCTGCGCATGCCGCTGCTGTAATAAACAAAGTCGTCCGGTCTTTACCTGAGGTAGCTGCAAATATATCCAAACTTGGGCCCCCTGGACTTGTGAACCGATCTGCGGCAGTGTCTGTTCAAGGTCCACCAGCAGTCCCTGCCTCTCAGCCTATTGTGTCAAATAACATTATAGCAAAACCAACTTCCAGGGCCCCTATTGGTCACGTGCAACAATCAGGACCATCCAAGCCATTGCCTGACCTCGTTAAAGTCAGCGAGGAGGTAGCAAGGCGTCTTAACCACACGAAAATCATGTGTGACTTCCTCAAAGTTCCAAACAAAGTAGACTCGGACATATACTATCTGCCCCAGTACAACTTATCTTACTGCAAGGTACCCAAGGCGGCTTGTACATACTGGGAGCAAATGTTTTCATTCTTGAACAAGGTGTCACACGAAATAGCGCAACTGGGCATACGGTCACCGTTCCAGATCTCAAAGTACGACATCCGGTATACAAGTCACCTCAACCTGCCCAGAAAGAGCTTCAGGTCGGAGGAGGACCAGGCTGACATCTTGAAGACCACGCGTGTTCTTTTCGTGAGACACCCGTTGGAGAGACTCTGGAGCTGTTACCTGGAAAAGTTCTTTCTGATTGACTTCTGGACCAGCGCTGGGATATCTATGAAAACTTCCGGTGCAGAAATAAAGTGTCCAAAATCTATAACTTTCAGGTCAGTCAGTGTAAAGTCTAGCTTTTATTAAAACAAAATATTTACAAATTATTTATTCCTTAGTAATCAAATATATTTGAAATAAAAAAATAAGGAGTTTAAATAGCAATTTAAACACATGATAATAAAAGTTATCAATCTGAATCCGAAAACAGGGACGTGATAACTCGGTTTTCGAAACGGGGGTGGTTATGAGCGTAATTCCCTAGGATTTATTAGAACGTCCTTAAGTCCAGCCATCGACAGATCATGTGTGGTGCCCCAATAGTTAAATTGACCAAGGGTTAGGTGAAGGTGAAGTTCATCCAAATGTAACTAGTACCTGGCACTGGTCATGATAATCAAAGATAATATATCATTGTGCTGACCACAAGACACCGTCGTTAACAGTTGGCCATTTTTACATCAGTCTGAAAAGGGAAGTAACGAGCAAAAGTGTTACATGTACAAATAAAACAAAACACTTTACAACCAGCCTGTGTGGTAAAATCCATAATTTTTATTGATTCTGATGCATCTTGAATAGCACTAGCCTACATTTTACACCAACAGGGAGTTTGTGGAGTACAGTCTTCCTCTGTACAATGAGCACTGGGCGCCTGTCACTGAGCTGTGCAACCCTTGCATTTTTCAACCCAACATCATTGGGCACGTGGAGACTATCAGGGACGACACCCACCTGATACTCAGGCAGGTAAAGAGCTTTCATTTAATACTCAGTGCACGTTCAGTTCGTTAGAGTTTCGTTTTTGTTTTTTGTTTTTTCAGTAAGAGAGAAAAAGAAGAAAAAGCTATGTGAAGAAATGTCGATATAATGTAAGGTGAACGTAAGAAAAGATCAAATGGAAGAAGGTAACAGAATTGGATAGAAATACACAAGAGTAAACAAAGCCAAACCAGCCATACTTCAAATAACTGTTGCCAACTAAAAAAACATATTCTACAGTGTGCTGCAAAAAAAAAAAAAAAAAAAAAAAGAAATTTGATTCTACAAAACTTACAAATTGGAAAAAAAAAGTACAGTACAAGCAAAATAAAAAAAAAATCTTTTAAAAAAAAAAAGTTTATATTAAGGGGAAAAACTCTGCCTTTTAAACTATATCTATCAATAATGTACAAGCCATTCCCCTTATTAGATATCAAACAAAATAATTAATTACCAATAATTAATTGACTAATTGAGTATTTTTTAAAATTGATTCATGTTTGTTAGGTCCAATACATAATTGTTTAGTGTATCAACTTGATCAGAGAATGCGTGAAAGAGAAATAGCGTTAACAATTATTAATGTGGGCTAAACCCAACAAATTTAGCCATATCTGTCAATACTAAAGGATTACTTTCCCTTGGTGTATCAACCGGGACAACGTGTAGGTAGTAAATAATTGTCTAATTGGTTACTTTTTTTATTATTATTTTTTTTATTTTATGTCTTGTCTATCAATGTATAATAGTGCGAAGTTTCAACTTGATCCAAAGTTGGGTATGTGTATACACTTTTTACCAGACAGACAGACGGAGTGAGTTGATATAAGCTTTGTTAAAAAAAAATGCTTTGCTATTTCTTGTTATTTAAATCAGATGCACCAAAATGTTTGCTATTTATCGAAATTCCTCCTTGGATGAAAACCACTATACACGGTAAATTCTAATGAAATTTCTACTGCATTGACAATACATTTTCCTTTTATTAGTCTCGAAAGTTTTTTAAGCCAAATATATTTGTTTAGGAAAGAAAAAAAATGGTTCACACTCTATTATTTTCACTTTTTGTTGTGTTCTAATGTTTCTATTCTGCTCGACGTTTTTGTGTTTCAGTCCAAGTTAGACTGGATTGTGTCCGAGCAGGAAAAAATCTCCCGCGAGGAGAATCAGATGCTTGACACCATCATCTACAACTACCAGATCCACAGCATTAACTGGTACAGCTTCTATCATAAATGTTTGTCTCAGAAGGAACTGGGTACAAAGTAAGTCCCAGAAACTGTGACTTTCTAAACCTTAAGATAATTTTTGTTTCGTTTCGTTAGTTCAACATTTAATCTTTTAAAATAATCAAAATCCTAATCCAATTTATAAAACAAAATAAAAAACATTCTCACATCCGGAAAATTAAAAAAAGGGAGAGCAATAAAAAGATTAATATTATAAGTAACGTCGCATTGCAAGAGTTAATTCAAACAGACGCCATGATGATCCACAGTTTGTTTTAGTCTCTCAAGAGAGAGATAGCATCAATGAATTGTGCTTTCACACCGGTTGAGAATCTATGGAAGGCAGAAGAATAGTTAACAACTGGTTACAAACCTTTTCTGTTTAGCCAACTTTTCAGAAAACAATGAACAAGTGACCGAAGAGAGGTGAAAAGGTACAAAGTAAATAATGTTACCTTCTCCTAAGTGAATTGAAAATTATCGCAGTCAATAGTGTCCTAAATGTAGCCTACATTTTGTATGGTGGAATGGTGGTGGAGTTTTATTATTGAAAGTTTTTAGTTCATATTTTTTTAAATTTACAAATAAATGTTTCGTATTACCACTTCTTTACCTTAAGCTACGCCCAGGTCTTTACATTAACATCTACTACTGTCATAAGTCACTCGCGACATATTCTTATCTGGAAGACGATATCTTATTAGGCATGACGCGTTGGATGTAATCATCTTCTTTTTTAAGTAACGTCTGTATCATATAAGACAAGATAAGATACACTGTAGTCGTGCTCAAATGTAACTAAAAATGCTCATTTGGCAATTATTTTTTTTACCAAAGAAAACACTCACATGGCTCAATAATGAGTTTGTATAAAAACAGAAGCTTTCTTTGTTTCCTGTTATTTCTGCGTGCACGACTGCTATGATCACTTATGCTAACATTGTGGTCTGATAAACGGCTTGTTTCTACTCTATTAAAAAGTAAAAACTAATAATACCAAATTATATAAAAAGTAGTAAAGTACCCTTTCAGATCTTGCGATATACGGGGCAGATGATGTAAAGGTCGTTTGTTTCTGTGGCCCAAGGTTAACGATGGTGTCATGTGACCAGCACAACGACCAAGCGCCTTTTCTATTCCATAATTAATATCAGCTACCCATTAGAGCTGGGTGTACTCAGAGGCGCCTAAACATCTCGACATTACAAATCCAGTTTTTACCAGGATTCGATCTCGGGACACCTCGGTTCGGAGGTAAAGCGCTTTACCGCTCAGCCACCTCACTTTCATCACATTATATACTGACTTTGAAAACGTTTATTTATACCTCGTTTTTATTCTTTTTTCCCCTTTTTCTCAAACCCTTTTTTTTTTACAGGTTATGGGAAGTCTTCAAGAAAGTGGGCTACCTTTCGTCACATGCCGTCTTGCCGGAAACGCTCCGCGATTACAACCAGACGACAATCATTCTGGAACTCAAATCTCAGTTCCGGAAATTCCCGCTCAGCTCAGCCAATGGCCGGGCTCAACAGCTCAAGATGTTGAAAAGAGACTACGACGCCTTGCCAAAACCTTTGATGGCTAAAATCCTTGAGAAATACAACACGGACTTTTTATTGTTTGGTTATAACGCTTCTTTGCCGACATCATAAATCTTTCATCAACACTTAGTATGCATTCACCGATCATCTATTTTTTGTTTAGCCTAAATTTATTCAAAACCTATTACACCTTATTACACAAATGTTTTGAGTACTGGATGTTAAATACAGATTGGTATTTTATATGACTTCAAGTGAGACCGATCGCCATAGAAGCCCTGAACGCGGACCTGCAACGTCACAATTAGTAGGCAGTAAAGACCAATAGCTCGTTGCCACGTTGCAGGTCTTTGTTGAGCCCTACTCTAACGACTGGTCTCGTTCTAAGTCTAATAAATGGCGGGAAATTTTGTCTAGGGGAAGAAATATTCTTCTTCACCTATCCCTTAGTCTGTTGGACCGTTGGGGCACCATGCAAGATTCGTCAAACGTCTTTCTCTATTACTGTCTTTTGCCTCGGATTAAACACAGAACCTCTTTTAATGGCAGGCCCGTCCATTCTTTTATGTTGTCTTCCGATCGCTTTTTCTGTCTGTAACTTAGTGTAACAGAGTTACTACAACGATTGGTTAAACTGCTGACTATTGTAAAAAAAAACACAAAAAAATCGAACGATAACCAAATCTCTATGGGCAGATTACAAGGTCTTCGGGGCTCGCAAAGATCTTCCTTCAGGTAACAGTACCAGGAAAAAAGATGAAATATTAGAATTCCTTTTTTATGATTAAAAAAAAACAAAAAACAAAGTAATTATCAAAGCAAAAAAAAAAAAAGATTAAACACACACACACATGTATTCACTACAAGGATGAAACGTATTAACTCTCTTGGCTATATTTAGTTCTCTTGGAATAATTACCGTTCGTTATCGAAATGTAAAGAAGCGGCTTATACACCCCCACGTGATAAGTAGGCTACCGTGATTGGTAGAATAGGGCTTTTGTTGGCTGAAAAAGTGCAAAAGAAAAAGATGTTTTATTATGTGTCTACTCTCATATGTGGTATGCAAAAAAGAAATATTTGCTTTTGTACTTGTCTTTGCTCTTGATCTACATGTAAAGTTATAAAAAAAAAATGTTATTTTGGCTTTGCTATATATGTTTTTTTTTAACCTACTATGCTAATTTGTTTTCTACTGTGAAGAATGTTAGCATATTGACTTG
Source organism: Biomphalaria pfeifferi (assembly GCA_030265305.1). NCBI lineage: Eukaryota > Metazoa > Mollusca > Gastropoda > Planorbidae > Biomphalaria > Biomphalaria pfeifferi. The sequence continues at coordinate 1,102,458 of JASAOG010000204.1, forward strand.
TTGGCAGTTTACATAGTAGCCCTATAAGCAATAGACATTATGACGTCGTGCTTCTCGTCTGAAAGTGAAAAAGGTATTTGACTTCGTCATTTCTTCCTTAGGCAAATATTTTTACCCCTCCATGAGTTGGGCGATTTCAACTAAGTGGTTGTACTTAACGGCAATAGAAAATATTTGGAAATGTACTGGTTTCATTATGACTATGACTGAAGAATTGAACTCTTCAATTTTTCAGTCGTCTTTTAATTGTACTAGGAGAAAGGCTGACGACCACTTCTTCTATTTAAGAAATATTTCCTGCATAACGTTTATCATTCACTTTCCTATCATCCACTTTACACATTCGTCGTCTATGCCAATGTCAGCCAACAGAAAATACATGTAGTGACAGCTTCATTTGTTGGCTTAAAATTTGCCCTTTATCGCCTCATTTAATTGTATCTTGTGAAATATTCTCGTTGATCCTCCAATCACTTTAACTTCATTTAATTCTACTGACTGTCCGCAACTGAGTGACTTTGACTAATTCTCTTTAACTTACTAACTCTCTCTCTCTCTCTCTCTCTCTCTCTCTCTCTCTCTCATTATCTTACCAACTTTCTGATCTTGAACTATCGAACAGCAAAAAAGAAGAAAAAAACAAGAAAATAAAAACTTCAATAAAAAAAAGCTCATCTAAGGGAAGGAACAAAAATAATTACTGCCAAATATATCAATACTGAGGGATAAGCTCTCCTTTTCTACATCAAAGAAAATTAAATTAATTATAACTAATTGATTAACTATTTCGTGAAATAACTCCACATTTACAGCCTTATCAGAACGGCTATGCTATTTTAAATGAAAAAAGGATACTTTAGAAAATATAATTATATGCTAGGACAAATTTGTACAAATGCTCCTCTTCCCTAGTGCTATTAGAGCATGGTTTAGGTTGCCTATGCTAGCCAGGAAAACCAGTGACTTGGCAGAATTAAAGTCATTGGTTAATATGCATGCCTAAATGTAGGACACAGTCATCTTCTTTTTTTGAAGTAACGTATGTATTATACAAGATAAGAAGATAAGATAAAGAATATGGTAGAAAATAGTGTATAAAATGCATTTAAATAAAAATAAATTTGATAGAACAACTCTCCAAATAACGTCAACTGCTAAATTATTAAGCTGGCGCTGTAATTAGTTGAAATAAAATGTTGGAACAAATTGTCTTTACTGCCGACCCACAATGCTTGAGTATGGCGAAACCACACAAGGGGAATCATGGGATTTAAAGAGTATTTTACACGCTTTGTTTCTATTGTAAAATTATTGAAATGCCAGTAGTTGCGTTGAAATATTTTCGGTACCTTTTTCTTCACCTTCACCTATCCTTTAGTCTGATGGACCGTTGGGGCACTACACAAGATTTGTCGACCAACTTTCTCCATTCTTCTCTGTATTTGTCTTGAAAAGCACCTCTTTCAATAACAGGCTCGTCTATTCTTTTATGTTGTCTTCTCGCTTTCTCTGTCTGCCTTTTCTTTTTCCTGGTACTGTTTTCCGAAGGAAGGTCTTTGCGAGCCCTAAGGGCCTTGTAATATGGCCTTAGAAATGTAGTTTGCGGTTTTTGACAGTAGTTAGAGATCATCGTCCAATCGCTGTACTAATACTGTCTCTAATCTCTTCGTTCGTGATGCGATTTTATATATGAGACCTAGGAACTTACTATAACATATCAGTACCATTGCTAGAATTAAATTTGCATATTTTATCATAAATCAATATTGTTTGTGAATTTGTATTCAACAGCAAACGATGCTTACAAAATGATAACTTTAAAAAGAGTGGAATATGGCGATGATGATTTTTACTGAATAAAAATACTAAAATAAAATTGCTAAAAATAATTATTAATAATCATGTTGCCAGAACAATGACCAACCTTATTTACTTTTCCCCAACCTATGATCAAATTTGGTAAACATGAATTTCTCCATTTCCTTTGATGAACTGCAATATAGCTCTGAATTAACTGCCATGTACATCTGAATACCTCTAGTATGAGAATCATTATTAGCTACAAATGAATTAACTATACAGGTATTTTAGACTATAGACTATTATTATTATTTGAAACTTGAATGTCAGGATAGGAATTCATTTGAGCAATGGGCATCAAGCCGCATCATCAGGGCCAGCCTTAGGCATAGGCAAACTAGGCAAAAGCCTAGTGCCTCCAACTGGTGGGTGTCTCGCATAGAACTAAAATAAAATAATTGCGAAACTTGGATCAGATCTTAATAATAGTAGAGCAATATAGCACTATGTAGCTAGTCCACCTCTGTCTCTTCTACTGTAATTGCAATAGGCCTATATATGATTTAGATATAGACGGGAAGGGTTTTTAATAAATTGCGTAGTTTGTTTGTTTTTTTGTTGTTTTTTTTTGCTGTTTCTTTTTAAATAAAAAAAAATCATTGGGGTCTCCAAATTCACTTCGAAGGCCGGCCATGGAGAAACCACTAGACGTTTTAGATTAGTAGAAACTAACGATAGTCTCGGTGAGTAACGAGGTTCCTCGAGTTTGCCAGCAGCTATAAACTCACTGTTGCTAACACCTTATTCCCACACAAACAACCAAGAATAACTACGTGGCAGGTATCAGATAATAAAACTCATGTCCTGGCACCCTGCTCTTTGTAGCACTTCCTCATTGGTTATCTTATCTTACCACCTTATTTTAAAGATCCCCCTTAGGCATCGGAGGTGGAAAACATTCAGCTTTTTTTCCTGCCATGAGTAGGTTGACCATGTTTCACTTCCGTACAGCAAGGTGCTCAACACACAGGTCCGGTAGACTAGGGCTTTAGTACTGTTAGTCAGCAATATGTTGTCCCAGACTCTTTTCTGCAGCCGTGACATGGTGGCCATTGCCTTGGCTATCCTGTTGTTGATGTCTTTATCCAGTAGAGTGTTGTTGGATATGATGAAGCCAAGGTAACAAAAGTGATCAACAATTTCTAGTGGTTGGCCATTAAGGCTTACTTGAGGTGCAGTGTTTTGTGTTTTGGACAAGTATCTAGGTCTTGGTTTGACTGATGTTTAAGCCGAACTTCTGGCAAGCAGCAGATAGTTCGTCAATCAGGGACTGTAACTGAATATCAGAATCAGCCACAATAGCTGCATCATCAGCATACAGGAGTTCCCTGACGAGTAGCTTCCTAACCTTGGTTTTTGCCCGCAGCCTTGATACATTAAATAGTTTTCCAGAGGATCTTGTATGGAGAAACACACCTTGGTTTATGTCGTTGTACGCTCACAAGACAAAGCCAAGTCCAAGTCTTTGGAGGCCTTCAAAAGTGCTAATAAAGAGGCGAAACAAATGGCTAGAAAATGTCCTAACAACTTTTGGAGGGATACCTGCAACAGAATCCAAGACAGTCTCCACTCAGGAAACAGCAAAGCTCTATTTGATGGCATTAAAGCGGCCCTGGGTCCAACAGTGTCTAAGCCTGCCCCGCTTCTATCCAAATTAGGAGAAAAAATTACAGATCAAACCAAGCAGCTAGAACGATGGACAGAACACTACCTCGAAGTCTATGCCACACAGAATACAGTAGACGATGTCGCCCTGGCTTCTCTACCAGATCTTCCAGTACTGGAATGCCTAGATGAGCTTCCGAGCCTTAGTGACCTCAAAAAAGCAATTAACGGCATAAAAAATAGAAAATCTCCTGGGAGTGATGGTATCCCAGTGGAAGTAGTGAAAGTCAACGAATCACTCCTGCTCCCTGAACTCTATATTCTCCTCTGCCGCTATTGGGAAACAGGTCATGTCCCACAGGACATGCGTGACGCAACTATAGTCAGAATATACAAGAACAAAGGGGATCGGAGTGACTGCAACAATTACAGGGGTATCTCTCTCCTCAGTATAGTGGGCAAGATCTTCGCTAGAGTGGCACTACCCAGGCTGCAAGTGTTAGTTTCTAGAGTCTACCCAGAGTCTCAGTGTGGATTCAGGAGTGGTAGATCCACTATAGACAGGATATCTTCTCTACGACTACTGCAGGAGAAATTCAGAGAGAGAGACAGACCCCTTTATATCGTTTTTGTTGATCTGAATAAAGCTTTTGACATGGTCAGCAGAAGTGGCCTTTTCAAACTCCTGAGGAAAATAGGTTGCCCTCCCAAACTACTGAAATTCATTGAGTGTTTTCACGAGGAAACTAAATGTACTGTCAAATTCAATGGAGCCCAATCAGCACCGTTTGAGGTTTGCAGTGGTGTCAAGCAGGGATGTGTGCTCGCACCTACTCTGTTTGGCATATTCTTCTCCTGTCTACTGCATATATACATACACAATAACATACACACATACATACATATATATATATATATATATATATATATATATATATATATATATATATATATATATATATATATATATATATATATATTTCATCACAAAAAAAGGCTAAAGTTTATCTGTGGGAATATTACTGTGTTTATTTATATCTTTTCATCTATGAATTGCCATGGATCTGGGCCTAACCAGGAACAACTTCAGATAACATGTTTTTCGATCGTAGTGCAATATATTGGGCGCCGCACGATAAGGCGATAGTGTCACGAGTTTCTTTTACCTACAATGGCCGACCTTCAAATACATTTTTAAAAGTCCAGCAAAGCAACTTATTGAAGGGGTCGCTGTTGCCTGGGGGTAATGGAAATGGAGAGGGATGACTATACACTTTCCTACTAGCTATGTCTTCTTTTAACTGCAATAAATTCTGATTTACTTAGACTTAGATTTTCCCGCGCTGTTCGGCACATTGGGCGGCAAGCTGTCTCCACAAAGCTCTGTCACTAGCAATGTCTGCTGCCTCTTCCCACCTGGTGTCCACTGCTCTGAGGTGCTCCATAAAAGTGTGGCGCAAAGTTATACGAGGACGTCCCTGATTGCGCTTTCCTCGTATTGGCCTCTTTTTTTTAACGCAACTCTTGGTGTGCGTAATTCATTTCGTCGGAGAACATGTCCTGCAAACCTCATACGACGCTCTGTCAAAACCTCATTAAGAGGTCGACTCCCAGTTCGGTATGGGATTTCCTTGTTTCAAACCCGAGATCTATAACTGATTTCTCAAATCCGTCTAAGCCATTTTTTGTTGAGTTACATTTAGTCTTTTCTCAATTTTGGAATATGACTTCCATGTCTCACATGCATATGATGCTGTTGGGATGACGATTGTGTTGAGAAGGTGCATTTTCGTCTCAAGTCCAATGGCTTGGCTAGTCTAAATAGGTAGCAGCCTTTGGAAAATGCTCCCTGCCTTTCCTATTCGTCGCGCAAGATAGGCATCCCCATCACTTGTTATGCTGCCTAGGTATCTTCAAGCTCTGGTGGGCGGATAATAAAAAAGTTTTTGTTTCATTTTAATTTCAACTCTAGCAGTTTTAGATTAGAAGTCATTAATTTATATGAAAATTAATAAATCTTTTCCTTTCTTGGACCGACCTATAAAAACAAACAGATTTATATAACAATAATTGAGCTGTGGGATGACGCAGAGGCATATCTACAACAGCTAAAAGTCTAAGCATGGAGACGTCAAGAACAGGATATATCAGAATGGAGAGATGTGCTAAAGCAGGCCTGGGCCCTCCATGGGCTGTAGCGCCACTGGGATGGATGTGCTGTGTCTAGCTACCAAACCTCGGATAGGGAGTTAAATTCCAACTAGAATGCTATCAATGCGTAGAGATCGTGCCCTGTGTCTTTAGTAAATCTCAGTATCATCTGATTTCATTTTCATTTGATTATAAAGACAGTGAAGCAATGTCGAAACGTAAGCAGAGGCGTAGCTACTAGTAGCTAGGGTGGGGGGAAGGAGTGGGGGTGGGGAAGAATTAGAAAATCCCCCCGGGCCTCACTTACCCTATCTCAACCAGAATCACATCACCTATTGACACTATTTAGTACGTACTACTTTCTTTACATAGAGGTAAAGTGTAATTTTTAAAGTCCATATCCGCGGCCACAGATTTAACACCGATATTGACCTAACGCCTCCATAGACTTAAATGAATGCAGACACTGACTTAACGCCGTCGTTAACTTAACGCCGCCACTGAATTAACGCCGCCACTGACTTTACGCCACCACTTAGTGCAGACACTGACCTAACGCCGCTACTGATTTCAAACTGCCACAGACTTGATAAGACAGTTTATCCGCTGACTTCCTTAATCGAACATAATTATATATCCGTCCATAGGTGGGGCTGAGTAACACACACAAATACACATACACACGAAGACAAGACGAATGACAAGTTATTGTGTGTAGGTGCGACAAAGCCTCTACCTGGATAGGTCAGCGTCTGCATTCTCTCACTGTCCAGGTATCTTAACCACACATCTACCTTTGTGCCTTGGGTAAGTTTGTTACAGTGTTGTCAAGCGTAGCAGTTATACACCAGCTTTATTTACCTGTAAACTTATACAAAGGAATAGAAACATAAGTGTTTACATTCAACGTCTATATAGGCCTATAAGATTATAAGGTTAATAATTATTCTTACTAGCATGCTCTCAAATAATGTGTTTCAACTTTAAATAAATAATTCCAACCATGTTTCGGATGTTTCTTCAGATTCTTCGTTCTACAAAGTATAACTCACAACCCTAATTGTGACCTACGAAAACTGTGGATTTAGGCTGCTGTTTGTTCTTTTAGTATCTCCCTTTGTCAATTCTGATATACCGTTTTTCTACTTAGTCAAACCTAGTAATTACATTTGTGCCAGAACGAACAACGTGAAGAAGTTACGAAATTCGCTTTAACTCTTTCTCACCGTAATTATTTACCACATTCTGGTGGAATCAACGCTGGTATCGTCAGTTAGGAGAGAAAGAGTTAACAGACAATGACTGTGGTGGCGCTTGACGTACGTATGTTATGGGCGAGATATAGTCTGCGAGGCTCTATAGTGGCACAAAAATTATAATGTTCGACAAAAATAAACACTAGTTGCGGTGAAAATTTTAATTTAAACAAAAATCCATTGATGAAAAAAAAAATACAGTTTAAGAAACAGAAATGTTTTACTTTTCACAAAGCTTATATCAGCTCACTCTGTATTGTAAAAAGTTTTTACACACGATTTTTCACCCTCACCCAACGTCGGATTAAACTGAAATTTTGCACAATTATTTCTTCTACCTGACAACACAAGAATCAATTTTAAAAAATAGCCAAATTAACTATTGGTAATTAATTATTGTGTTGAGTATCTTGAACAATGGAAAGAAATCGTACTTGACAGGTATAATGGTATAAGTTAAATTAGTCCCCTTGAGGACTTTTGAGTTCTGAGTGAACATTTTTTTATGCATTAAAAAAAAAGATCAAAACCAAAATACTCCCTCCTTCTTTCACAGCTGGTCTTTACAAATGATAGGATCATAGCGAATTGCGAAAGCTAAAAACTAAACGAAAAAAAAATTGGTAAAAATATTTCTAATCGCCGAGACTTATGTCTATGTCAATTGTATATAGTACACAATATAGCTATGTTGATAAGCTATGTTATTTTAAAGTTACATGATCATTGTTGGCACTATTTAGCACTGAGGACTCAGATTTTCTAAGCACTTTCTTTTGGTGCTAAATTTCTTGCTTATAATTAGTTGGCCACATTGTAGTTTAATTTAGTGCTGCTTAGCAGTGGCGTCACTAGGGTGGGTGTCGGTGAGTTCATAGTGTAACCCCCCCCCCTCCGGTGTCAAATATATTCACGCTCGTTTGTTATTATAATGTTCCATAAAACATTGAGCTAAATGGCCGCATGAACTGATGGTTACCTATTTTCGTGTTTGCTTTTTTAATGACAATTTATCAATAGTGGTGAAGTGTATTTAAATTGAAAATTATTAAGAGGGTCTATTAGACACCATTTTATAGTTTTAAAATATTGAAGTTTATCTCATTTAAATAATTGTAACATTTCATTCGTCTGTGCTGAAGCTCATTTTACTGTCAACAACTGAAGTAAATGCCCTTAATTCCATTACATCAGTATCCCTAGAAATCTCAATTGTTTCTTTCATGCTTCTGTTTATACGGAATTAACGTTAATGGAATGTGTAATTTTGGTATTACTTATTAATGTCTGAAAACTAATATCACTTGATAAAAGCGGTGAAGTTCTACCTCCTGATGTAAAGTGCTTGTCACAAATTCAATTACACCAAGCTGCATTAAACTTTCAACAAACATTCTTATTAGAAAAAGACATTAACTAACCAGTCGATGACCTCTGGAATTTCATTAAAAACCATCTTAAAAGCATTATAGAAAATCATATACCAACTAAATACACATCAAACAAAATAAATAAATGCTGGTTTAATAATAGACTAAAAAAGCTTTGTAAACAGAAGGAAAACCTATATAGAAAATTTAAAGCAACCAAGGCAGAAAGAGTTTACAAAAAGTATATAAAAATTAAACACCTAACCCAAAAAGTAAGCAGACAGCTGCAGAGTGAATACATAAACAATGTAATATCTAAAGATAACAACAAAAACCTATGGTCATACATTAAGTCTAAGAAAATGGAAACAACAGGCATAGCGCCATTAAAAGATGAACATAACATAATACATAATGATAATGAAACTAAAGCAAACATCCTAAACAAATACTTTGCATCAGCATTCTCAGCCCCAGGAGACAAAGACATATTTCTTAATTTGAACCAAGTAGACAACATAGAAGATTTAGTAGTACAAGAAAATGGAATTAAAAAACTATTAGCCAACACCAAACCAAATAAAGCGTCTGGACCTGATGGTATTCCAGCTAGATTACTCAAAGAACTAAGCAATGAGCTAGCCCCAGTGTTCAAAATACTCTTTCAAGCATCGCTTAACCAGGGCAGAGTACCAAATGACTAGATAGAAGCTAATGTCACCCCCCTATTTAAAAAAGGAGAAAAATCTGATCCAGGAAACTACAGACCAGTATCACTTACCAGCATCACATGTAAAATACTAGAACACATAATATGTAGCAACATCATAAACCACTTAGACAAACATAATGTCCTCACCCCATACCAACATGGCTTTAGGAAATATAGATCATGTGAAACACAACTAATAGGACTAATTGATGATTTTTCAAAAGGTTTAGATAATAGTGAACAAATAGATGCTATCTTACTAGATTTTTCCAAGGCTTTTGACAAAGTTCACCACCATAGTTTGCTTAAAAAATTAAAATATTTCGGCATTAACGGTCCACTGCATCAGTGGATTAAAGATTTTCTGATAGGGAGAGAACAAACTGTAATAATAAATGGCTCTAAATCAACACCAATAACAGTAAACTCAGGTGTACCTCAAGGAACAGTCTTGGGTCCACTACTATTTTTAATTTACATAAATGATTTACCAAATTGCATTAGTTCAGGAACAAAAGTCAGATTATTTGCAGACGATTGCATAATATATAGAACAATAAAAACAAAACAAGACACAGATATTTTACAAAGAGAATTAGATGAATTACAGAAATGGGAATCAAATTGGAGCATGTCTTTCCACCCAGAAAAATGTCAGTTGTTAAGAGTAACAAAAAAACTAAAACAAATTAATTCCACTTATCTTATTCATGGCAAACCAATAACACAGACTAAAAACTCAAAATACCTAGGTGTTATAATAAATGAAAAACTGTCATGGAATCCACATATTGATGAAACTATAAAAAAAATCCAACAAAGCATTAGGGTTTATTAAAAGAAATTTCTATAAATCAAATAAGAACATAAAACTAAAATGTTATTTAACCTTGGTTAGGCCAATAATAGAATATGCATCCACCGTGTGGGACCCCTCAACTCAAGAAAACATTAAGAAACTGGAACAAACACAAAATAGAGCAGTGAGATTCATAACAAACGAATATTCACATTTGACTAGGGTAACACCATTAGTAAAATCACTAAATTTAGAAAGCCTTCAGGACAGAAGACTCAAAAGTAAAGTAGCAATTATACATAAAACACTGAACCATAATCTTCAAATACAAAAACAAAATTTAATAAAATACTCTGAAAGACACAAAAATAAAGGCACATTCATCGTCCCATATGCTAGGACAAATTTGTACAAATACTCCTTCTTCCCTAGTGCTATTAGAGCATGGAATGGGTTGCCTGAGCTAGCCAGAAAAACCAGTGACTTGGCAGAATTTAAGTCATTAGTTAATATGCATGACTAAATGCATGACGCGTAGGACGTAATCATCTTCTTTTTTGAAGTAACGTCTGTATTATATAAGATAAGATAAGAAGATAATAGTACTGATGCAAGCAGTCTTTGTAATTCAAGTCTCCATGCAACTTGTACAGAGCTGAAAGTACGGCTAAACGTTTTGCTGGTCACATAAAGTATGTCGTCAATAAAGTTTGGGACATTGGATGCAAATTTCAAGCAGAATTATTTGTATCCGCAAACAAAATTACTATTTAGATCTTTAGATTTATTGTACATGAACATGTTCAGGTCTCTGGCCACTGGAACTTATCTGCTAATGCAAAAGTGTATTTTTTTCCACTTGGGTGTCACCCTTTGTTGGGTGTCCACCAGTGGAACTCACACCGCAGCACCCCCCCCCCAGTGACGCCACTGTTGTTTAGTTATTGTGAAACTAACCGATAGGTCTAAGATCTTTCATTTGTGTTGTGTGTCTGACGGTCTCTGGCCTCTATGTTTCCCCAGTTTAACCTGATAACTTCAATACGTACAAAGCGCGTAGGTAATTTATCCTTTCCTTTTTGTTTTCGCCTGAGGAGATTTAAATTTCTCAGATTCTATCAGAACCACAAACCTATATATATACATATATATTGTATATATGTATAAATATATACAGAGAGAGAGAGAGATACATTGAGATTGTCTGTCAGTCTATCTATCTATCAATCAATCTATCTATCAATCAATCAATCTATCTATCTATCTATCTATCTATCTATCTATCTATATATATATATATATATATATATATATATATCTTTCTATCTATCTATCTATCTATCTATCTATATGTCTGTCTGTCTGTCTATCTATCTATATGTATGTATGTATGTATGTATGTATGTATGTATGTATGTATGTATATGTATACGTTTACACGTGTTTTAATTTGATTATTAATCCAAATGTTTTTCCTTTATTTGAAAGGTTCTTACAACAAGTGACTTAGTTCTGTGACCAGACCAAACCTTAGGACATGGGTAAAAGTGAAGACTTCTGGTTTTGTTTCATGTTCGTTCTGTTCAACATGATCGCACATAGTCTGTCTGGTAAGTTGAACATAGTTTGAGGTTTGGAAACATTTGGAGTTTTGCACACGTCTCTCTCACTTCCCATTCTCGTATCAAGTTGAAATGTTGCATAAGTATTCATAGTCCATAACAATACTCGAATCAATCCAAAAATTAACCAATTAGTTAATCATTTAGTACTAATTAATTATTTTTGTTTAATATAGCAGAAATGGAGCTAAACCCTGTCATTTTTAAATAAATAAAAATTAAAATAAATGGCAATAATTAGCATTTCTTTCCATAGATAAGCTTTTTTTTTTAAAGTATTCTTTTTTTTTTCTATTTGCTTGTTTCAATTTTATATTGTTTTGTTTTTCTTTTGTGTCCTTTTTCGCAAAATTTTGTCCTCCTTTTTGTCCTCTCTGTGAGTGCAGGTGTCTGGTAAACCTATACTGGTGACATTTTTTTTGCAAACACTGTTAGAAGATGGAAAGACTTGCTGTCCCGAGAGTCTGGGACACCTGCCACCCTCGGTACACCACTGAGTATTCTGCTTAATGTGGCTTATCACTCATTGTAAAAGAGAACTCGAACTGGACAGTGCCGTGATGAAGCTAACTAGAGTCTCAAAACAAGAAAAAGCAACTACACAATTCTTACATTTACTGGAATGATATCGCATATAGAATGAAACGATCAAAAGGACAATAAAAAACAATCCTACATGGCACAAAACCAGTGGATGGTTTTACAAACTACAGGATATAGGCCTAGTCTACAAAGTCCAGACTCATGATTGAACATTTTACTTTATGAATATTAGATTTGGAAATGGATATTGCTATTGTGTTTTCTTTTATACAAAGCTTATAATAACTCACTCCGTCTAATTGGTACACATTTTGTACACTTTTTGTTTACCACTTCCCATTCTCGGATCAAGTTGAAATTTGCTCAATTATTGATGTTCCATGACAATATTTGAATCAATTAAAAAAAAATAATTATTTTTTAATTAGTGGGATGATAGGCCTAATTAATTAATATCGTTTTATATGAAAAGGAGGAGTTAAACTTTAAGCATTAAGATATATGGTAATGATGTTGCGGTTCTTCCCCTTAGATAAGCCATTTATTTAAAGTATTATTTTTAATTTTTACCAAGTTTATTTGCATTGAAATTATACAGACCTGAGTCTATCTTTCAGTGGAGTGTTTGGCTTGCTCGTACACTTTTGCCGGGACGGACGGACTGACTGACATTGAATGCGTCAAGAGCCCAGAGAGTTTTATCAAAACAATCAAAATACAGTGCACAGACCAATGTCTGACTCGATTTGTTTACACAGCAAGTAAGTTTCATTACGTTATTTTCGCTAATGGTATATATTGTCACGTGATTTTTTTTTAAACGAGGTACAAGCTGAGGACAGTATATCGTCTAACATAATTGCAAATGGTCATCAGTACAGGAACAGAAGATATAGAAATTTTTTTGATACAAGATTTATTTTACGTTCCTAAAGCCACAGTAAGCAGGAATAAGGGGTGGCTCAAGGGGCCTCGAGTTTTGATTTTTTTTTCCACGATCAGTCCATCTTACTTACAATGCAACACATTCCAATGTACCAATACATTGTATGTGATATATTGAAAAACAGATCTCTTAAAAAATGGACTTGTTATTCAGTGGAAGCCTTTCTGGCACCTAGGCTTATACCAATTACCATGAGGTCATCGTGCGGTCCAATAGCTGTAGTAACTCTGTCTCTAATCTCTTCGTTTGTGATGCGGTCTTTAAATGTGATCCCTAGGATCTTTCTGGAGCATCTCAATTCAATTGCTAGGATCATCTTTTCTAGCTTTGCAGTCGAAATGTAGATAAAATGCACACACAGCTTTCAACTACGATGTAGAAACATAATTCTAGTGATATCTTGAAAAATTAAAAACAAAAAATCTTTCTTTAAACTACACGTCTTCCTGTCACTCGACTTATCTTATAAAATACAGACGTTACTTCATAAAAAAGAAGATGATTACGTCCTACGCGTTATGCCTGTTAACCAATGACTTAAATTTTGTCAAGACACTGGTCTCCTCACTTCAACTTTCATCCAAACTGCGATGGACTTACTCGTGGTTTCATCAGAATCTATTCAGCCTATACACACAATTTTATTCAGGGTTACATCAGAAAACACACACACACACAAACAGTCATTAACTCTTTTGAGATGAGCCAGCATTATTTTCCTTTGTGTATTCTTGCTCTATAAAGTGCTGTCTTATGTATATGTTATTCGCAGCTAAACAAATTATTTTGGTGTATTTAAATGTTTGTGATAATTTGATGTTGATTATATTATATCGGTTACATCAGCTACGCGGAGAGGGGGGGAACTGCTGTGTGGGCGACATCGTTCCGATCATAAACATGCCCAGGCTTTAATCTCGCTTGTTCGACATGAACCATAGTCGTTCTACGACTGAAGGAGGCCAATGATGATGATGATATTTACCAATCATCACTCGCAGCTCTGAATTATCAAAGAATTTATTTATTTAAGGCAGTGTTTCCCAATCTGTGTTCCGCGAGGCCTGAATAGGTGTTCCACAAACTACTGGAATAGTTAACTAGTAGGCCACCTGTGAATTAACCTCTCTTAAAAAATAAGCTAAGTGTTCCACTGAATAGTCCGAATATGCGAGGTGTTCCGTTAAGAAACAAATTTGGGACACATTGCTTTAAGGTATAAACTGTTTACTATATTAGTATTAAGCCGAAGAGAGAAGATGCCAGTGCTCTATGTACCTGTAGGCAACAAAAGCTGTAGCTTAGGGCTCCTTACTGATTGGGGGCCCCCAAAAAATCATTTTAGGATATTTTCACTAATTTGGAAGATATTGTTTATGTTGATTTCAAAGGGTACCAAATCTCATATCTTAGGGCCTTATTAAATCTAAGTCCGATGCTGATGTGGGCCTTTACGTTCATTGTAGAAAACAAAAATACATAATAAAGATGTGTAGTTTTAATTCATGAACGAAATTGTTCTCTATAATATTGTATATAGATCAAGACTATGTATATCATAGGCATATAAAAGCACTGTTCATTATCCACAGACTATGAAAGAATAAACTCAGTAACCAGAGACTGTAGTTCTAAATACTTCTCAGGGAATCAGTGTGATCCGGCCACCAATGTCTATCCCACGTGCACACTGACATGCGCAACGAGCAGTTGCAACAACCAAACCGACCCCAAGCCTAAATCTTCAGAAAACTATACCGACCCCAAGCCTAAATCTTCAGAAGACTATGACCCCTACGGAAACAAAGCTTCGACAAATTGTATTTTTGTTTGTTTATTTCTTGTACCTATATTTCTGTTGCAGGTTGTTTAATAAAAAGTATTAAATTATCAGATTCAGTTTCAATGTATCAAATTATTATTTTACATTGCTTGTGGACGTCACACATTAAGATCGTGTTTTTTATATTAACCTGTCTCTAGATTTAGTAGAATCAAGCCCTGGACCTCCAAGCGATAGAGAAAACAAATTACACAGTGCACTTTCAACTAAGCTGATATTTTTTCAAGATTCCATGTCTCTTTGAATGCGCCCATCTAAATGAAGAGGCCATTTCCAAGTCTTGTTATTATTTTCACATACCCTTTTTTTTTACCACAAATTTTTGCTAATAAGTCGAAAAACTTGAACATAATACAGCGTATATATCAAACATAGGAGATACTGCAATAGAGCTTACAGATCTGCGACTAAGACCCTATCATTGATGAACAGTGTAAATGATCAGGAACTATATACAACTTCTCAATAACCTTGACCGCTCAACGTGGACGCGTTAACCCGCTTGTCTTGTGCGCTATTGTAAGTGAAAGTATAATCTGAATAAACCAACAAGGGCATACAGATCAGCACAAGAAGACGACTAGAAGAAGCCATACAAGTATTTAATCTGTAGACAGTCCCTTTAACTCTTAATTTACAGAACGTCCCTTACTGTCTCCCTTGAACTATTTCTACAAACTTCAACACATGGACCGGCATATATTTACTGTTTAGATATAAGAGAACTTAACCTCTAGACCATCGGAATGTCCATCAAAACATTATTCTGATCCAGAGTCATTTCGCCCTTTATGCAAATTACCACCCCAGTGGTCAAAGGTCACAAGCCCTAGCTAGCCCCTCCCCCACCTCGCAGCATCCATTCACCAACAACTTCAATAGAGCCGACACAGGCAGCCGTTAAGCATGTATTAGACAAACAATGGCTCTATCTAATTGTGTATCTCTCATAATGAAAAGTGGACAACATAAATACATTACATATAGAAGCTGCAGTGGGCATGAGCAATTAAGCTGTGAACGTAAACATAGAGTTGAAATTAGGTGCTGAAACAAATGTGATACAAACATATATTAAACATACATGAATAGCAGCACCAGGGACCAAGTTTTTAAATAAGAGAAAGTAGTGAATTAAATGCGACGAAAATAAGGGAACTCGAGACCCACAACTAGATCCATATGGTGGACTCTCTTTTGCTCTGTAAAAACCATTACCGAAACTTTACAGTAGACCAGCAACATTTCTTGATTCCATAAAATAACTTTTTTTTAAAAATCCGATTAAAAAAGAAAGGAAAAAAAACTTTAACAATATAGACAAAAGGCTTAATAACGTTATTGCAATGTCAATCTTATAAATAAGCATTTGAAAAAAATACGCATATCATTAGGCCTACGTGTAATTCATTAGATACCAAGATAAGTTAAAAGTCGGACTAGATTAACATATTGACTACATAGGCAAAGGCCCTCTAGTTTCCAATGAAAAGAGCAAGAATATGTGTTCTTATACGTGCTTGGTAAGAACAGGAGTTAGAACAATATACTTAAAATATAAACAAAAATTGGGTTTGATCAAACTTTTAATCAGTATATTGCAACATTCAAACTGTGAATTCAAAGGTAGAATTGCACAAAGTAATTATGTACATATCAATCAACAAATAATTGTTTTGTGATATTTTACGCTTCCTATGTTTTTAAAGACATTTCTCTTTTGAATGCTTTGATGACAAAAATCTGGCCAATACAACTGAAAAGACCTATCCTGAAAGTCAGAGCTAAATATTTTTACTGTAAACACATCTTATAACAAAATGATAAATTTCACATTTTCTAGGAACAAAAAATTAGTTCCCATTGGAACCACAATTTTTTTTTTAAAATTATTTTATATCAACTTTTTTTTTTAAATTGGTATTTAACAAATACAGAAACGCATAACTATGTTTTAAAACTTAATGTAGCCATATCAAGATAGGATGCTCATAATTAAGAGATAGATCTAAACAATTATTACTTGTTAATTCATAGCTGAAAACAAAAACAAAAAAAAGACACTAGAACAAAAGTTTGTTGGGTTTTTTTTTTGCTGAAACAAAAATAAATTTCAAAAAAATTTCTCTAAAGAACTATTTTAAAATGATTTTTGTTAAACTTTTTTTTTTAACTTCAAATACTTTTCATATATAGATAATTTTTTTTTTAGACATTTAAAAAATGCTAAAAATTTAGTTAAAAAAAATTACAAACCAACCTTCAATTAAACATTAAAAAAAACAGAAACAATAATTTTACAAACAAAAGCAGTTCATATACAATAACAAAACATTCAATGAAGTACAAACATATCACCAAAATAGGATTCAACATTAAGCTCCTTTTTTTTAAGCTGTAATAATGTTAGTAATAATCATTATGATCTGTATTAACCATGAGGAAATAAATTTTACAAATGTATCTATGTTTTATAATTAATGCAATCTGAGTGATGCTGCCCTACATGGTACAGTGAAAATCAGGGAAGAGAAGTAGTGTTTCTTTGCTTGCATCTGTGAGGTAGACAACAAATCTCATTGGCTAGTTTACAGATATTTTTTTTAACTTTTTTTTCATAAGAGTTACAACAAATGGGACATATGATAAAAAATAACATTCAATGAAGTGAGAAATCTCTTCGTGATGTAAACAAAGGTTGGGAGCCAATTTCCACATTCATAATTAAAACGATTATTATATGAAATATAACCCCCACTATTATTCCAGAATTCACTGAAATCTTGAAGTACAGCTAAAAATATCTCTTTCAAATGAAACTAAAACCACTAACAGATTTTGCATTGTGCAGATTTAGGATTTTTTTTTTTAGATATTAACATTTTAACTCTGATTAAACTTTATATAAAGGGAGAGAATAAAATCGAGTCAGTCAGCTGTACATTCTAGTGCAGTGTTCTGTGTAGTTATTAATTCATTTTATTAACTGAATGTTTTTATACTGGAAGCCTAGAATTCAAGTTTGTGCTATCAATTCATTTATTATTTTACATGTAAATGGCATTACCCTACTTTCATCAGAGAAATAAAACTACCCTATTATGTTAGTGCCACTACACAGACATCTAGAAAGACTACGTTATGAAAAGCAAATAGAACAGGTGTTCCACACTTTTGCTACAATAGGGTAACTGTTTATTTTCTTCAATAAAGATTCATATTACCTTGTTTATTACTTATTAGTACTTCAAGCAAACAATATAGTATCAAACTGCAAAACAGTAAATTAACTTAAAAAGATATCACATTTTCAGAAAAAAAAGGTTTAAAATATATTTATATATACAAATAACTTGTGTTAGATATCACAAGAGCATGCTGAAAAAGCTAAAATATCCAACTAAACCAGTGATGCCCAAGGGCCATATCCAGCCTGTGATCATCCACCCCTCAAATACTTATGCCCACAGTGTATATTGATACCATAGAACAGTGTTTCCCAAACTATGTTCCGCGGAATCCTAGTGTTTCGCGACTGTAATAGGTGCGTGCTCTAAAAGTTACTGGAATAATTAAATAGTAGGCCACCATGAAAAATTAATCTGTCTAAAAATTTGCAAAGTGTTCCGCTAAATACTAAGAATGTGTGAAGTGTTCCATTAAGGGGGTTCATTAAGGACATGGTTTGGTTGTACTGGACTCTGCCCATGACTGTGCATTGTGGCTGAGTGGCTTCTGAACTGAAGGGTCTCAGGTTTGAATCTCAGTGAAGGGATTTTGAATTTCAGGATTTTTTGGAGTCCAACAAACTTTAATGGGTAACTGACATTAGGTGGGGAAAGTACAGGCAGCTGGTCGTTGTACTGGTCACATGGCGCCCTAGTTAACAAGCCAACGAAACAGATGAGCTTTGTCAGCCCTGTAGATCACAAGGTCTAAAAGTGGTTCTTTACTCATCTTTTTTTACCGTGCCCGTGACACGTGTGTCTGAAATTTATAACTCCAAGGCTGAAAAAGTTTGTGATCACTGAACTTAACAAATATTTTATTAATAAAAATAGAAATTTAAACAATCTAACTGATCTAAGTATCGATTTCTCAATCAAAATCACAATCTATTTTGTCCTTTGAAGTTGAAAACCCAAGTCAATGTGGTTGGCAGTATATCAGAGAAGTAAACATAGATATACAAGAGTTCCCCTTCACTAACTGCATACGTGAACAAAACAATACTTTCTGTATTGGAGAGCTAAATGAACACAACAGAAAGTATTCAGGTCAACATGAACACTGAACAATTTTCAGTTTCTTTATACATTAAATAAATTCATTCCATGCCAAGCAGCAAACAGCACACTTTGTTCATGAACTATTTGGCCAATGTCCAAATTAACACTCAAAAGGTTTCACAATGTTTATCTTTATACATGCAACAATTTGGAACAAGCAAAACTAAATAGCATACATTTTGTTCATGAACTATTTATATACAATCAATACAAAAGTTTATGTACATTTTCAGTAGATATTCATGGTTATTAATCATCACACTTTTAATAAAACAATAAATTACGTCACAGTTTATGTTCTGTAACTGTTATGTTTTTATTTATTTTTTTCAAACAGGAAGCTGAAAGGAAAATGTAAAGTTGTTTTGTTTTTTTAGTCTTGACTTTTTTAATTTTGTTATTAGCTTTGAGAGACATGAGGATACAATCATTTATAAAATACATCCCATTCCCTTCCACATAGACATTTTAACAGTTTTGTAGAAATACTAGCTTTATGTTCTTTAAATCATAATCATTGCTGAAACTCTAAACAGAAGTTTTTATAAGCCATGCATTAGAACAATTTCCTCTTTTTTCACATAGATTTTAACCTCCAAATTATAAGGGTCTAATTACATTTTACATTAAATTAAAAAGCACTACAGAATTCCCTGTCAATCACCCAAAAAAGCAAATGTACCAGAAGGTTAGTGATCTAAATTAGTTTTCGAAACAATGGCCTACATGAGGTAATAAATGGAGAGAATTAGGCAGGACAATCTAGATGTACTTGTACAAAATCTGTTTATCACAATATGTTAGAGATTTTGTTTTTCATCTGCTTTTCCTTGTAATGTAGATATACATTTCAGATAAACTGAAGAAAGAAAGGGTCACACTTGTAAAAACGCTACTATAGAGCCATCATAAATCAACTGTTAAATTAAAACCAAAGTAAAAAAAAATTATTATAATATCTGTTAGATTAAGAACAGAACTCTTAGTTGTCTTTCCATGTTATACTGTTGTAGTCCGGATATTTTTCTTTCAGAAGACGTACAGTAACTGAGTGATCTGCTTTGCCATAGCCCTGTTTAATGTTTAAAAAAGAAAAACCTATTACAGTTCTTTATTATTTTTTTTTTAATCTTAAATCAGGTTTCCAAAAAACACATAAAAGCTGATGTTGTAGAAGTGTGTCTTTTTAAATATATGCAGACCTGCCTACAAAAAAAAAGTCCAAATGCGTAACGCTAATGGTAAAAATGCGTATTTTGGCACCAGAATTTACGCGATCCACTAAATATATATATATATATATATATATATAAATATATATATATATATATATAAATATATATATATATATATATAAATATATATATATATATATATAAATATATATATATATATATATATATAAATATATATATATATATATAAATATATATATATATATATATAAATATATATATATATATATAAATATATATATATAAATATATATATATAAATATATATATATATATAAATATATATATATATATATAAATATATATATATATATAAATATATATTTAAATATATATATATATATAAAATATATATATATATATATTAGGTACTTCAACAGACCCTATCATGACATCTAGATCTAATATTATATTTTATATATATATATATATATATATATATATATATATATATATATAATATTAGATCTAGATATGATTAGATCTACAATCTAAATCTAGATCAATACGACAATAGAGATGATATCTAGCCTAGATCTGGATCTATGTCTATATAATGAATATAATCTATTCTAGATCTGGGCTCAAGAGTGTTACCGATGCCGTGGATCCGCTACAAACATAGGTCTACTCCAAACTTTCGTAGGCCTACCTTTATTCTTGATCTATTCTATACTAAGACTAAGAATCTAGTCTAGATCTAGACTAGATGGTAGTAGATGTTATCGACCTAGATCTAGTCAATCTAAATCATACTACAATTAAATTGGATCTAGATTGTAGAGTAATGACTAATGTAGACTGACATACTGTAATGACTAGCTAGACTAGTTATCTACACTTAAAGAGACAAATAAAAATGCAGTTTTTTGGATTATGGGTGATTTCAACCTACCTGATATAAATTGGAAAACACTAACCATAGTTAAACACCAAAACCTTAAGGACATAAATGAGCTTTTCATAGAAACTTTACACAACCTAAGTTTAGATCAAATCATTAAAAAGCCAACTAGATTAAACAACACATTAGATCTCTTCTTAACCAACAGACCTGGATTAGTAGTTGATTATGATATTATCCCTGGTCTATCAGACCATGAGATCATAAAAATACACAGTCAGATAAAAGCAGTAGCCAATACAAAACCCAAAAGAAAAATGTTACTCTGGAATAAATGTAACCTAACACAACTACACTAAGCTGCATTAAACTTTCAACAAACATTCTTATTAGAAAAAGACATTAACCAACCAGTCGATGACCTCTGGAATTTCATCAAAAACCATCTTAAAAGCATTATAGAAAATCATATACCAACTAAATACACATCAAGCAAAATAAATAAATGCTGGTTTAATAATAGACTAAAGAAGCTTTGTAAACAGAAGGAAAACCTATATAGAAAATTTAAAGAAACCAAGGCAGAAAGAGTTCACAAAAAGTAAGCAGACAGCTGCAGAGTGAATACATAAACAATGTAATATCTAAAGATAACAACAAAAACCTATGGTCATACATTAAGTCTAAGAAAATGGAAACAACAGGCATAGCACCATTAAAAGATGAACATAACATAATACATAATGATAATGAAACTAAAGCAAACATCCTAAACAAATACTTTGCATCAGCATTCTCAGCCCCAGGAGACAAAGACATATTTCTTAATTTGAACCAAGTAGACAACATAGAAGATTTAGTAGTACAAGAAAATGGAATTAAAAAACTATTAGCCAACACCAAACCAAATAAAGCGTCTGGACCTGATGGTATTCCAGCTAGATTACTCAAAGAACTAAGCAATGAGCTAGCCCCAGTGTTCAAAATACTCTTTCAAGCATCGCTTAACCAGGGCAGAGTACCAAATGACTAGATAGAAGCTAATGTCACCCCCCTATTTAAAAAAGGAGAAAAATCTGATCCAGGAAACTACAGACCAGTATCACTTACCAGCATCACATGTAAAATACTAGAACACATAATATGTAGCAACATCATAAACCACTTAGACAAACATAATGTTATCAACCCATACCAACATGGCTTTAGGAAATATAGATCATGTGAAACACAACTAATAGGACTAATTGATGATTTTTCAAAAGGTTTAGATAATAGTGAACAAATAGATGCTATTTTACTAGATTTTTCCAAGGCTTTTGACAAAGTTCACCACCATAGTTTGCTTAAAAAATTAAAATATTTCGGCATTAATGGTCCACTGCATCAGTGGATTAAAGATTTTCTGATAGGGAGAGAACAAACTTTAATAATAAATGGCTCTAAATCAACACCAATAACAGTAAACTCAGGTGTACCTAAAGGAACAGTCTTGGGTCCACTACTATTTTTAATTTACATAAATGATTTACCAAATTGCATTAGTTCAGGAACAAAAGTCAGATTATTTGCAGGTGATTGCATAATATATAGAACAATAAAAACAACACAAGACACAGATATTTTACAAAGAGAATTAGATGAATTACAGAAATGGGAATCAAATTGGAGCATGTCTTTCCACCCAGAAAAATGTCAGTTGTTAAGAGTAACAAAAAAACTAAAACAAATTAATTCCACTTATCTTATTCATGGCAAACCAGTAACACAGACTAAAAACGCAAAATACCTAGGTGTTATAATAAATGAAAAACTGTCATGGAATCCGCATATTGATGAAACCATAAAAAAATCCAACAAAGCATTAGGGTTTATTAAAAGAAATTTCTATAAATCAAATAAGAACATAAAACTAAAATGTTATTTAACCTTGGTTAGGCCAATAATAGAATATGCATCCACCGTTTGGGACCCCTCAACTCAAGAAAACATTAAGAAACTGGAACAAACACAAAATAGAGCAGTGAGATTCATAACAAACGAATATTCACATTTGACACCATTAGTAAAATCACTAAATTTAGAAAGCTTTCAGGACAGAAGACTCAAAAGTAAAGTAGCAATTATACATAAAACACTGAACCATAATCTTCAAATACAAAAACAAAATTTAATAAAATACTCTGAAAGACACAAAAATAAAGGCACATTCCTCGTCCTCTATGCTAGGACAAATTTGTACAAATACTCCTTCTTCCCTAGTGCTATTAGAGCATGGAATCGGTAGCCTGAGCTAGCCAGAAAAACTAGTGACTTGGCAGAATTTAAGTCATTGGTTAATATGCATGACGCGTAGGACGTAATCATCTTCTTTTTTGAAGTAACGTCTGTATTATTTAAGATAAGATAAGATAAGATCTAGAATCCAGATCTAGATCTAAGCTAGATATCTACAATGTCACTCAATGTGTTTTGAATCGATAGCACTTTGATATTTTTTCTATACAAATGAATACGGGAATTAGGAATTCAACATAATTAATTTCTACTAATGAACTTACAAAAAAAAAAAGTCACGTTGGTGTATCAGCTAACTGACGGTGTCAACCTGGTACCAACCCGCCACTCCCTCCATCTCGCATTCTTCATTTCTAAACTAAATCTAATTGCTATTAAGAACCAATCAACGTATAGATCTGGACACAATGTGTTCCCCCACCTTTTCTTCCCCCCCCCCCCCCCCAACAGGACAGCTTAGCGTGACCTCCCGTAAGGTAGTCAAGAGAGAGGAAAAATAAAGGATACGAAATGCCTAACGCGATCGGTTTAATGTGTATTTGCGTACTGACGATCATTTTTGGGAGATTTTGCGTAACGAATACGCATTTCATTTTGCGTAATGGTAGGCAGGTCTGTATATGTATTATACTGCACTTTAATTCACTGGACTCTTGACGTGCATCACTGGTGAGCTATAAGAATATGCATAACAAGATTCTCCAATCTTATTGGTCAGAAGCTAACTATCAGCCACTGAAACACTGGTTTCTGACTTCACATTAACTGACCAACTTTTACAATCTCTTACTAAAAAAAAGTTAAAAGGATGATTTTTTCTAAGGAGTCTTTCTCAACTAATCCAGTGATGCCCAGGCTCTTCAAAAAAAGTGCATATAGAAGCCATAGAAGATTGGTATGAATAGACTCTGTGCCTATGAGAACTATGTCTAAATTTTTGTGTTAAAAAGTAATCATCACATAAAACTGTTACCAACCTGGGAGTAGCCAAAGACTGTGATTGTTTTGGCCAATGAATCATGTTCAATTTTGCCACCACCAACACACTCGCAGGTCACACCAATCTCTTCAAGGGATGCATCCAGGTGGTCATAGATGTCAGCTATGGAACAGCAAAGACAGAACTTTGACAATTTTCTTTATAGTTTAATATAAGGGTAAAAGAAGAGAGATAATTTAGACCATTTTCTTTTTCTTTTCATATTTTAATAAGGGTAATAGCAAAGACACAATTTTCTCTAGATACAAGTGTAAGTAAAAAAAAGTTAAATACATTTTTTGAAATATCGTAGTGTAGGTTAGGTCAAATTAGGTCTGCCTCTATGGCTTGGGATTTAAGATGTGTTAAAAAGCCAATACAAGAACTACCCACTATAACCTCCACAACTAATATCTTAAACTCATTAAGTTAATGGGACAGAACCAAAATGTCAGCCTCAAACTTGAGACCTACTGTAATGCAGCCAAACCTTTTATCTCTTGGCCATGATAACATTCAATCTATAAGACTTTCAAATACACTAATTAAATAGAAAGGATATCATTTAAAAAATGTTGAACTAATTAATATAATAGTGCTAAATTTTTGTTTATATTTAACAATGGCTTGAGAACAGATTAGGAATGTCTAGATCAGTGGTTATCACATGTCTATATTATGGCCTCTATCTAGATTCTAGATGGTAAGCTCAATACAATATATAAAGAAAGAATTCAGGAAAAAAAAAACACTATAAAAATTAAACCAATCATTTAAAAATCTGATACTTCGGATAATGGGGTTGTTCTGTATTTCCTCAAAGTCACGTGGTTGTGTTGTTTAATACTGCCCCATCTTTAGTTCCTGTTTTTTAGTGGGAATCTGAAGCATTTTAGGTCAATATTTTGTGGTTTTAATTAATTCATTTGCAGCAAACTAATATTTGTTCATAGCAGAAAAATCTAGATATCAATCTTTTTATAGATATCTAAACAGATAGTTAAACCTTTGACAGATAGCACCAAAGTGCAGGCTTATAGATCCTATAGTTGTAAAAAGATCTAGATCTGCACTAACAGTTATATACTCAAAGCAGAAAAAGAAAGGTAACATTTTCCTCCACACCCCTCCCCTACCTGCCCTTAAAGTAAACTGTCTAGAACACTAACAGTAGACCAATAGTGTGTGTCAGATTGGTCAGATAAGCCTAGTCTAGTGAGTAGTCAACATGTTGACTAGTTGCTATAAATGATGAAAAGACCACCTTGTGTTTTTACTAGTGCGTTAAGCAATAGGGTTGTGTTGTCTAGCAAGCAAATAGCACATATATTAGTCTAGCATAAACCTAGATCTACCCTTACACAGGCCATAGTAGTTGAAAATTAATGGAAATAACAGTGACAGTAACACAGAGATACAGAACAACCCCATTATGAGATATGCCTGAAATGAACATTACTTTCTAGACATCTGGTTCAAATAAGCAAGTGAAAAAAAAAAAAGAATTCTATTATGTCTAACTGGTTTTGAAAATTGTTACGCTGAATATCAACCATACATAAAAGGAATTAATACGCCTAATTATTTTTTCTTATTACACTACAATGATAAAATGATAGGCCTAATTAATTTTCTTTATTAGACTTGGAATGTCTCAAGCCATGGAACATGCACTTTAAAGAGCTAATTGATTGGCTACCTAAAGAGTCATTGCTCACCATGAAACTCTGCTTGTTTTGTGCCTCTAACAATCATCTTGTGGTCCTCTTTACTGCCGTCTTGATAGACTTTGCACAAAATGTACTTGAAACATCCAATATCATCAATCGCCACATCCTCAATGCTGGCTAAAAGAGGATTGACCTCTGCTATTCTACCTGGCATTATCACCAAAGCAGGATTAATATTTCTGGAATTAAAGGAAAATGTCCAATTAAAATGTCTCAATTTTATTTTTTTTTAAAGAATGAATGATCATCTTTTCATGTCTCCCTAAAACAATCTAGCTTGTCTAACAAACTTTGAACTCTCAGAAAAGTTTACAGGCTGTATTCATCAGTGACGTAGCTAGAAATTTGCCATCATTTAGGAGCCTCTTTTGGGGCCCCTGTGTTTTGCATAATATTTAATATAAAAACTCTCATTTGTGGGCCCCCCTTAAGTGGGGGTCAGGGGTGATTTTCCAATTCTCCTCTACTTCCTCCCACCCTAGCTAGGCCTCTGATGCTCATGTGATGACTAAGTGTAAAAGAAGCTGTGTTTTGAGTAAAGAATCTATTTTTAAGCTTTTTAATTAAGGTTTGTAAGACATTCTTAAGTTCAATCAGCTTGAAAGGGTCTCAGAGACATTTCTTGAGATGAATAAAACAGTTGGGCCCAATACTGATTACAAGACGCCCTCATTATGGCAAAGGTGACTGAGCATTAAATTTACTGATCCATGGCTCACTGTATGTTTCAAGGAGAACTTCAAGGACAGCTTTTTATTTATCTATATTTATAACATAAAAAAAAATTATGTTAAAATTTTACAAGCTAAACAGTCTACTCTAGATTCTAGATGCCATATTTATAAATCTATTATCTAGCATTTGCCAGATATCTACTTTCTGTAAATATGTCTATCAATCTCCTAGTCACTAGCCTAGTCGTGTGATAACTGGAGTAACTTCACCCTCTTGGGGTGTTCCTAAAAGGGCTAATGTTGTGTAAGCCTCCAAATTCTCCTGGTCTGCCTCTGAAGACTTAATTGGTACAGACTAGAAAAATCTAGATCTAGAATAGTAATTTAAAAATTAGAATTTAGTAATATACTCTAATATACTTATATAGTTTCTATAGTAGTAGTTCATAGAATCTAGATCTTTACTTAGACTAGATCCTGACCAGAGTCATTTACTGATGTAGATATGGATCTATACTAGTCTATAGTTCATTCATCGTTGTTTGATGATGACCACTTTTGTCATCCAGGGGGCTGAGGGCTTTGCACTTGGATTTTGTGCCTCCTTATGAGCGACATGAGGCTGGTGAGACCTAGGTCTAGATTAATATAGTTATATACTGGTACTCTATATAGATCTAGAATATATGACTATGTGCACACTTGTGACACTGTTCACGCAGGTTATTCCAGCACAGCTGGAACTAGACTCTAGATCTAGTACAGTGTATTCTCTGGTGTAGACTGAACATTTTTCTTTATTTATCACATCTAGATTCTAAGATTAGATTGCTTACAGCTTAGATATAGACTAGAATCTACTCTAGATTTAGATCTATATTGTATTTTCATTTTGTCTTCAAAAAAGCAAGTTAAATGAAGTTTACAAGATTTACAAATCGAACGAATGCTAGACTAGTTCAGTTGCTTCTCAATCATCAATTAAAAACAATGCCAATGCCGGAATGCCCAATCATCCAATGCATTAAAAAAAAACCTTCACTGCTTTTTTTTTTAGATCTACACGATTAGGTCTATTTATTCAATTGTGAACCCAATTGCGTACCTTACTAGATCTAGATTATAGTTATATCAATATATCTATTATCTTATTAGCTAGCCAAGAGTGAGACGAGCCAAGAGAGAGATGTTTTCTTTTAACACTCATTCGGTTTGTTGTGGTTTGGTAAGTTTTTTTTAGCTCAATATTAGCTTCCGGAAAGTTCAAGGCCGAAGGGGGATAAGTTATTGGAATTTTAAACGATGTAATGCAGTTTTCAACCTTGCATTACTTTTATGTTATTGCCTGCCAAACTCTAAAGTATACAGCTGCAGCTAGATTTTGATTAAGAATAGTAAAAAAAATCTTATCACGATTTATTATACTAGATCTAATTTACAAGGCAACTTCATCGCTATTTTTTTTAAATTTCTCCTTCATTATTTAAATTCCGATATCCCCATTTACAGCACACATGCAGAGCTTTATACATTTTGAACACATATTTTGGGGATATAAGCGAACTTCATCAATATAGTTAGATTTAGAAAATAAAAGACAGCTAGAAGCGTGGTCGAGAGGCTAAGTACGCTTGAACGTGGCTAAAAATTTATTGGCTATGATGGGCGGGAAGGCGATTGCATGTATCGCCCCTCCCACCTGGTACAACCCTTTTTCGTTTTATATTTACTAATGGTAATATTTAAGATCAGAGTCTGTGTCACTGGCGGATCAAGGGGTGGGGCGGTAAGGGTGATCGCCCCCTCCCCACTCGGCCGACCCCCCCCCGGGGGGGGCGGACAAATTTTAGTATAGAATTCACAAAATTTGTATACGAATTTATTACTTGTGTTAATAATATATACTAATATTTATATTTCAACCTATTTTTAGATTATTTCGCCCCTCCCCTTTCTAGTATGTTGGACGATATGTTGGGGTCGGGAGGGGGCGATGGCATCAATTCCGCCCCCCCCCCCCCCCAATAAACTTTTGAGTGGGGGGGCGGTCCAATTTATATGTAGAAATCACAGCTTGCTAACAGAATCAATTGAAGTAGGGGGGAGGGCGGTCCTACTTTTAGGAGAAATCATAGTTTGTGAACAAAATTAGTTAAATTAATATATAAATTTTTATATTACGTCGCTCTCCTTCAGGTATTTTTGCCAATTCGGTGGGGTAGGGGGGGCGATTGCATGTACTGCCCTCCCCACTCTAGCCCTCTAAGTGGGTGGGGGCGGTCCTATTTTTATGGAGAAATCATAGTTTGTGAAATTAGTTGAATATGTATATAATATAAACTACGTGAACCCATTGTATATTTTGTCGCACCACACTCTAATCTCAAATTTTATCATTAGTAAATATAAAATGAAAAATGGTTGTGCCAGGTGGGAGGGGCGATACATGCAATCACCTTCCCCCAATGGGACAAAACAATACTTTTTCTTTTTGTATAATAGTTAAGAAATTACAAAATGAAAAAAAAATCTGTAACTAATATAATTTATACATGCTATAAAATTAAATTCTTATATCGAGTCGCCCCAACCCTAATCTTTAATACCACATGCAATCATTAGCACAAATTATAAAAAGGAGTGAGGATTAATCATTTTCACTCTATCGCCCCCTCCCTTCTCCAGACATAGTTTATGTAATTTCACATGAATTTATCTTAATTATTTTAAGAATGACTTTGCTTTGGAAAAGTTATAATTCAAACCGACGAAAGTTTTCAGTATAAGAGTCACGATTGAGATAAGCTCTAAACCCAGATAATCCCCCAGACCCCCAAGCTTTCAAGAGAAAGACCTCAACATGACTTTTTTATTTTTTCGCCGAAGGTTGAGAAACACTGCTCTATTTTATTCTCATATGTATATATAAATGTTGTACGCACGTTTATGCATAGGGTTAGGGTTTACTCGGCGTTAGGGTTAGGGTTTGGAAAAAAATCGCCCCCACCACTCCAAAGTTCTGGATCCGCTAGTGGTCTGTGTGCGACATAATATACAAATGGGTTAAAATAACAATATGTATAGCTTATATTATATAGTAATTCAACTAATGTTGTTCACAAACTATGATTTCTAAATAAAAGTAGGACTACCCCACTCAAAGGGTTTAGGTGGGAAAGGGCAGTAGATGTATTCGTCCCCCCCCCCCCCGCTCCCACCCTATATCGGCTAACAGGGGAAATACATAATATAAAAATCGGTTAAAATATCAATAACAAGTTTTAATTATATAGATGTTTAATTATTGATTCTTTTAACAAGCTATGATTTCTACAAATAAATTTGACCGCCCTCCCACTCAAAAGTTTATGGTAGGGGGGCGGGATTAATGCCATCACCACCTCCCCATCCCACCAAATCGGCCAACATACTACAAAAGGGGGGGGGGGGCGAAATAATCTAAAAACAGGTTGAAATATAAATAATTAGTATATATTATTAACATAAGTAATAAATTCGTATACAAATTGTGTGATTTCTTTAATAGAATTCTTCTCCCTCCGCCCCCCCCCCCCCCCCTGGATCCGCCAGTACGGCATGTACTTAGGTCAATCTATAATCATTCATGTTAATCAATGACTTAAATTCTGCCAATAATGAATTTAATGAACTAAAACTTGAATCCTAATTATTAAAGTTTATTAAACTCTGTAGAACAAGATTCGATATATCCTATGCGCTTTCACTTGCGCGCAATAATTTTATTATTTATTTGTATTGTAGCTTTTTTGATTTTCGTTTCATAAGATAACACTTTTATATTTTCTTAGTAACTAGCGATGGTTTTGTTTAGAGATGGCGAATCTTTTTAACGGTGAACAAAATAACCAGACTGAGAATGCATCCGAATCAGTCCAAGCAAATTTGGAAGGATTTGTCGCAAATCAGATTAGACAACAAGAGGTGAGGCTAGTCTATTTCTCAAATAAATTCAATTTAGATCTAGTCTCTAACTGTATCAGCGATGTTTTTATTTGAGTTAAAGAGTTTATCTTTACTTAAAATCTAGATAAACTAGAATATATCTAGATATAATCTATATAATAATATATACTAATATACTCTAATACTGTTTTAGTCACATATTAAATAATTAGTTCACACTGTAAAGTCAGGGGGATTCAGTGTGTATACACTATACAGTATGATTATGAGTATTTCAGTATACTAGATCTAGACTCTAAAGTGTCTACCCGTTTAAATACAAGTAAATTACTCTAAATCATAGTAAATCGATATAATTATTATATAAATTATACTGTACACGACCTTCATTCAGAATTTATAATAGTTTAGCTAATTAGCAAAAATATATAAACATGTGGTTTTCAAGGAACAGTTTTGGGTCCACTACTATTTTTAATTTACATAAATGATTTACCAAATTGCATTAGTTCAGGAACAAAAGTCAGATTATTTGCAGACGATTGCATAATATATAGAACAATAAAAACAAAACAAGACACAGATATTTTACAAAGAGAATTAGATGAATTACAGAAATGGGAATCAAATTGGAGCATGTCTTTCCACCCAGAAAAATGTCAGTTGTTAAGAGTAACAAAAAAACTAAAACAAATTAATTCCACTTATCTTATTCATGGCAAACCAGTAACACAGACTAAAAACTCAAAATACCTAGGTGTTATAATAAATGAAAAACTGTCATGGAATCCACATATTGATGAAACTATAAAAAAATCCAACAAAGCATTAGGGTTTATTAAAAGAAATTTCTATAAATCAAATAAGAACATAAAACTAAAATGTTATTTAACCTTGGTTAGGCCAATAATAGAATATGCATCCACCGTGTGGGACCCCTCAACTCAAGAAAACATTAAGAAACTGGAACAAACACAAAATAGAGCAGTGAGATTCATAACAAACGAATATTCACATTTGACTAGGGTAACACCATTAGTAAAATCACTAAATTTAGAAAGCCTTCAGGACAGAAGACTCAAAAGTAAAGTAGCAATTATACATAAAACACTGAAACATAATCTTCAAATACAAAAACAAAATTTAATAAAATACTCTGAAAGACACAAAAATAAAGGCACATTCCTCGTCCCATATGCTAGGACAAATTTGTACAAATACTCCTTCTTCCCTAGTGCTATTAGAGCATGGAATGGGTTGCCTGAGCTAGCCAGAAAAACCAGTGACTTGGCAGAATTTAAGTCATTGGTTAATATGCATGACTAAATGCATGACGCGTAGGACGTAATCATCTTCTTTTTTGAAGTAACGTCTGTATTATATAAGATAAGATATTAAATGTTAAGATACACTGAAATGCTCAATTCATACGAGTGCATAGGATGTAATTTTCTTTTTGAAGTAACATCTGTAATATTGTAATATATAAGATTAAAAAAAAGAATAACAATCTAAATATAAATATTGATTCCAGTGTAAATGAAAAATAATACTAAAGTAATAAATACAATATATAAGATAAGATACGATAATTTTTATTGCTCCAATCAAATTGAAATTCAGTTTGACTACAATTTACCACTTCAGCCTAACTAAATAAATATGTATATATATATAAATATATATATATTTGGTAGAACAGCTTACAGCTTCACTTACTAAAGGATCTAATCCATGATATACACACTTTTCTTTTCTATAGTATCTTAATAGATAATCCTATTCATAGAAGGTTTCCTTATCTTAGTCAGTTAGAATTGTTCACATATTGGAAGGTAAAAATCTTAAGTTGAAGTTACTTCTTTTGTTTGGACCTTCTTTGTAACATTCTGCCCTCTTTGAGTGTGCAGTTTTAACTTAAAGAGTAAAATCTTTGTGTTGTAAGTGTATTAAATAAAGCCATTGTTATGAATTATATCACATGTTGATATTAATTATTAAGCTTGAAAGGTTTCACCTGTTATGTGTATGGGGCTTGCTACTAGATATACACCATAGCTTTGAGTGATTGGACGTTTGGCAAACTGTGTACTGAGAGTCAAACTAGGTCTAATAGTAGCATAGAAACATATATATTTCTTTTGAAGAAATTGTCTACTTATTGTAGTCTCATTTATTTATATCTAGATATATTTATTTATTTTTAAAATACCTTAAAAATGAACTAGCAATGAATAAATATACCCCAGACATGTTGTGTGTTTCAAGGCCAATTTTAAAGGTCATCTTTCCTCTTCAAATTCACCAATGTAGACTGATGCAAGTATTAACTCTATCTCTCCATAATTATTAACCATGTCCCGAAGGAATTATTAATTTTTCCCATTTTGTATTTCACTAGCCTGTTAGGATTAAACTTCAGTAATGGTTCTCTTTTAATCAGAAAATTTTATAACTGGTACAGAAAAATGTATACACTTTTTTATATATATATCACAAATTAAAGTTTATTAACCCAAAAATCAAGTTACTTTAATGGGGTGAAATCAACTATCGTAAAATAATCAGGAGAGAAGTAAAAGTAACAAAAAGTAGAGTTTGCCTTTCCGACCTTGCCATCTATGGGGCAGATGAGTTGGGTGGACTTAGGGGTGCCCTAAAAATCCAGAAATAAAAAAAAAAATAAAGTCTTCACAGAGATTCGAACCCAGGACCCCTGGTTCGGAAGTCGAGTGCTTAACCACTCAGCCACCCCGCCCCAAATGAGGAGAGAAAGAGTTAATTAATTCTTCTCTAAAATTTTTATCCACCATTTCATTACTAATGTTGGCTATACAAATTAGGAAAGTAAATGTACATAGTTTTGATTAGACTAGAGAAAAAATGTCCTCACCAAGCAAAAGTCATGTCTCCATATGTGCTTGTCCTAGCTATTTGCAACATTGTATTCAATGATAGCTAGGTCTTTATTTCCAAGCCATCATGCTGACAACTGGAACACCATAATATAATAGCAAAGTCAGGGAGACCTCTTGCCCTCAAAGTGTTTCAATTAACAAAGTTTACCTTTTCAGTGTTTTGTTTGGTCTTTTTTTTACTGTTTGAACATTTTTACCAATATAATGAACTTATGGGTAGAACAAATTTTATAAAAGACTGTAAGGAACCAGAACTATAATCTATAATGATGTTGTAAATGAGATTTTATTTATTTGTTAATTATGATTTTAACTTTGAACCTTTAATCTTCAACATGACAGCTGGTATCACTGAGCCGAAATCTGTTTCACTTGTTCTTTTCTTCTTGGGTCTTTTTTCTTAAATTAAATCTTATTATTGACTCTAGTAATGTATTTGTTTTATTTCAGAAAAGTGCCAAAGAAGATGATAATTTAGATAAAGAGAAAAGGGATCAATTCATTGCCAGAGCACTGGCTGTGAGCAAAAGGTAAAGTTTCTTTGGTTTATCAATCTGATTGGTTAGAAAGGGATATGTGGTGAAATTCCACGTAACCACTAATTAAAATTTTGAAAATTTGTTTCACACCAAGATTAAAACGGGTGCACAGTGGCTGAGTGATTAAGCGCTTGGCTTCCGAACCTGGAGTCCTGGATTTAAATATTGGTGATGGCTGGGGTTTTGAATTTTGAAAAGAAACCCCTTTATAGTAAAAAAGTAAATGTTTATTTTTTGTATCTCTGATACATGAAAATAATATACTTAGCAATAAAAAAAAATAATAATATCTATTTTACTATTATTTAATTGATTTAGCAAACAGTTTTAATAAAATAATATAAGACATAAAAACCAACTTATAAATGCAAACAGTTTAGTCCTATGTTCAACTTGAATGTAGTTAAATGTGGTTTGTCTGAGCTCAATAGGTAGCAAGTTCTAAACTTTGTCTAAGTACTGAAAAGGCTTACAAACCATTAGTTTTGAAGAGAAAACATGGCAAAACTAACCCTTGAAGCACATACTTTAATAACTACTATATGCTAAAAAGCAAGACCCCAGTTTAAGGTAAAAAAAAAAAGCCATTTGAATAATTATAAGAACAGTAAAAATTGCTTGCTGGCAACATGAAAACTCAGGAAACCCACCAAATATCTTTGAGAGAAATGTCCTTGGAAAAAAATTAGGACTAATACAAAGTTAAAAAATGAATGGAGAATATGTGCCAATAAAGAATTACCAGTATATAAAGTATTATCAAGACTCAACAACTGTTACTAAATTTTTAAAAAATGAGAAGACTGCAGAAAATCATCACTCTTAAATATCGTATAGTCAATGAAAAGAATAAATTGTTATATATATATATTAAAGGCTTATGAGTATTACAAAGTTAATTGATCGAAACAGTTTTTGTTTCTGTTCTCAACATTCAAAGATTTAGAATATAGCTCTAAAGTATTGTGGTATCACATGCTTTTTTGTAAATTTATCCTTTCTCTTAAGTTAATTTATTCATCAAGCTAATCTCTAACTTATAATCCTAATTCCGTCAGATCTAGCAATAACTTGAGTCAAATATATTCAGTGTGAAAAAGTATGATAATTATTACTGCACTTGTCTTTTTACTGCTCTATAAATGAGATGAATAGGATTCTTTAAGGAAACATTTTATTTTGTTATTAATAGTAAAGAATTCATAAGAGTTAGGGGTTATAATGAAAGAGCAAAATATTTTAACACAGAAGTGGGAAGCTTGGTTGAGAGGCTAAGTACACTTAAACTTGGCTTGGTTACTTATGAAAAGGGCTCGAGGTTTGACACCCGACTCGAGCAGAGTTGTGTTTGCCGAGCACCTAAAGGCAGCATGGAAAAAAATCTCCCAGATACCCCCTCCCCCCACTGGTCCACAAATGAGATTGGACCATAGCGCTCTGAGCATGCTTTAAGTATGAAAGTAGTGCTATATAAAAGTAAAAGTTATAATTATTATTATTAAGAACCTATTTCTCTTTAGAATGAACAAAGAAATTGCCAAAGCCCAAGAAAAAAGCATTCTATTGAACGAAGAGTTTGGTAATGGCAGAATTACAGAATGGAGAAATGAACATACTGAGGAAGTCCTGTCAAAGCAGCAGCAAGAACCTATGGAATAGGCTTGTTAAGGATATTGACAGCCCTGTGCTCAACTCAATGACTGTGTTTAAACCCTTCAACTGAGTTATTTAGTCTTTATTTGTATTGGTTAATTATTTCTGTTTCTTGATAAACATCTTATCCTCAAAACATATTAACAGGTACTGGGTTGAAACATTTTTATGACCTGTTAAATTTGCAATGATTTCCATTTAGCTTAAAGAACATACATGTCTCCGACATTCACATAAAATTATTGCTTTATTGTTAGCAGTTGCATCATGTGCTTACCAAATGTATATAACATTTGTTTTTTACATTCAATATATATATATATATATATATAGAGAGAGAGAGAGAGATATTATTTTTTGTAAATAGAATGAATGCACTTTAAATGTCGTAAAATTAGAATGTTGACTGAATCAGATGAATATATATATACATATACACATGTATATATCATGTAATAATAAATGAGTGTGTGTTTTTATTTTATTAATGCATTTATGAATATACAGTGTTGATATGGTGTATCTGACATTATTGCTATGCGATCCAATTTTCTGGAAACAAAATGTGCTATTCAAACAAATGACTAAAATTTAGTACACTATTGCTTTAGTAATATCTAATATATTTCTGACAGAAATTAAGAGAAGCATCTTCTTATTACAATTAGTATAACTGCCAAATTATGTTGTTGTTTTTTTTATTTTATTTTAACATATTTTGAATAAAATTATAACTTTACCTATTTTTGTCAAGTTTTTTGTTATATCATTCAAAACATTGGCTCATGCAATCCGTTTTATTCCATGTTTTCAGTAGCTTTTTTGTTTCTTTGGTTATCAATGATATTTATTTGTAAACACAATCAAAGTTCAATTACATAATTTCAATTAAAGTGTTTTGTAGCATTAGACTTTAAGCTAATTTAAACAGAATTTAAAGTTATGTGAAACAAAAATACATTTTACATTTCTTTATTAAATTGTTGCAAAAAAAGTACCAAAATAAAAGTATATATATTCACAAAACAAGTGAAGACTGATATAGATTGCATGTCAAAAAAGATCTATACAAAAAAACAAAGAAAAAAAACAACACTTTTTTTCCCATCCCATTCAGCTCTCCTGTTTTTCTTCAATCAATATATCATCATGTATTCATTATTTTAAAAGCATGTATCAATGAGCAGCCTATAATTCTTTTGGAATTAAAAGTCTTGTTAAGAGCTACATAAAAAAAAAAAGATTGGGCTGCTAGTGCAAATGTTTTATTCTATGTTTTATTCTAATTTTTTTCAATGTCTTAAAATAAATAGTCAAAGCAAGATATACACCCAACAAAAAGAAACCAAAACATAGATTCATGTCTTACATCCTGACATATTTCTTAAATCCCCATATTTAAAGTAAGTAAAGCTATACTTGAAGACTTAGTTAATGAAGGTGTCAAGTGAACACTATAATGATAAGCTGCCTTTACTTTAATCTATCAACTCAGGCCAAGATTTGAGCACAAAAATATACAGTTCAAGAGCTAAGGCTCAACAGCCAAGACACCAGACACCAACGTCTATTTCTTGTATGTACAAACACATGCAAGTTCTCTGTATTTGATCAAAAGGTATAAAAACTATTAGTTTCAATTGTTATAACAACTTTTAATCCTAGTATGCCTCTTTTCTCTTTACTCTCTCTGACTGTCCCAGTCTTAACAGAATGAACCCACTACCTTAGGTCCTAACTCTATGGTAGTTGAGAACCAGCTGCCAATGTCTTATAACATCACTGGTGAGATGATGACTTGGTAACCTTTTCTAAACAGCATGTTACAAGCTTACTAAGTAAAGCTAACCAACAAAAGTCTATATACATGACCTTGTTTCAAAACAAGAAAGAATAACTACATTAACTAATCAACAATACAAATTTGTTCCTCTTAATACAAGAAATCTATTTCTAAACTTGCAACAGGCAACATAAAGTTGTGTTAAAAATTTATAATACAAAACTTTGCATAAATACATATAAATGCAAAATCAGGTGTAACAATCAACCAACCAAGTGCATTTAATACCTCAGAAAAGGTGCTTATATATTGAACCTTTGTTTTTAAAAAAACAATGCAGAATTTTAAAAAGTCATACAAGAATCCAAGCTGTTATGCTATACAGGACATTGCTTTTTTTTCGCTCACAGTTTGTTTTGAGAAAACATGCAGACCAATTTCCTAAATCATTCCATCTCTCTCAATGCCAACAAACCTAAGCTGTTCAGTGGGTCCATACCTGGTAGAATCAAATACAACAAGCTTATAGCAAAATTTATTGTTGCAAATATCAAATATGTCCTGATTATTTAAAGCTCACTACAAAATATACTATTTAATTATTAAAGATTAGAAAAAAAAAAAGGAATGGTGCCTTTTCAATTGGTTTCTATGTAAGCCATAGCTGTTTTGTTAAGTTAATGCTTGATAACATGTTTCATTTTGGAAATAAACAATACATTCCCATGAAAGTATGGTATATATAAGGTATGTGACTTGATGCCTGGTTGTGCAGTTTGCGCACTGGACTGTTGTTAGGACTTATCGATGGTCCAGAGTTCAAACCCTTCCCGCTCCCATCCCCCATCGTCCTATGGGAGGTTTGGACTAGGAACTAAATTATCTTTAACTCTGAAGGAACATCCAAAACATGTAAAACGTTTTACAAACACATCCCATGAAAGTAAGGCTAAATAATATAAGTGACTTGATTCCTATATGTACCATGAAAATAAGATAAGTAACTTGATTCCTATACATCCCATGAAATGGTAAATGATAGAGGGACCAATAAATTGTAAATGATTTTTTGAAGGCCAAATTAAAAAAAAAAAACAACACTTTTATATGGTGAAAACAAAGTAAGATTGAAGATGTATAAAAAAAAAAGGCCAACGTAGGTATATTTCAAAAAGACAAAAATAAAAATAATTTATAAATCTTTCCCTTTGATACTTATGGTTATTGGGGAAAGGGCTGTAAATCATGGTTGTCATGTGACTAAAGCAATTATTCACATGGGCTAGAACAATTATCCACCGTCTTTTCTTCCCAACTTATACCAGGTACTCAATTTTTCAGATTATTTTGAAATAAAAAAATTAAATATATTTTTTTTCTGTCACGACAACCTTAATTCAAGTCATATCCTATACTATTATATTTAAAGGGACAAAACTACAGGATTTAAAGCCACAAAAAAAAAAAAAAAAAACTTGCCTGTAGTCAAAGAAAAGTTCTTCCCCAGCTTGTATTGGACGTTTTGCAAATATACCGATCCGATGATCTCCATTCACCATCATGACTTTTGCATAGCAATTGGGGTTGATGGAATGGTTAGCAAAGCGAATCTTATTGCCTTTTCTAGTAGCATCCACAACAAAATCTAAATCACCACAATATATAAAAATCAGTTTAGCAAAGATAATTAATCAAAGTGATATAACTGTACAGTAGTAAATAAAAAAAACAACAACTTTTACAATCAAATAAAAAAAATATTTTCACTAACACAGCATTTATATAATGTAGAAAAAGTTAAGTATCACTTTCCAATCTTGTGATCCATGGGCCAATGATGTAAATGTCATATGTCCAGCACAATGACCGATGGCCTTTATTTTCCCCAACTTAAGTCAAGTACCCATTAGAGTTGGATGGATTCTAAAAATTCAGAAATTCAAAATCCCATGATTCACTGAGATTTCTCCTCAGCCAGCTGTTTTGCTGCTGAGTTCTAGGCTCACTTGGAGTCTGCGCTAAGAAAAAATAGGTGCTGTTTTTTTCTGCACCTGTTCAACAGTGCCATATAATATAGAGTGTTGGTTATGTTGGGCTGTAGTGGTAATAGAACCAAAGCAAATTATTATGGGGCATTTAAAGAGGGTATGATTCATCATTTCAAAAAGGGGTAGGTGTGTGGGATTTATTCTGCTAAGTTATCGATATTTTAACTCAAGACCCCATAGTTAAGAAGCACAGCCCTTTACCATGCAGCCACCTCAATTCCCACATAATGTAAAGCATACTCTAAATTTTGATTGTTGAATAGATGTGCAATATGGATATGCTGTTGGTTATAAAAAGTCTTTCAATTTTTTTTAAATAAAATTTTTCATGCAAGAAAAGAATGAGAAGAACATTTTCATTCAGACATAACAAAAGTGTCTGCACTCACCATAGTTCAAGTTAAAAAGAAAACTGCACATGTATTTGTCATAGACTTTTCCTCGTCTATCTGCTTCATCCTGACTGATAATCTGTTCAAACAAAACAGGCTGATCAATTTCAAGCAAAACAATCAATTTTGTATTTGTATTTTGGGGTTTTGGCACATCAGCACAATTTAGGCCATGTTGTGCCCGTAATACTTCAAGGGTTACTCTTCCTTCATAACACAAGAGCTAAATTTTATACAGTTAAGTCATTAAAAACAAGGTCTATTCACAGTTAAGATAGAAAAATAGTAAAAATGTATTAATTTAATAAAAATCTGTTGTAAATATTATATGTTCACAATTTCTTTGCCCTTGGTCAAATGGTAATAAAAAGCCATAGAAGTTCTAGTGCTGAAATAAAAATAAGATTAATTTTGAAAATTGAAATGGACTGCCCAACTTTTTGCTAAAGCTGCTAAAAACAAGATTGGGAACATGAACATGTGTAATACAGCTACTCTATAAATAGTGTCATCCCAAATGATTATTTCCTATTAATTAACTTTGGAGAAATATTTAGAGACAATGTTTATTAATATACCTGTACTTTAAATTAACTATCATCTTTTTAACTTGTAAAATTTAGTTGATAAGGATCAAGAAAATGTTGCAATTACCAGATTTAAACTTTCAACAATTGAGAATGAAAATCATTTGTTTCTTTAAAAAAAATATTTACAATTTAACAAAAAAAAAAAAAACATTTAACTACCAGTACAGTATCAACACATTAAAATTAGTCAATAGGATGAAAGTAACTTTAGTGCTGACCATATGTTACAGTTTCCTTTAAAGACTTCTGACCTAAAGACAGATTTAAAGGAGATGGATAGAGCTCATTACAGGCTCTGGCAAGGGTATCACGAGAGCAGAATAATTATTAACTGCCTTTTATTTCTCAAAACAAATGTCAGATAAAAAAGAGATTTACTTGTCCCAGATAAAAAATCTCAACCCTTACTAGGATTTAAACTCAAGTGCATTGATTAGAAAATGAGAACTTTAAAAATTGGTTACCATGCCCCATTTTGTCTTAATAAGAAAAAAAAAAACTGTGACTTACCTCGCCACAGTACTCTGAAATAAACTCATTCTTCTCTGCCGGCTCCTTAAGAAAAATTCCCCAGCCAGCAACATCTGATGGGGCCAGCAGGAGATGCTGAAAACAAAAAGAGAGATAAAATACAACACATTCTAGATGTTATAAATGAGTTCTAGGACATAAGTTGAAAACGTTACTTCTTAGATTGATGATGAACATTAGTCATGTCTAAGCAAGCTTTAACTGAACTGAATTGTTTAGTTTTTTAAATAACATTTTATTAAATTAATGACATTTTTTTCACCAACTATAGTAAATGTAGGCCAAAAAGTTAAAATTTGGAATTTTATTAAGACTTGTCTTTAAGCCAGAAGATTAATGAGTCATGCAGTACTTCCTGTGGCTACACAGCCCCAGCTTTGTCCTACATATTTTGCCACATCTAGCACAAGGATAACCATTATCTGCTGGTAGTTGCTTAAGATTTTCTTTTCGCCCCCTAAGTCTGTCCTCAGCAGCGGATTTTTTTTTGGTTTCAAATGTGTATCCCACTGCCTTTGTAAGTGACCTCCAGCGATCTTGTTCCAAGGCTGCATGCAACCGGATGCTGTCTTCTATGTCAGTTATAGCAAGTTGGCGCTTAGGCTGGTCTTTAAAGCGTTTCTGTGTGGCACCTGTTGACCACCTTTCAGCTAACCAAAAAAGACTGCTTTTGGAATACGTTCATCCTCCATATGGAATTAGTGTAGTAAAATATACAATAGATTTCAGTAGTTTTATAACAATCAGTGTTGACCAAGTCTAACTAATTTATAATTAGCCTCTGTTCGCAGGTGCACTTTTTCAGTTTTCAAAGCAGTCTGATATGATTTGATGCATTTTGTTTTAGAATGAATATTTCTATGGTTCGACCAACAAATGTTTAACCTGTATTAATTTACTTACCTTTCTCTGTCCTCTTTGAACACTCACATTCTTACAAGAGATCTTAGGTGTGTCAAACTGATCTGAGGAGGTAGAGGAATGAATGCATTGGAACATATAAACTTTATGGATGATTTTCACATGCATATTATTAATTAATATTTACATTTGGATTTAATATTTACAGACTCGTATGGGCAGAGGAAACTCTCATTCTTTTTGATTGCCCCAGACTTGCTGATCTCCGTCTCAACAGGTCTGGAAAAACACAAATTCTCAACCTGTACGGTGACATATATGCACTTGCAAAACAGCAGGGTTTCTGTCCAGGGTTTTTGCAATGTAGGATTTGAAACTCTCAAGCCCTCAATCAAATGGAGTTTGATGATAATGATAAATGTTTACAGATAAAGTACTATTAATTTTTTACAACAATCAGAAATTTTTGTCTTTGCACTGGCAATCCCAAAAGTAAAAATACAGCTTTTCTTTGATTAGAAATTAAACTGGAGGGATGTAGAGTCACTTATTTCTTTGTTAGGCCATGTGACACCTAACTGGACACTAAATGAAATTTCCTATATAGCTAGCAAGCTATAAACTTAAAAACATTGCAGATGCTAAAGATGGACATAGGTTTTTATTTTGTACTCTTCCAGCCAAAATTATAGATGGATGTGTTAGTGGGAAGGTATAAAAAAGCTGCTCAAAATAATTCAGAAGATAACTATTAGTTAATAATGTTTTCCTACATACATGAACAGAATACTTTGTTTTCATCAATTGCTTTTGACTAGTGCACTTCAAGAACTCAACTTCAATAAAGTAATCCATTTTAAACAAGCACAATAGTCATATACTCTACATCCATTTATTTACCTGCTCCGCAAGTCTGGCA
Organism: Biomphalaria pfeifferi; assembly: GCA_030265305.1. NCBI lineage: Eukaryota > Metazoa > Mollusca > Gastropoda > Planorbidae > Biomphalaria > Biomphalaria pfeifferi. The sequence continues at coordinate 1,145,393 of JASAOG010000204.1, forward strand.
AAGATCTGGGTCACACTCTCGGACAGCCAGGAAACATGGACAAAGTTTGGTGTTACACTGTGCTTTACAGCGACAGCCTGGGAATCTATTTTGACCTGAATAAGATTTAAAGCTTCACATCAGATTAAATGGCCTATAAAATCACAGTTGAAATATACAACTTGTTAAAACTAGAAGAAAGAGAAAAATTTCTAGAGTAAGGCCCATTCTAGAAATTAAAATATCTATAAAATTCTCAAACTAAGTAAAAACATTAAACTCATACAAAAATTAAAATTCTGAGAATTTATAGAATCTGAAGCAAAAAATCAAGTTTTAATTTGATACCAATAGTGAGTACTTTAATATGAGTACTTTACTATGACTGCCTGGTCGTGCGGTTTGCACGCTGGACTGTCGTTCGGACTTAATGATGGCCCCGGGTTCAAACCCTGCCAGCTCCCATCCCCCGTAATCCTGCAGAGGTTTGGACTAGGAAGTAAATTATCTTCAACTCTGAAGGAATATCCAAAGCATGGAAAGCATTTTACAAACATTTTTACAATAATTGTTTTACTGAGCTGCTTTCTTGTCATTATTTACTTTAAATGAACTTTATCAGACCATTTAAACAAATTTTTTTTTTGTCACTGAATAAAAGTAAAATTATGTGTATGGTGTACATTATATAAACATTTACTTAAATGAAAAAAAAAAAAATTTTGTGCTAAGCAACTATTTTCCTCAAAAATACCATACAATAAACACAGCTGGGCCTGAATCAGACTTCAAAAGCTAGATAGCCCTATATGAAAAAGGAATTGAAACTGACATGATATTTGACTAGTTTAATGCTACTTCAGAAAATAGACTTACAGTCAGAGCTACATTGACAAAACTTTTCACAGAAGTTCTGGGCCATGATACAAGGACATGTCTCATCACATCGCTGGCCAGGGTGGTCACACGGCTGGTAATTGTACACTGTTTTACTGGAGCCATCTTTCTTCAGCTGGATTTTACGACAGTGCATGGACCACAACCTAGACCACAGACAATCAAAGCATTAGACATCTTGTAAATAGTTTAAATGCACCCATAAAACAGTTTTTTTCTTTCATCTAATTAGGGTTCTCTTTCTATCTCTTTAAACTGCCACTATTTTTTAAAAGAAAATAAAAAATTAACTAGGCTAAGGAGATCAGCATTGACATAGTGTTATTAAAACTGAATATAATGAGTCACTATACCCTGGAAAGTAAGCAAGTGTAGACAAATACTGATATGGTGAATACAGTTCTGATTATTTCTAACTATTTTTCATACAACCATAAAGATTTAGAATAGACTTTACATATAAACCAAACACAGTGAATTAAAAATAAGAAATTGCTTTGAACATTTTACAAACTAACATCAGGAAATTGTCTATGGAGATTGATTTTTATATCAGAATATGAACTCTGAAATTAGTAACAAAAAACAGCAAACATTTGTTTTGTAACATCCCCCCCCCCCCCCCCCCCCCCCCCAACCTTTTCACAAATTTAAGCACTATCATTTTTAAAGAAAAACTCGTCAGCAATATCAACATTTCATTCAAGTAACCCTAATGCCCTTAATCAGTCTGCAAGACCATTTAGGTCATAGTTAAATGCCATTATACTATTCTTTATTTTAATACTAAACACTATACAACTGCAAGAACACAAACTTTTATAAAAGAAAAAGAAAATTAAAACCTTTGTTTCTTCTTTTTTTTCCTGGGTGGGGTCTGAGCCGTTTCTTCATTTACGTCTGGTATATGAGCTTCTTCTTTCACAGCAAATCGGTAAACCTAGAACATACAGAGACAAAATGTAACCCAAGTATCAATCCCTGCAAACCTTTATACATAACACAGACCTGTGCAAATAGTTGGAACAGAAAATGTTAGATACATATTTTGTTTAGTGTAAGTTATAAGAGGTTTCTGAGCAGACTATAGGATTGCTGCCTTATCATGAGGTATGCACTCTGGACTGTCATCACAATGGTGCTAGGTTCTTATTTTAACCACTAACCTGCAGACAAGATTTAGATCCTATCAGCCTGGCTATTGAACAGTAATTGCTGCGAAACACATCAGTGAGGACACGGAGTAGTGACTCTTCAGCACCAGTCCAATCTTCTGCAGTAGGAGATGTACGCGGAGGAAATGTGATGTCCAAATCTGTGACAAAAATAATAATAAAAAAAACAAAAAACAGTTAAACTGAAATTTTTTAAAAGTCCCATTAATGAGCTAATTGAAAAGTTTCAAAATAAATTTTGATAAAAAGGTAAAATATATATAAATTTACTTTAAAGGGATAAGTTAATCTCATCTAAAAACAATATATACACCTATACAAAAATTCAAAAGGATGAATTGATCTCATCTAAAAACAAACTATGCAGCTATAAAAAACCCTTGTCCATGATATTACATACAAAATGCAATGAAATAACTAGGTACCATCAGCATTGTTACTCTCTTCACTAGTCTCACTGCTAGCAACACTTCCTCCATTGTTGGCTTTTCTTTTTCTATTTCCATCCAGACGTAATGGTGAGGCTCTTCCTACAGCCTCCTTCCCATTATCTTTGTCTTTTGAGTCTTTGTGGTCCCCGTCTTTGAAATCTTTTGAACGTATCTTAGAGAAATGAACATTTAAATAATAACCTTTGTGAAAGCCATAACCATACATTTTTAGTGACACACTTTAAGACAATTTTAAAAATGTGTTTGCCAAAATAAATATTAAGTAATCATTTTATATGAGTGTTTTGACTACTACTTATTGCACCAATGTTTGCTGGGATATATAAGTAATTGTAGATTTAAGTTATGCCTAACACCCAGTACTGTAAAAACATTGCTGAAAAAAACAAAAAAAAAAACTCTTCTATAAAAGTGACATTGTGAAAAATAGTTCCCCTCTCTGACATTGCAATCTATGGGGCAGTTGATGTAAAGGTCATCTGTTTCTGAAACTGACAGTTAACGAGAGTGTCATGTGGTCAGCATAAAAACCAACTGCCTTTACTTTTCCCAACTAATGTCAGGTACCCATTAGAGCTAGGTGCACTTGTAGGCACCTTTAAGGTCCCGAAATTAAAAATCCCAGTCTTCACAAGGATTCAAACCAGTAACCCTTTAGTTTGGAAGCCATTTGTACAAAATACTACCTATTTTGTTTGTTTCCATCGGACAATCTTGCAGTACTTGTGGTATCTCCCCAACACCTCCATCCCTAAACCTCTTCATTTCTCCAATACTGTAGTGAACCCAGAAGAACCATGATCAAACCTCTGTTATATTAAACCCTGACTCAGAAAACCACAAGTACATATTACAAAAATATGAAAGTGAAACAGTGCTCACAGAATGTAGGTAACAGTCAGGACCACAAGGTTCTATTTTAGTTTTCTTTTCTGGCATTTTTCTGGTCAACATGCTTGGAGTGGGATGGTAGGCTGAAATACAAGCAATACAATGAACTCAATATCAACAGAGAGTATACAAACTGCCAACTCAATACAAGTAAAATTATTGACCTGGGGCTGACCTGTATAAAAGATTTAACTTGCCCTAGTCAACACTTATGTTATGGCCATATCACAAGGTTCTCAGGGCTTGCAGAGACCTTCCTTCAGGAAACAGTACCAGGAAAAAAAAAGACAAGAGAAAGTGATGGAAAGACAACATAAGAGAAGGGATGGGCCTGTCATTGAAAGAAATTCTATCCAAGGTTAAAGACAGAGAAGAACAGAGAAAGATGGTCAACAGATCTTGTGTGGTGCCCCAATGGTCCAACAGACTAAGGGATAGTTTATACAAATCTGTAACTTTTTTACAAGTCTAGGATAAAATGTTTATCTACAAAGTGCACTTCCTTTAGCATAAAATGAAAATACATTTAATATAAATCATGTTTTCCTAATGAGAGAACAACCAAGTGTTTTTTTCTGTCAACCTCATTGTCTATATTTGAAGAAAAACTCTGCTCTATATTTCCAATGGCTAACACAAAATAATACTACAGTTACAAAAGACAACATTGAAACTTCTATATAGCTTTTTATTTCTTCCACAAGGTTGTTATTGTCAGAAGTGGAGACATGGATATAAGCACTCCACTACCTACAAAATGCTTCCTAATGGCAAGCATCTCAAATAACGTCTTACAACCAGTCCAACACCTAGCATTCACGTATAGCTCAGATATGAGTCTGTCAGAACTGTTTTCACTAACAGAAGAAGAGCAATGGTGAGTAACTGGCGCCTAAACCAGTGGGTTTCTAGCAAGAAAGGTTAATTAGCCTTAGATGGCTACCCACTTAGGAGAAGGAAAACTCTGAATTTCAAACCTCTGCTGCCTGGCATCTTATACCCAATTATGGGAATGGCTTTGGAAGTTAACCCAAGGTAAAAACCAGGAGCTAGCGACCCTTAGCAAGTTTGCTGTACACAGTGCTACACTCTGGCAGGGCCTGCTATTCCGCTGATCACAAACTGTATTGACACTTGCCGTTCCTTTGGATACATTATGGAGAAGGGAAAACTGTTATGTGGGCGACATCGTTCTGACCATGGCTAATGCTTTCTTCTCATTCCTATGAAGCCATAAGACTATTTATTTGTATTATAAAATAAATTGAAAATGTCATTTTTCTTGTTTATAGATAGTAGAATTGCAGTCACACCCCTAAGTTAATGTTGTAAAAAAAAAAAAAAAACAGTCTAATTTGACTCCGTAAAAAATCAGTTGTAATTTGATAGAATATAAAATGACTCACGGTGTAAGAAACAATCATATTTGAAGCAACGCCTGCAGAATAAAGTGTGGAAAGAGTGCATGGTCTGCTCTCGAGGCACAGATTGAGCTTTTGTACCATCAATGTTTGGTGTACACTCAGGGAGGGCTTCCTGTGCATTGGCTTTCTGTGCCTCAACCAGCTCTCTGTATCTGTAATGAAGAAATTGAATAGATAAATTAGATATTAGCTGTATACTTTTATAAAACATGCCATTAGACCAAAAAGAGAAGAAGAATGTCCCTAAGCAAGGAACATTGGTATAAGGATAAGTAAAAAGTCATGCCCATATTCTATAGCAAATAAAATTAATCCTCTCAGACCTAGCAATTTATAGGGCAGATGACGAAAAGGTCACCTGATTCTATGGCCCACGGTTAATGAGGTTTTCATTTGGCCAACACAACGACCGCCTATACTTTCGCCAAGTAAAATGTCATTTATCCATGAGAGTTGGGTCGGCTCAGAAGTGTTCTAAATATCCTGAAGTTCAAAATCCAGCCTTCACTGAGATTTGAACAAGGGACCCCTCAGTGTGGAAGCCAATCGCTTTACAACTCAGCCACAACGCCAATGTAAAATAAAAGGTCCATTAAAAAGAAATGGTCTGTGCTCTAATAAGAAAACTAGTTAGACCACTTGTTAAGATCCAGTGCTAAATGAAGATCACAGCAAGTCAAAGTAACACAATTAGAAAAAATATTCTCACTGAAGACACTCTCCATTACTCTAATTTTTTTTTCCCCCAAAAAAGATCTATCCACCTTTTTTTACAAATAGTTGTATTTAATGTGATGACTTCAACAAATATTATTATTTAACTGAAAGTAAGAGAAACATTCTGAACTGTTTTATAATTCATCAGAACCTTCTGGGAGCCTTCAATGTATTTTCAACATACTCTGCTCTTTTGTTATTGCTATGGAGATAATTTCATAAAAAGAGAAAATAGATCTGATAAGAATATTTGCACAATTAATCATTTACAAAGCAGAAAAAAATAGTTTCATATCTAATATTTTTAATAAGTTGATCTAGGTGAAATGTTTTTATTTTATCCATCAGCATTAACTGTGCTACATACTTGTCCTTCAGTTCCTCAACAGTCCCACCTTGATCAGGGAAGGCAGCACAAATAGCTTCAAAAACTTGGACTGGAATCTCTGAGACATCCATCGGTTCTTCTTTCCCATCTTTTATTTCTCTTTTGAATTTCTCTTCTGCAAACGAAATGAAAGAGAAAAAAAAAATACAATTCTAATTTAGATCTGTAGAGTTAGAGAAGTCAAAACTTTCAATTCACTCGAAGCACTCAAGAGCAGCAATATTCCATAGTAATGAGCAAGGTTTAAGAAATGTAAAGCGTGAAAAGAAAGTGCTTATAAAAGATACTTCATGTCTAATTTGATATTTCCTTAAAACATTTACAATTAATATTAATTCTTGGATGTACTGTTAAATCTGGATCTATAAATTATGGCACAATCTCCTTCAAAAGTCTAGATTTAAGATGCATGATGCTTTTCTTAATTCTCTGTATTATATTTTTGTTTAAATGTTTAATGATATAAAAAATCCAGTTTAATTTTATGATCAGCAAAAATAATAGAAAATTTTTAAAAAAAAGTAATCTGGCTACTCGAGGGGCAGAGTTTTTTTGTTGTTGTTTTTTTTAGATAAAAATGAGTACTATGGTTAAATCTGGATCTATAAATTAAGGCACAATCTCTTGCAAAAGTCTAGATTTAAGATGCATGGTGCTTTTCTTAATTGTCCATTTTATAAAACTGAGTACATACAAGTTCAACAAGTATTTAATTATTATAAAAACAAGTATTTAAGTATTTACTTATTATAAAAAAACAAATATTTAAGTTTTTAGTTATTATAAAAAACAAAACGTCCCCCACCTCCATTCTCCAGCTTGTACTGCAGAGCCACTGAGTTCACCAGCTCCAAAAATAGGTCATCGCCTATGCCAGAGATACGCTCCCCATGCACACGGCCCTCATAGTTTTTCAAGAGTTCCTCAATGAAAGAGGTGTCCTGATCAAGAAGCTCGTCTCCCATGTAAGGGATGTTGTGTAGCACTGTCTCATCCTCAACCTGTTAATCAAAACTTGAATTGTTTATAAAAGATAAAATGATGGTAATTGGTAATATATAGAATATAGAGGTAGAAATAAATGGATTTGGAGTGTAAAAAAAACAGAACTTTTAAATTGGGTTAAATACATTCCAAAGTCTATCTAAGGGTTATGATGGCTGAATGGTCAAGTTTTTGGTTTCCTAATCGAGGGGTTTCAGGTTAGAAAAATTTTTTGGATTTTAAGAATGCATCTTGCGTCGACCCAACTGTAATGGGTACCTAACATCTGGTATGGTGGGGGACAGTAAAGGCAGTTAGACAATGTGCAGGCTTCATGACACCATCATTAATGTTCAACCACAGAAACAGATGATGTTTGATCCCATAGATAGAGCAATCTGAATAAAGTACTTTTAAGTCTACTTAGTTAAAATGTCCACCTAACAAGTGATGGAAAAAGTGTTGCTGTTTGGCCATTTTATAGGCAACTAGTAAACAACCTGATCCCAAGTGTCCTAGACAAACTTTAATTACTTATGTATAATCTTGCTATACTCATAAATAGAAGATGTTATAATGAGCTTGCTCAGTGAATAGCAGCTCAGGAATACAAGATGTAGTGATTTAAGATAAATGATAAACTTAAAGTAAAGACAACTACAATCACACTTATAACAGACTTCATTAAGTTACATTAAAGGAGAATCTGCTGTTTCTTTAATGGACTGATACATCACATTAGGCCCTCCAAAATCACTTGACAGGACACATCAAGAAAGATCAACAAATTCACTTATATATCTCTGTAGACAGCTCAGATTTTTTAGATGACCTTAAAACATAATTAGCTAACATTTAGGCTATAATTGAATACGATTATGATGGGAATATTAATGTTTTAGCTGTAGAACTTATAAGGAAATAAGGATTGGGGTAGGTGATAAGACCCACTTGAGGCCGACAGTAAAGAAAAAAATAATACTATATCAAATATTGATAATGTTAGATCTAGTCTGACAGGAGATTGGAATGCAACTAAATATTTTAAATGGATTTTGAGCTCTGTGACTTGAAGCATGATGCTAATCCTTTGGTCTATCTTTCTCTAGTATAAAAAGATGTTTCTAATGATTTTTATCAGTTTTTTTTAATGTGAATTTAGTCATGGTTATATCTTCTCTTAGTGATGGGGAGATCCTCACAACTGCTTAAGGGCTAAAGAGTTAAGTGGCACTTCTATAAAAGCCAGATCAGATCTTACTATACCATAAAATTCTGCTGCACTGGAGCCCAGCTATACATGGTTGGTATTGATTTCACAGCCATCATTGTTTTCAGTGGACCTGACTGTGTTGGAAATCCCATGCCACTGAAGACCTCACACTATAAATTAGAAATATTAAATCACAAATTAGCTAGTTCAAATTGTTGGGCAACATCTTTATTAATTTCTTTAAATGAATTAATACAAGATGTTTTGTTTAAAATGACTGTTACAATAAAATATTAGAACAGTTTTAATATATGTATAATAAAAAGCATTTCAATGAAACTATAAAAATCAAGGACACTCTATAGAGATGTGATTTGTAATAATGATAACAACCTACTTAACATTCTATTTACCTTCTTGGCAGTCATTCCAGGCAATGTTTCCGGCAGTATCAGACGATGAATCAACTGTTTAGACAGCCATTCTTCCTCCAATGCACGCTCTCTCTCTATTTCAGCTCTATTTGCAGAAAATGCATTCTGTAAAAAAATAAATAAAATGAAGCAAAAAAGAAAGGCAAAAGATAGTACTTCAATGCTGAAGCAGACTAAAACAATAAATGCATCAAATATCTTGGAAGTGAATAAAAGGTAAATTGATTGTATGGACCATTAGAAAACACTTTATATACACAATAGAGCTAGGTTACCCTACCCCAAGTAAGACAATGAAATAGCATGGATACCACAGTACTAGATGAAGGCAAGAGGAGCTCAAAACCTGCCAAAAGATCTGGTGGAATTATAGGCTTATACAAAATCTAAAGGGTAGATTATGAACATATCAGAAATGATTAGTTTTCTTATCTGCACTACAAATACTCTTAACTGAAAATTGTTTAAAACTAACTATCAAATTATTCTATTTGGAATAAAAATTAAAAACTATGTTTCATCTATGAAATAACATTTATTACTACTATCTTTGGAGGCGCGGTGGCTGAGCGGTAAAGCGCTTGGTTTCCGACCCTGGGGTCCCGGGTTCGAATCATGGTGAAGACTGGGATTTTTAATTTCGTGATCTTTGGGAGCCTCTGAGTCTGCCCAGCCCAATGGGTACCTGACATTAGTTGGGGAAAAGTAAAGGCAGTTGGTGGTTGTGCTGGCCACCTGACACCCTCGTTAACCGTAGGTCACAGAAACAGATGACCTTTACATCATTTGCCCTATAGACCACAAGGTCTGAAAGGGGAACTTTACTTACTTTTACTATTATCTCAAGTATTTAGTTGGCATTTTTATAGTCCTGAATTGTTAAACATAAATGAATAACAGCGCTGTTATTCATTTATGTTTAATATATGTATGTATCACATTTGTTTCAGCACCTAGCTTCAACTCTATGTTCCTGAATTGTTACTAGGTGATTGGGCCAATTTGGAAGTCTGTGATTCAAGTCTTCTCAGAGCTTTTATAGGATCTATGTTTCACTATATTTTCTTCACATTATTCTCTCAAAAACCTTTGCACCTTAATGCAAACTTTTTCTTAGGTATAGCTATTGTAAGTTAAACAGTTAAAGAAAATAGAAAAGAAGATATACTCTGTATTTTTAAATTATGCACAGCTAATGTAGAGTTTTTGTTGTGTAAAATGAGTGACTTTAAGGGGAAATAAAGCTGGTTTATCATCATATTAACGCAAAAACAAACTGTTACTATACCTTTACTTCATCCGCTCGTCTATCTTTCCTAAGAAAACACAATCGAGTGTATTCAGCTTTGACTCGTTTCTTCCAATCAACAAATCCAAAAGAATCAGGAATACTGTTGTTGCTAGGCGATGGAGGTGCTGTGGCTGTTGACGCTTGCAAGAGACGCTGGGCACCACTACGAGTGTGGCAGGCACCTTCAGAAGTGGTCATTTTGTCTTGCACATGTGGGTATCTAAAATAATTTTTTAAAAAGAAGTATAGATAATCTTATTTTATAGATATTTTAATAAATAAACAGATTATATGTTTCCATGTTGCTGTATCTTTACATTTCTAAATTTGTGTGCAAAAACAAAATGCTGATCAGATCCGATGTATTCCAAACTGATTAAACTGTGTGTAGTGTAAGTCAGTGACTCAGTGTTACTAGTACAATGTAAGTGTAAGGCTAGCCTAAGACACTAAGACGTCTAACTCTAAGTAGAACAATAGACCGGGCGACGTATGATAGAGAGTGATATAGATCTAAATATAAAAGTCTACTTAGAATCTTATTTTATCTAGATCTATACAAGACTAGTAGATCTAGATGTATATCAGATCTAGATGTATATCAGATCTAGAGTCTAGTCTAGATCTAGATAGTCTACCTTTTGAGCGCGACAAGATGCTAATTTAGATAGAATCTGGCTAGTGATAATGACAATTATTACTAATTTCGAATTAAAGTTATGCAGCAGTAATAAGCAGTCTGAAAAAGTAAGCCTTCTCATTACTGATCTATATATTTTTTTATCATCTATCGACAAACCATATACAGTACATATACATATCTGTATACAAACATTTTTATATATTATATAGACCTACTAACAGTACACACGCTCGTTGATTTGTTCCTAGCTTTTATTGTTTATTATGGCCGGAACACCCCTTCTTTTCTTAATTTTTGCCACATTTTAAAGATATTTTTTTTAGCTCGTGGACTAGTGTATCTCTTACAATGAAATTTCACATCACGCTCTCTCTTTCTTCAAGACAACACTCCGATCATTTATTGTTTTCTTTTTTTTTAATTTTAAGAAACGGGCCTTATTTTAACAAACGCCCCGACACAAACACTCATTCATCTTTTGAACGTTAATTATAGTAGGCTAGTAGGCTACTTTCACTTATCCGCTCCCCCCCTCCCCCTCGGACAAAAACAAATTAAAGGTCGACCCTTCGTACATTCTATGACTTTTCTTCAACTTCTCAATTCAATCTATATTTATATTTCGACCGTTTCCTTATTTAACCTTAATGCAAGCAAAATACGGTACTAGTCACCACATACATTTCTTCATAGGCCTAGCTACCATCAGTTTCAGGCCATTGGGGAAAAAGGCATTTTCCGACAACCCAAATGGAATGCCATAGTCACGTTCCCCTTTCAACATTTATTTTTGTACTTTGTTCTCTAAATAAAAAGGAATATCAAGTTGGTTTATTTATTATAATAGTTAAGGGACCTATCTCACGGTACACTTTTTAAGGTGACCAGATATTTGGGAATTGAAAGCGGGACACATAGGTCGTAAAAGAGCAACAGTTGCTTTAGCCAATTAGACGTTATTACAACACATAACAAAGCACACATACAATTTACACACAATTTAGTCCTACACACAATAATAATTTGAATAATTGCAGGCTTTCGGAAACTTTTTTTTAAGTTGATCATTTTTCATCGCGATCCATCTGAAAGCGTTAACCAGTTTAATAGGCCGCTTCACTCTTTAAAATACCCGATACTCTGCAAAATGTTCTTAAAAGTTTAGAATTTTTGCCACTATATCACTTTTTCTAACCAACTCATCCAAATATTAAGTCGAATGCGTATTTCTTTGAGGAGCAGAAGATATTTCAAGGGCACTGACATTCTGCCCCTAAATAAACAGAACTGCTACATGAATTCTGACGCAATGTTGTGTACAAAATGCAGCCAAAATTCAGCACACGGGTTTTCAAAGAAGCTTTTGATTGTGATGGGGCACTTCTATTATGAAAAGAAATATGATTTCAAAGCAGGATATAATTTAAATAGTCGCTCCACTGAAGTCTTCAGAGCTAACCATTAACCACCTGGTCTTTCCATACCCCCCCCCCCACACCCCCATAAAAAATAATTCTAATATTCATGGGCGCCCGTAGTAATTTTTGCAGGGGGTGCAAGCAGCCACCCATGGCTCAAAGTCGTTGCCTCAACTTTCTTGTTATAATAGTAAAGAAAAGAACTACCTCCTATTCGGGCCCTCATTCCTAATCGATATGAAGTATTCACTGAACACATTGTTAACTTTATCCGTGAGGACCGTGCTTCCCTACGTTCGATCTTTGACGTGTTCATCAGGATGGTCTAGTTGGTTTTTGATTATCTCATTAAGGACGTGCTGTTGAGCGGCCACTATATTAAGTTGGAAAAACTGCAACGCCGTGGAAACTGGTTCAAGAATAGATGACTAATTAACGACAATGAAAAGACAAAATCAGAAACAAGAGGAGAGCACTCACTACACACGTCTGCAGTTTGTTTGGTTTTAATTGCAGTCGTTATTTTAAGATCCGCCAAACAGTCAAAGATCTCTAAGTTGAGACTTAAATCTCGAATGAATTTGGTATTTTTCAGTTGATTGTGTCTCACACAAAAGAGGTAAATTTAGCACCAACGCTATCGCTAGGGGGGAGTTGCGGAAAAAGAATACTAGCCATCACAGGGCAGCCTAGACTGAGTATTTTGTCCATGTCTAGACTGTACAATGACGTTAGAAACATGCAGTATGTCTCTCTGAAATACAAGGAACTAAGCCAATAAAGTCGAATACAATCGCAATCAACAAAACGAACACTCAAAAACATCTGTTCAGTGCTTGAGATATCTACAATGTTTTCACTAAAATACACAGCAAATGCAGTTAATTCATGATGTATTTTTTTTTTTTTTGTTTCTTCTGTTGCCAGTGTTCCGTTGATCCCAATCAACGTTTTGACTTGGACGTTGGCAAGTGAAGAACTTTCTTGTATCTCTTCTTTTGTAAACTGATGGACGTGTTCCACCTGCTATTTTATAGAGCGCTGACACCGACCGCAAGACGTTAATACATTTACACTCTTTACTTTTGTTCAAGGGGAGGGTACTGGAATGACATGGGAGTAAATAAAGAAAGCTGCTCAGAACCGAATTCGGTGGAGAGGTGTGGTTGCGACCCTATGCTCCCCTGGGAGTGCACAGGATTAAACAACAACAAGCTGTAATATATTTGATTTTTACTGAAATACAGAAAAATTCTTGAAAGTACAATTGAAGTGAAAGAGGAGTTAAAATTATACAACAAATCAAAATATAAAAAAGCACTTGCCAAAACATTTTTTGATATCGACCTGTAGTGAAATGATACGTATTCTTATGAACAAAGTACAATGTATCATTATGTATGTGTTATAGATGATATAAACAATTTTTCTTTTTAAATAGGAAACTCATTACATTTATAGAATGTATTATACATACTGCATTTAAAATAAAAAGCGCAGATGGTAAATGTAAACAAGGTCAGTTGGAATTTAAATTGAACTACAAAATCAATGTGAAGGTAAATATAAAGGTCAATAAGAATGTAAATATAAAGTTACATGTGTAGGTAAATATAAAGGTCGATGTGAAAGTAAATATAAAGGTCTATATTAAGGTTAATATTAATGTCAATAGAAAATAGCTATAAAAGTTAAATGTGAAGGTAAATTTTAATATGATTACTAATGTGAATGAAACTAAAGGCACTAGCGGATCCAGAACTTTGGAGTGGGGGCGACGATTTTTTTCAAAACCCTAACCTTAACACCCAGTAAACTCTAACCCTAAGCATAAACGCGCGTACATACATATATATTAAAATTTAAAAAAAGCAGTGTTTCTCAACCTTTGGCGAATAAAAACCCAGACATGTTGAGGCCTTTCTCTTATCAGCCAGCTAGGTGGTCTGGGGGAGCGCTGCAAGCTCTCCCACTAGTGCCCCTTACGCCAAAAGCGTTTTCTGGCATTCTTCACTGCAGAAGCACATTCTCCTGTCATCTACAGCTCATTATTCAACCTATTATAAAAGGACCTTTTGAATGTTTTACATCTAAATATAAAATTCTCTTCATGGCTATAGAGTTTGGACGAGAAGAACTAAAGGAAAGATCACTCTTTTATTTCTGCTCCCATCCCCCCTGCGGGAGGTTTGGACTAGGAAGTAAACTATCTTCAACTCTGAGGATCACCCGAAACATGTAAAACATTTTACAAACAAACATTTTACCACAACACTAAATAGCAGCGCCGGACTTAACCATTGTGACCGAGAAGTCATGGAAAGAGAACAAGTAATCTACTATGTATATTCACCCGTCACTAACAGGGCTGCACTTAACCATTGTGGGGCCCTATGCGAAATGGATTTCGCGGGGCCAGTTTGGGTAGGGAGCGGACACTAATGAAAAAATTTAAGAGTTTGTATTAGAAAATAAATTTGTCTATGCATTTTATTAATTCTTTACTACGTACTCTAGTATGTTGGCCAATTTGGTGGGATGGGGAGGTGGCGATGGTATCAATCCCGCCCCCCCCCCCCCCACCATAAACTTTCGAGGGGGAGGAGGTCCAATTTATTTGTAGAATCACAGCTTATTAAAAGAATCAATTAAATATCTATATATTTAAAACATGTTATTGATATTTTAACCGATCTTTATATTATGTCGTTTCCCTGTTACCCGATGGGGTGGGGTGGAGTGTTCGAACACATTTATTGCCCTTCTCACATAAACCCTTTGAGTGGGGGGGGGGCGGTGCTACTTTTATTTAGAAATCATAGTTTGTGAACAAAATTAGTTAAAATTACTATAAAATTGTTTATACTATATCGCTACACTTGTGGTATCTTAGCCGATTCGGTAGGGGGGGGGGGCGATTGCTTCTACTGCCTTCCCCACTCAAGCCCTCTGAGGGAGAGCGGTCCTATTTTTATGGAGAAATCATAGTTTGTGAACAAAATTAGTTGAATATCTACATAATATAAGCTACATATTGATGTTTTAACCCATTTGTATATTATGTCGCACTCAGACTCTGATCTCGAATTTTATCATTAGTAAAAGAAAAAGGGTTGTACCAGATGTGAGGGGCGATACATGCAAATGCCTTCCGCCCATTGGACAAACCAATGCTTTTCTCTTTTAGTATTTTAGTTAAGAAATTACAAAATTAAAAAAAAAGTCACTAATATTATTTATATATGCTATAAATTCAATTATTATATCCAGTTGCACCACCCTTATCCTTAAATGCCAAATACAACCATTAGCAGAAATTATGAGAGCGAGGATTAACTCTTTCTCTCCGTAATTATTTACCATATTCTGATGGAATCAACGTTGGTATCGTCAGTAAGAAGAGAAAGAGTTAATGGTTTTTACTCCACCTCCCTCTCCTCCTTTCCAGACGAAAACATGACGTTTTAAAACAGAATAGTCAAATATGGCGACAGATTTTCTGTAATTTCACACGAATTTATTATCTTTGTTATTTTAAGAAATACTTTGTTTTGGAAAATTTAGAATTCATACGAAATTTTTCATTATAAGAGTAACATTTGAGATGAGTTCTGAACCCAAATATTATTATCCTAGTCACCTTTTTCCAACCTTTATTTATACTGATATTTTTCTATTGTATATAAAACAAGATGACAAAGAGAGTTTGTGTTGCCACACAAACTCAGAGGCGGCCCCCGTCGGATCCGCATATTCGCTGGTCGACTGAGGATGGCATCGAGCAGGGTATGAAACCGAGACCGTAGAGATAATCAGTTCTGCACGCTAACCGCACGACCAGGCATTGCTCTTAATCTAATGACAAACTGGTTACAAACTAATAGCCTACTATTGATAATATACCTACACATTACGGAATGACAACTACTTGATATGTACAATATGTCAGAAGAGCGATTTTAGATAATCTTTTGGTACGCTTAAGCATTTTCATTTAAGCCTAAATGGAACTAGAATGAGGATGTAGATCTACCTAAATTAAACTATTAATTTAGCACTCTCAATATCTATATCTACTAGATCTAGATCTAAAATATATATTTGGGATAATGTAGATGTAATTTAGTTAAGATTTTTATTAAAAAAAACACTAGATAGACTATATAATAATATAGACTAATTGCAAAATCTAAATATTAAAATAGTAGATTAGTTTTAGTATTTTATAACATTGCAATATTGACAATCTAGACTTTAGAAAAAAAATCTACACTTTAAGCCTAGAAATTATTATTAAAGATCTTGATCTAGTCTAAATCATGGCTGTCTGGTAGTGCGGTTTGCGCGCTGAACTGTCGTTTGGATTCATCGATGGTCCCAGGTTAAAACCCTGCCCGCTCCCATCCCCCGTCATCCTACGGAAGATTTGGACTACAACTCTGAAGGAGCATCCGAAACATGTAAAACAACAAACATTCTAAACTAGACCAAGAAATTCTAGATCAAGATCCTAAAATGATTTTAATTAGAACTTAAATCTAAATCTAGTTTTAAAAATCTAGCTCGTGTAAGAAAAAAAATCTAGATCTAGGGTAAAAAATCTAGCTCTAGTGTAAAAAAAATCTAGATCTAGTGTAAAAAATCTAGAGTAGATCTAAATCTATTATGTCTTTTTAAAATGCGAGTCACATTACGAGGTTTAATAAACATTACTATACCGAGTTGTTTTAGCATTTAAAGAATTTATTCCATATGACGTCAAAGGAAAAAAATTAACTACGTCACACGGTCTAGTTAGACTAAAACATATCATCTATACGAGCAGCTTGTTGAGGGTTCATAGAAATTGGTGCACCGAGTGAGATCTTTTAGCATTTCATTTAAAGAATTAACTCCATATGACGTCAAAGGAAAAAGATTCCATTACGTCACACGTCCTAGTTAGACTAAAAAATGTCATCTATACGAGCAGCTTCTCGAGGGATCATAGACAATGGTGCACCGAGTTTGTTCTTTTAGCATTTCATTTGATGGGCTAGGTAGATTTAATATATATATTAACATATAGATAAAAGGATTAAAGGCGCTTTTTTTTGTTTTGTCTGTCAGTTTGTCTGTCCGTTATGTTAATAGCGAGAAAAAAAAAGACTAAAAGCTATTGAAAATCTGATTAAAATTAATTTCCCTTCCGAAACATCGCATTAGTTTTAAGTTTCTATTATAGATTGTTACGGATGTTTATATATTTATAGTGAGAAAAAAATAAGAATTCCAGATTAATCAAATGCCGTTATTTAAATTTCTGGGATGGTCTGTTATGAAAATTAGATGTACCTTATGGAGATTTTATCAAACCATACTTTGGTGTTAGGAAGTTGTTTTCCTTAAAATCAGAGCATAATATTAACGATAATTAAATTTTTAAAAGTTTTAGATAGAAAGTTAAATGTAGTGTAAGAGAGATGTGCGATTTTACATAAATAGAGTTAAACTATTTTTCATAAAAAATCCGGAACAACCAATTTTCGTAAATGAGAAAATTGTGTGTTTTATTTATTAGAAGAGGGATTTCAAACATTTATTAGCGTTATTAGATTTTTCATATAAAATTCGGATCATTTTTGGCGACGATTTGTAAGAAAATTAAGGTAATGTAGGTCGATTTCTTTTTCAAAACAAAATCCGGAACATTCTTTACCGATTAAACAACTTTTATTATGTTTCGGCAAGAAAATTAACTGTAAAATAAGTCTAAAAATTTATTTTCAATAATCGTTTCTAGTAAACTACGTTCTTATTTTAAAATCCTGAATAACCTATTGTCGATATTTTGAAAAATATATAATTATTTGACATAAATTAGTTTTAAAACCAATATCCGGAACAACTTTATAGTTAATGAAATATAAATCAGTATAGATATTTTTATTTAGAATTTATATGCTATTTACATTAAAAAACCGGAACAATATATTAAAGATCATGTGTTTCTTGCAACGTTTAAGCATGAAAATAAAATCTACGATAACTTAGAAGAGCAAACAATTATTCATTGGCATTGATTTGTTTTTCATAAAACATCCGGAACAATCTATTTTAGATACTTTAAACTATTGCAATATTTCTGAATGTAAAATTAAAGGTTAAATCAGATTAACAATAACCTCTAGTGTTATTTATTAATCTAATCGTGATGGACAGACAGACCAACAGACAAAACGCACAAAAATAAGATTCTTTTATTCGGATGGGGACACTAAACAAAAAAATAAATAAAATCTGATTTTTTAAAAAAGTTTAAGGAATTGGTTTAGTATCTGTACATGTTGCGACGTTACGCTACTGAACGAAAGTCGCTGCTTAAAAAGTCCATTTTAAAAAATGTGCATGATATTTACATACAAAGTGCATTATTAGCCTTTATAAGCAAACAGAAATGTTTTCTTTTAATTTTAGCAGCTAGTTAACCAGAGAAAACATCTTTAAGTATTATTTATATTTGTTGTAAACATTTCCTGTACATTTTATAAATATATTTGACTTAGTGATAATGAAAATCCACAAGAATTGTCCACCTTTGTTAGCATATTGTAACATTGCCTCCCTTACATTTACATAATTGTTTTAGAATTGGTGTATTTGTATGAAAAAATCGCTTGCATAATTAATTTTATAAATTAAACGGTTTGCTTTTAGAAAACCAAAAGTAGCCGTTGCACCTAAACTTTTGAAGCCGGATTTAATGATGAAATAATATTTTTCATATCTCTTCTAGTTTTCGAGATCTGAGTGTGACAGACGGACAGACAGACAGACGGACATTTTGCACAAACATAATAGTGGCTTTTTCCCCTTACGGGGGCCGCTAAAAATAAGAATATAACTCACAATATGTACTTTAATTCTTAAAATGCAAACAAATTAGAGGAAAATCTAATTGGCCCACAATTTCTCCTACTAATTCCAAAACTTTTTGTTGAATTTTGAATTACAGTTTTGTAACAAAAGGGGGGGGGGGGGCGGCCGAAAAGGGGGGGGGGGCGATCGCCACTACCCCCCCCCCCCCGAATTCGCCAGCTGTTTTGGTCCTTTAAGGTATTCTCTCTCTCCCTCTCTCTAAATTGTCCAAAATTAAATTTCACTATGGTGAAAGGTGAAGAAACCAGAAAATAGATAATAATATATTTATATTGCTAAATTTCAAAAGTATTACATATCTTTTAACTAATCAATTATCTTATTATTCTAAAGGAAATTTTATAAACTCTTGTATTTAAAAGCTATGTAAAATATAAAATGTGTTCTATATTCCATTTTTTTCAAAATATGTTTTTTTAAAATCATGTACAAAGAATTGTATATTTTAATATTTTTAATTAAAATATATAAATAGGATTACATAACTTAAAATTTCTTCATTAAATTCAACTGTCACTCAGTAAAACTACAATTTTAAAATAATATTGATTAAGGAATTGGCAAGTATATGTGTAATGTGAAGTAGGAAGGAGGTTGCGGTCTCTTAGCTCTGTTGATTATTTAACTTTTCCTAGTACTTGTATATATATATAGCTTGGTCCTTTAAGGTATTCTCTCTCTCTCTCTCCGTCTCTCTAAATTGTCCAAAATTAAGTTTCACCATGGTGTATAAGCTTTTCATACATCTGCCGAAGCTTTTGACCACCTTCCAATTTTACAGACTGCCACTCTTACTAAGCTATGATGATTATTAAACTTTTGAGCTAAGTAAAAAAATGAAATTTGACTAATAAGACTAAAGTTCTACAACTTTTTTAGAAAATATTCCTTTGTTGTATTCCTAATGTATACCATATGATAGGCATATGGGAAACAAAAACATATGTGGAATGTTATGTAAAGCTTTTGATGTCACGTTGCCACAAAATCACCAGTTCCTATTGTATAGGCCTGTGAAAATTAGATAATAATGTAAAAGTAATGCGAAAATTGGAAAGAAAAAAAAGAATCTAATTCTACTTTGTAGAAAAAAATAATATAAAGGGTAAATATTTAGAAAATACACTTATTTATTTAAAAAACAAACAAACATAAAAATAAAGCTTATATTAAGTTTAGTTGTATTTATTAGTATTAGTCATATGCCATTAAATTTGTAATATATATAGACTCTATACTAACAATAATAAATCTGCGCCATTAGAAATATTTTTACCAATGTTTATGTTCCATTTCACGCTTTTAGCTTTCTTAATATGCTATGATTCTATTACCTGTCTGGACCAGTTGGAAAGGGGTGGGGATGTCTGGGTGATTGCTTTTTAAATGCATTTTTTTAAAAAAAGGTGGACTCAAGCCTACTCAAAAAGAATTAATTCAACTTAGACCACCACATATGTCAAGTACAAATTTTTTTCCTTGTTCGATACTAAACAAAATATTTAATCACCAATGGTTAATTAGTTAATACTTGTTATTGATTATTGTGCTGTCAAGTAAAGGAAGTAATAGTGCGAAAAATGAACAGAGATTGGGTGTACAAACTTTTGGCCAGACAAATAGACAGACAAAACGAGTTGATATAAGCTTTGTAAAAATGAAAAAGGTTTTCTAGCTGAAGCCCAAAGTCAATATATAATGTTTCAACCATAGACTTATATTTTATATCTAGACTGGAAACCGTATATAAATTCTTATCCGCGATAGATCGATTCACAGACCTATACATATATAGATTTTTATGTACGTAAACTCATTTTTTCAGGCTTCAAGGGGGAGTCACCCCAATTAATCTTTTCTGTATTAGAAAATTAATGATCTTTAGTTTTCAAAGTTTAGAAATAATGCAAAATCATTTCTCAGATATTCACACAAATATGTGAAACAAAGCCATTTATTGTTTATTTCTATTGAGATAATGTTTAAAAAAGCCTAGATGGAAATAATTCATGTTGATTTAAATCATCTTATGTACATTTAAATAGATTGAATACCTAGATCTTTCTAGATTATGTATCTAGAAATTGTAAATTAATAATTATGAGACAAGAGTACTCTTATTTTTGATGTTCAATTACTAGATCTAGATCTAAAAATTAAATTATACGTTACATAGGTTAGGGTTAAAAAAACAACTTTTCTTCGTTTAACTACTTTACAAAACAACGCCTTGATCCAACTTTCTAAAAAAATTTTCATGACATTTTTTGTAGTGTTAAAAAATTTTCATGTCCAGTCTAGATATAGTATATATAAGTCTATGGTTTCAACTTACTAGGGTAATATATAAACATGGAACCATGCTTTATTCAGACCAGACCTAATCATTTTCACTAGATTTCTTTCGTTCATCAAAATCTAAAAAAAAAAACAACAGCAACATTTTAGTAATATTATAAGAAATTTTAAAACAAAATGCATTGAGTAAGTGAGGAACATTGTAGAGGACTACAAACACTCACATAGCAATAAATATGTTGTTGTAAAAAGAGCAGCTTTTATTCATTAAGCAAAAAAAAAAAAAAGATTGATACAAAATCTCAATCGCCCCCTGCCTCTATGTGACTACGTCACTACTATAGGCCTACTCTTTAACCATCAAACAAACCGAACAGGATCAGAATGCGATTATGGTAGTCAAAATGTTTTTAAGATGTTTGAGTTTGTATTTTAATTACTAAAAAACCATTTTGAAATGGATCAATAAATCGGTCTTAGTACACAAAGTCAACAAAGAATCTTAGAGTAGACTCCGTTGTCTCCCTATCCTTTCAATAATGTATAACAAGGTTGTGACACGTTGCCCTCAATGCAAGTGTTGTTATATGTTTATATTATATTTTCTACATGCTTCGGATATTCCTTCAGAATCGAACATTCTTTCATACAAATGTAAAAAAAATTTTGACAAAAAATCTAAAACCGTTTTTATAAATGAGTTAAAAATGTGTCCCTTCCCTTACAAAAGAGCCTCCCGTGTTTATTACTATTAATAGTGAATAGTTGTAAAGCGATGTATTTTTCATAAAAACAGCTTGGATAAGTGATTTAAAAAATTAGATTTTTTGCTTTCAGAAAAGAAAAAAGTAGTCTTAGCATCAGAACTTTGAATGGTCTAAGTATGATGTCGGATTATCACTATCTTTTCTAGTTTACGAGATCTAAATGGGAAGAACGGACAGACATTCCACACAAAACAAATAGCGTCTTTTCCCCTTTCGAAGCAGGGGGTGCTAAAAAATTAACAACATCAGGGCCTAATTAATCTACAACTGTATCATTATTAACAATAAATGTTATGAGCTGATTGCAGGTTACATTGTGTCAATCACCACTAAATTGGTGATTGCTTGGGGTGTTTTAGAGCGCATTGCGACATATGGTGTTGCCGCTGAAGGTAGACCACACTCTTAATGTATGTATATCGTTTTGCTCGAAAGTCAAAGTGGACCATGACATTCAACAGAGCTCATTTGATTACCTTCATCATCCTGTACTGCTTTGTTTGTCTCTATGCCAACGCCAGCAGACAAAGCAGAAGGTTCCTTGGAAACATCTTCGAATTCATCTGTCTTTAAGGCCTCTTTAAAAAACAAAAATATATATCAGAAGATATTTAGTAATTTAATTACATTTAATTCCAAAACTAGAATACTAGCAGTATGCCTATTGATTCGTTTGCAGGCTTTTTATTATTTTATGGCCCTTTTTTTTTAAAATTTTGATAAACGGTCAACATTTGAACAATCAACCATACATACTTTTTTAGACCTCGAATTAGTGTATCTGAAAAAAAAAAAGACCCACTCTATCTTACCTTCTCTGTCTCTCTCTCTTGCTCTCTAGAACCCCCGTTTTGTTTTATAATCTAAATTTATATACGTTGTTTTTTTATTTAGTGTAAAGATTGATCCCCACACATTTTTCAGATTTTTAATCTATGTATAACATATAGGTTAGTTTTAATCATTTTATCTAGATACTTTAATCATAAATAGGAAAAAAGAATCTAGACCAATCTTATTAATGCTATTAGGTTTTTTTTTTACATGATTATTTAGACCACGTCTAAAGTGAAGAGGAAAATGACTTCTAGAACCCACATTTTAGTTCTTTTTTTTCACCCTACCCATCGTGATTTCTCCGACATAGATGTTTGACTTGAGTTAGAAAGACCCGCTTTTAACGCCCCACCAGACACACATACGCAAATATGCTTTTAACCCGAAAATTCTAGTAGGGCCTATCAAATTTACTTATTTGCTTCCCGCTGAAATTACCTCCCGCCCACAAAAAAAAAATGTCCTACATACAATCTCTTGACTTTTCTTCAGCTTCTCATTATTTATATCTATGTTGCTTTTTGACCGTAACCCATCCCCCACACACAAACATACACTTTCACACTTTTCGGCCTTTTTTAAAGTACAAAGACAACCCTTAACTTTTTTTTTAGCATCCTCCGAATGATCGACCCTTCAACACACTTTTCAGCTTTTAAATCTATATATAGTATCTATGTATGGTTTTAGTTCGCTGCCGAGCACAGACGTAGACGGCGAAAAGAAAATCTATATCGACCACTGGTGGACAATTGTTATGCCTGTCCTCGATGTGGCAAAATATGCAGGTCGCAGCTGGGGCTGCGTAGACACGGGAAATACTGCATTCCACATTAATCTTCGGACTTGAAGAAAAGCCTTATTATTATTATTAGATTTTACCTTATTTTGCATCCTTCAATCATAAAAAGACTAGATCCATTTTTTTTTAATGCTATTAATCTAGTTTTTTTTTTTTTTTTTTTTTTTTTAATTACACAGAGTCTAAAAGGACATATTCAAAATAAGGAGACTTAGGGCAAAAGAAAAAAATTGCTTGAAAAAAATGAAATTCGGGTGATATTTTAAAAATGCTCTATATGTAGACTGCTGCTTTTTGGGGGAAATACCGAAAATAAAATACAAAGAATTAAGGTCGTCAGGTTGAGAATATGTATAAACCGGTTCTTTGTGAGCACTTAGGAGGTAAAGGGAACCTTTGGACAAACTTTGTGCATATCCGTACAACAGTTGATGAGAATTCGTGATCTATGAGGTGTTTATTTACAGGACATCATAAACACACAAAAAACAAGGTCTGACTTTATCTCATCTTCTTATTAAGCCCAAGGCTTAGGCCGAACTTCTCTCTCTCTGTTTTCTGTCTATTCTCAACATCCATTCCAAGTCTGGTCTCTGTCAGTACATGAGCTCGAGTGCATCTTCTGCACTAACTTGGATGGGGGTGTGCAAGGCATGGTTATAACATTGACTCCTCTTTAGATATTTCGTTCCGTAAAGAAACAGGTTCAGGCCAGGGCATAGAAGGTTTGTCAGTTCAGGTGAAAGTCGATCAGTGGGAATGACAGATGAAGGGAGAGCATATTCCCCATAAAATCATCTGTGTTTTCTCCTTCTCCAATTTGCCAGTTTTCTCTTGGAGCGATGTCATGATATTTGGTTCGTCCTCTTTCAAACACATTTACTGCAGTGTTCTTTTTTTTTTAAATGCTACTTTAAAAAAAAAAAAAAAAAAAAAAAAAAAGAAAATGTTCCGAACATGGCTAAATCAAAAATTTAATATTTAAATACCAATAGTAACATATTAGGTATCGAAGTATATGTAAATGAATGGAGAATGTGAAAATGTAAACATCTTTCTATTTAAATATAAGATACAAATTATAATCTAAATAATATGACCCTCAGAAAAAAAAATGGATGCCAGCTTTAGAACTTCTAAGATTTTGATCTTTGCATTACTGTTGAAACAGCATATTTAGACTATTTACAGCATTTTCAAAAAGAAATGTGATAAAACAGTCAATAAAAGATGATGAATCATTGATTATATTATTATTTTTACCTGGCTTTTTAGTCAGAAAAAGAGTGAAAATGATTGCACTTCTCATTACTACCAATAACAATAGATACCAGTACTAAATCTATCAATCAAATGCACTCAAATATTATGTTACATGTGAATCAATGGGATATAGATCTAGATTTGTTTTCTTTTTATTTGCCTAGAACATCTTTCATTCTAATACTAGACCAGTTCAAGACATAGGCTAGCGAGAGATCAAAGCCTAAATCTCTAACTAGCTGAAGGACAATAAAAATCCTAATTCATTTTACCAAAGATTTAGACCTAGATCATTATTACTGTTCCTTTGTGATACATTATGGATCTAGAATAGTTTTATATTGATATTCATTGATCTCAGACAGACAACATGCTACACCACTTTTAAGAAGAACATTAACACCTATCTGTTTAAAACTTTTTTAGATTAACTGTCATTTTAGATGTCGTGTTTGTGTTTGTAATGTTATTACAGCGCCTTGAGCCTACATTTTGTTTGTTAATTGCGCTTTATAAATAAAATTAGGGGGACCCTATTCCCAACCAGTTGTGAATAGTCTTCAACCCTATTCCCAACCGGATGGATGGGTCAAATAAGGTCAAAACCCTATTCACAGTCAACAGGGTCAAATTAGGTCAAAACCTTATTCCCAGTCGACTGTGTTTATCTTATCTTATATAATACAGAGGTTACTTCAAAAAAGAAGATGATTACGTTAGGTTTAGGTCAAATCCTATTCAGTTAAATGTTAAATGTTTTATTTTTTTATAAGTGATTGATTTAAAAGAAGATAATAGAAAAAAGCTATAAAATAAAATTGGTTTGATATTGATAAATCTTTACAATTTATTTAACTTCTATTATTTTTCCCTAATGTAATTAAAGGAACAATGTATACTTTATAGGTTATTTTATTATAGAATTGTTAGGTCATATTTTTGTTAAATCTTTGAGCTGAATATTTGTAATAGCTTTAAATAAATAAAATATATTTATTCACTGTTTTTGTTTTCATTTCATTCCTGGTCACATCATCTCCAATAAAAAAAAATTTTTGTCTTGGCTTTAACTTTAAGCACTCAATTCAACATTTTTTTTAGGCCTATATACTGCTTGTTGATATTTTTTGACATGTGTTTACAATGTTCCCTCTCCCATCTTCATTATAAAAGTGCATTGAGGATGGCTATAATAAAAAGAGGAACTATCAAAACTAGGCAGAGATAAAAATGTAATTGGGGAGAAGGGGGCTTAAAGTTTGTTGCAAAGCAATAGCATGTGTAGACACATAGTAAAATGGTATGTATATTGTAAAGCTGAGAGTTTTTTCATTTATGTTGATTCTATTCAATATAGGATAGGGGATATCAAAGTTTATTGTTCTCAAATAGGTGAAATAGGGGAGGCAGGTGGGTAGGATATATCCTACACAGGATTTTATAATCAAAGGCCAAGTTGTGGTGGAAGTAGTGGATATCTTTGAGAGATTGTACCGCAATAAGAATCAATGGATCATGTTCTATACCTATGATCATTATCCAACCAATCTTAGCACCATTTCAATAAATAAATATTTCTCTCATTTGATGTCAGTAATATACTTGTATGATCTCTAGGTTTGAAATTTTAAAAAACTGAAAACATACACATTACTTTGTTAATTTCCATTTTTCTATATCATTTATGTTTTTTTATATCAATAAAATGTAATGCCCCACCACCCACCAAAAAGAAAAGTTTGTCGATCAACAGAGACTTTGGTTTTGTTGGGGGTTTTTTTTGGTCATATGTATGACATACATTTATTAAAGCAATAATAATAGAGAAGAAATGTTATGTTCAACTATTACTGCTAGTTTGATATGTCATACATATTTGGTTTGTTATACACCTTTGTGTATAGTAGAAGAGGAGACTTACTGAAAAAAAAATCTTTACTTATTAAGTCTTTCTTTGTTAGCATTCTTAGTTTATGTTTATAATTTTAATTTAGTATTTATGAATGACCTATAGACTAATTATAATTTATAAACATTTTTTAAACAATTCATATACAGGGCAATGGGACTTTTTTTTGTGACGGTACGATCCGATACGGCATACCGGCACCTTTTTAAATGTGGGGAAAAATTATTACTTTTCTTGTATTTTAACCTTTTTATATCATTAACAAAGCTAGAAATCAATGTGTCCTTGCTCCTTGCCATGCAGTTTTAAATCTCCTACATAAATAGCACAACACAATCAACAGACACTTTGGTGGGTTTTTTTGTCTTATGTATGACATACATTTATTAAAGCAAATAATAGAAGAAGTACTAGTACAGCTTTACATTTAATTGTCATTGCTAAATTCTTTTCATGCTGTTTTTTTTATGTAATGAAACAACTTTAGATTCTAGATCTAGATAAAGTGAACAATACTATATCTAGATTTACTAGATCTATGTTAAAACTCTAAATTAAATCAGTGACTGTGGACAAAGCATGAATGATTGATTCCTGCCATCTTGTTTGACCTTTAACATAAGAACCATTTCCGGTTGACTGGGAATAAGGTTTTGACCTCATTTGACCTGAACAGACGATTGGGAATAGTGCTAAAGCCTATTTCCAGCTGGTTGGGAATAGGCACTTCGATAAAATTATTATTATTATTACTTTTATTTAGTAGTAAACCTTTTGGAGTACTTACAAGACAGAGTGCAACTTGAACCAGTAAAGTGATGGTGATGATTTTTACCAAAAATAAATGCTAAAAAAAGTGCTAGAAAATATACCAAGATGAATATTGGATTTAGATCTACCATTTCTGTTGTTCTCATTTATCTTAGGCTTAGATCTATAGGAATCTACCCAGGTGTAAAGATAAAAGCATAGACCATAGCCATAGATCTAGTCAACCTTGATCTACATTCAAGAACTAGCCTAAGGCTAAGGCCTAAGCCTAAAGCACTACTAGATCTAATCTAAATGTGCTAATAATGTCCAAGTCTGCTTCATCCTATGCTAAATCTATATCAAGATGTAAATCTTCATTATTACAATTCATAGAAGTATAAATAAAAAAATAAATAAAGTGTCTTCAGTAATAAACATTGTGGGTGTGTCTTGGACAAGCATAGCCAAGATGTTGTAGATTTTTCAAATAAACAATACTAAAAAAAAAACAACTTAAAATCGGCCCCCGAAGTGGCAGATGATGTAAAGTTCATCTGTTTTTGTGGCCTATGGTTAACGAGGGTGTCATGTAGCCAGCATAACGAGCAACCGCCTTTACTTTTCCCCAACTAATGTCAGGTACCCATTAGAGCTGGGTAGACTCAGAGGCGCCCAAGGATTCCGAAGTTGAAAATCCCAGTCTTCACCAGGATTCGAACCCGGGACCCCCGGTTCGGAAGCTAATAAGCGGCTTTACCGAGCATCTCCTGGTCTTCGCATAATGTAATTCTTATGAAAAGGTTTAATCTTTTATTTAATCATTTGCGTGGCTCTTCATTACGAAAGTTCAAGAAAATGAACTTTATAAGATTACTATTCGTTTTAAATTAGGTCTAACTTATAATGCATACTAATTAGCTTTTTCTCTTTAAAAAACTGCTTGCATAACTGATTTTAAAAATTAGATTTTTCGCTTTCAGGAAAAAAAAAAGTAGCCGTTGCATCAGAACTTTGAATGGTCTAAAATATTGTGATGTCGGATTGTTAATATCTTTTGTAGTTTACGAGATCTAAACGGGACGGACGGACAGACATTTCTCACAAAACTAATAGCGTCTTTTCCCCTTTCAGGAGGGGGGGGGGGCGCTAAAAAAGAAAATCGGCAAAAAAATGCCTACAGTGGATAATTATTTAATGTACTGTAGATCTACGATTTCCTTTTTTTGTATTTATCATAGTCATAAGCTTAGATCTAGAGATATATATAGATCTAGAGCCCAAGTCTAGAGACTAGAGATAAATGCTTAGATCTAGTCAATCTCGATCTACACTCTACACCTACGTGACCTAGCCTAGTGACAATAATAGATTTAGATCTTAATACTAATAATAGAGTCTATATATTGTTGTAACCCTGCCTTGCACCAGTGCTTGAGATGCGCACTAGCGCACTGTTGAACGTAAACAGGAAGAGCTAGAATGGAGAGAAGAACAGTGCATCAGGGATTGTGAAGAGTCTGAATGTTTGGAAAACTAGGAAGCCAACTTTTGTGCTGCCTGAAGGTTGTAGTAGGGACCTGGAGCGAAGCGGGGAAGGCTGTCGTTGGTCCACATTCGGGTTAAATAGCAAAGGACTGGTATACTTAGTAGTAAGACTCTGAGGAAGCTAAAGGATGTTATGTGTTTGCCCTGGTGACTAGTCCCTAGTGAATAAACACAACTATTTATTTCCTGTTAAACTGTGTTGAGTTGCCTGCCTACCCTAGAGTATTACAATATTATGAATATAATAGTCTAGATATATTATATAAAATAATAAATTATTAAATACGCTAAATTTAGACCTACACCGAATACACCTGAGTGAGTACCTGACTACCTCAGTACCTGTGGATATGATCTATAGAAAATAATTATAAATAGAATCTAGATCAAATTCGTCATTATTACTATTTATTTGTGATAAATTTTATAATAATTATAAAGTTTCTTCAGTAGTAACCATTGTGGGTGTGTCTTGGACTAGCGTAGTCATGGCGACATTTTTTACATTGTAAAAAAAGTAATAAATAAATGTCTAAATAAAGCCAAAACCTTCTAATTTCTTTTTATTTCTATGTAAACAAAGTATGAAGAACTCTTTTATAAAGTAAAAACAGTTCCACTGTTGTTAGTTAAAAATTTTAATTCAAAATGCAACGAATCAAAAGTAGGGTAGGGTTCCATGTGTTTAGGGCAGTCTATGGGATGGACGCTCCGCACTGATTGATTAATGACGATTGTCACTGATGCCAGCCATTAACACGTTGAATTAGTAGCGGTCACTTTTGTAGTTCCCAGGGTTGTTGTTCTAGGACGTCGTCAGTGACCTTTTCAACTGACGTCTTGTGAAAGATTGTTAGTCCCACAGAAAGCCACCTACGCAATTTGTATCTCCTCTGACACACTATTTGAATGTCTTTCCCCTGTCACGCCATTTGCATATTTTTGCATATACTGTTTTATCTTCTTTGTATGCAGCAGCATCATGGCGACAATGGTCATAATTATCAATTTCCTGATAGTCTATGTCTTTACCTATTACCAAAAAAGAAAAAAAAAATTGAACATACATTTTATATTTACAAAATTTTTATTTTTGCTTTATAACTAACAATAATATAGTGAAATAGTGACCACAAATTTTGTTAAAATAAAAAAAAAATGAGGATATTACCGACTGAAAAACTAAAATGTGTTTTTTTTTCTTAATTTTATACTAGCAGTGCACACAGGCTACGCCCGTTGATTGGTTCCCAGGCTTATAATTATGGTCGGAACATTCCTTTCTTTTTTTTGTTTTAAATTGTAATAAACGGCCACATTTTAACGATCAACCTAACATACTATTTTAGTCCGTGAATTAGTTACAATGTAATTTCACAGTCCGTTCTCTATTTCCTTTTCTGTCTGTCTGTCTCTCTCTCTCTCTCTCTCTTCGCTTTCTGGAACCCCCATTTGGTTTTCTTTTAACCTGCGCATCGCAATTTCTCCGACATAGATTTCTGACTTGATTAGGAAAGACCCGCTCCACAATGCTCCCGCACTCATAAGACTTTTGTTCGGCTTCACAACTCTATTTATATTAGATTTCCACTGTCACCTCCCTCACCCCTTTCCTATTTTGGTTAGTTTTACTTTTTTTGCAACCTTTAATCTTAAAGGGAAACTCCGAAGGTTTTTCAAATTTGAGTTATTGACATATTTAAATTCTGCGTAAAAAGTTGCAATAGTAAACATTTTACCATTTTGTATTTAAATGCTTAGAAACATTTATCTATACTTTTAAGTAGAATGTGAGCTGTATGTATGTATGTATGTGACTAATAGACATCTAAACCGCTTGACCAATCTTGATAAAACTAGGCAGGAATGTTTCTTGGGTACCAACTTAGACCGTAGTGTATGTATTGTAGCTCTAAAACAAACTTAAGACCCTAAAAAAAATAAAGTTATCCGACTCTTTTACAGCTATAGTATTTTATGGATCTAGGCTGTCTATACTGTTGAAAAGATCGAAAGGATTTAGACCTAGATCTAATTTTAAGAAATACACTTTGCGCAGATAGTTTTTTTATACTTTGACACATGAAAATTCAAAAGAAGATCCATTGATTTCATTATATAATAAAATTAACCTTCAATTATGAGTTTCGAAAGCATTTTTTACATAAATAAGTTCTTTATATCTGTGACTACAGATTGCCTGACGAACATTCTTTCATTAGACAATACCGTAATGAATCTCTTACTAAAAATTAATTCGTTTAATTGTTTACTTTATAATCCCGTCCCTAGATCTAAAACTCTAATTCAACTCTAAGATGATAAAACTTTTCTTCGCACAGATAGTTTTATACTTTAACACATGAACATACTAATTATAGTCCATTCATTTCATATTTTGATCAAATAAACATTCAAATTTGGTTTTCTAAAGCATTTTTAAGAGACTACATTCGTTTACGAAAGCTGCGAAGCCGAGTTGAAATAGGCCTAGATCTATATTCATTCATGAATCGCGTACTAAAAATTATTTCGTTTAATTGTTCGTTTAATTGTTCACTTTATAATCCCATTCATTTAACAAAGCTATCGCTCTTTTCGTTTTTAATAGATATGAATGTATCAGCTTCGGGTAAACCCATTTTCGCAAAACTAATTTTATTTTCGTAGCGAAAGAGAAAAAACTTGAAAGCGTTAGCTAAGTTTAACATACATCTAAATCCAATCCACTAGATTAGTAAACACAAACTTAGACCCGCAGGCCGCGGGTAATGTGAGGCTAGTATTTAATAAATTAGTCAGTAAATTCTTGACTTATAAAAAAATGGGATTCTTTGAGATTTTGTTTTAAGCTATTCTTATCTTATATAATACAGACGTTACTTCAAAAAAGAAGATGATTACGTCCTACGCGTCATGCATTTAGTCATGCATATTAACCAATGACTTAAATTTTGCCAATTTCATACATTCACTCAACAATACTGAAAGAGAAACTACATTTAACCAATCGTATCGCTTCATTCTTACAGTAGGCCTAGCTGTTGACGGCCTAGTCCAGATCTATGATACAGTTATATAAATATACTTGTATAAATAGATCTAAAAGCATTGGATAACCAACTCGAGAAAAAAGTAATATTTTCATCTAAGTTTTTCCCTATCCCAAGAAGTAAATAGATCGTGTGTCTGAATGATTCGAACAAGCTGGTCAGTGTAAGGCTAGTCGAGACTACGTATAGTCGGTCATGACAAGACAACCAAGCGATAGTGTTTGTTGTGTGTTGAATGGTCTGGCGAGAAGATACACACTGCCGTGGTTAGTCAAGCACGTAAATCTACTTTTAATACGCATTTTTTTTCTTTGCATACAAGATCCTAGATCTAACTGCATAGACGAAGATATATTTCTTTTACGAAAATGTAAACTTTGCTGTATGGTCTCCTGTTATACACAAGTCAATAGATTAAATTAAACGTATTTGTGACGTCACATAGAAACTCGGTGAAAGTCTGACTGTTTTGGATGCGCAGGAAAATTACGTTGGAAAAACATCAATTACTAAGTTATTATTGCAAATAAAAAAAAGAATAATATATTCATTATCTGTAAATCAAAACATATATTATATCAAAAATTGTCAAAACCATCGGAGTTTCCCTTTAATTCAATCTAAGTACGATATTGAACACCGAATACATTTATTCATATCAAAGTTTCAAGCCTAGAGAAAGAAATGTTTTCCGATGACCCCAATCGAATGCCACATTCCAGTTCCCTATTCTACATTTATTTCTTTTCGTTTATCTCACCCCTTTTAAATGTAGCGAAATGACAAAAGATTTAAATTTATCTTGTTAATAAGTAAAGTTCCCCCTTTCAGACCTTGTGATCTATAGGGCAGATGATGTTAAGGTCATCTGTTTTTTTTGGCCAACCGTTAACGAGCAGGGTGTCATGTGGCAAGCACAACGACCAACCGCCTTTACTTTCCCCAACTAATGTCAGGTACCCATTAGAGTTGGGTAGACTCAGAGGCGCCCTGAAAATCCCGAAATTAAAAATCCCAGTCTTCACCGAGACCCCAGGTTTGGAGGCCAAGCGCTTAACCACTCAGCCACTGCGTCCCCTATCTTGTTAACGCAATAAGTTTTTTTTTTTTTTTTTTTTTTTTTGTTACTGTTTTTCGAAAATAGTACAAAGTACCATTACTTGCTCTCTTTCTCTCTCTCTCTCTCTTGAAAAAAAAGGAAGTGGAAATGGCCGTAAGGCATATTATAAATAAGTAGACTAATAGAAAAAGAAAAAAAATCTGTCGGCGCTATTTTGTGCGCGCTATTTTGTCGGCGCTATTTTGTTCGCGCTATTTATATATTTATATGACTCACAGTAATACGATTCCTCAGTACCCTCAGAAGTGTCGCATCTGGCAGCGAAAATCAGTAGTACCGTCCGTTGCAAGGGTGAGCAATTGGATGGTTGAAAATAAGCTCAAGATGAACGAAGACAAGACAGAAATAATTAAGATTGGCACTCGGAACAACGTCTCAAAAGTTGAAAGCACAGATTCTCTTTTTATCACGAACCGCCAGCTTCCTTATGTCCATGTAGTGCGGAATCTTGGAGTTTTCTTCGACTCAACACTATCTTTCGACCCACACATAAGTCAGCTCTGCAAGGGTCTTTATCTGCAGCTGCGTAGATTAGGCCAGATCCGACCATATTTAACAACGGAGTCAACAAAAACGCTAGCTGTGGCATTCATACTCTCCCGCCTTGACTACTGTAACGCCGTGCTAGCAGGTATACCTGATGACAAAATAGCCAAACTGCAACGTATACAGAACAACGCCGCACGAATAGTACTTAGAAAAACAAGACAAGATTCTGCTACTACGCTCTTGCGCACGTTCCATTCGCTTCCCGTGAAAGTGAGAATCGATTACAAGGTCGCCACACTTTGTCATCAGTGTATATATAACAATGAGATGCCCTTGTACCTTAGAAAACTGATCACTCCATTTGTCCCCCAGAGAGCCCTGCGCTCAATGGACTCAACGCTTTTAGTGGTGCCACGTTTCTCCCTTAAAAGCTACGGTCTGCGGGCTTTTTCAGTGCACGGACCAAAGGTTTGGAACTCACTCCCCATTGATCTCAGACAGACAACATGCTATATCACTTTTAAGAAGAACATTAAGACCTACTTATTTAAAACTTTTTTACATTAGTTTATGATTGGAATTGTCGTGTTTGTGTTTGTAATGTTGTTACAGCTCCTTGAGCCTACATTTTGTTTGTTAACAGCGCTTTATAAATAAAATAATAATTATTATTATTATTTTGTCAGCGCTTTTTTGTCCGCGTTATTTTGTCGGCGCTATTTTGTTCGCGCTATTTTGTCAGCGCTATTTTGCAAAGCTTCAACTCAAGACTGTCTTGTAAAATGTTTATTATATAAAATCTGCAGGAAATATGTCAAACCGTCATTCAAGCCTTGTTGCTTGTATCCATCTTCAAGGTTTGGGGTACTATGTTGCAAATAGTCATAATGATCAACATCCAAATAGTCCTGGTCTTCAAAGACACGAAAAAAAACAGAATAAATAAAAATCATGGTTTTACAGTAAGAAATACAAATGTGCTAAAATAATGAAAAATGCAAACATATTACATATACAAAAGGCAGCACTAGAGATCAAACTTTTAACAAGAGAAAATAGAGCGAAACAAGGGGACAACAGTGACCAGGCACAAACCAGTGATCCTCGGATAAAACATATCAGCAACACACTGCCAAGTCAACTAAACTTTAGCCCATCTGTATCTCCAAAACAAAAAATTATTTCTCTCGTTTGCAAGCATGCACTTGCCACCCAAAGGTCAACGGTCAAAAGCCCTACTTAGCAGCAAAACTTACCTCTGTAATACCCCCCCCCCCCCCCATTTCACCAACAATCCAAACAGAGCCTACACACAAATAGCCTTAAGGCATATATTAGACAGTTATTCCAATTAAGCTGTATAACTCTCAATAAGACAAATCAGACTAAATAAATACACTATATATAGAAGCTTCGGTGAGTAGGAAGCCATTAAACTGAAACGTACATGCAAATGTGAAGCCAAGTGCTAAAACAAATAATTGAATGAACGAATTAATGAATTTGGTCCCTATTGTGTAATCAGGGCCGGCCTTAAGCCACTGCAACCTATCTGGCCGCAGTGGGCCTTGCACTTTCATAGGTCCAGCACTAATTCTAGGTGTAAATTAATAAATTAAACCATTATAAACATTCCGCGGTCTCTGATTTTCCAGGACCTCCTGGAAATCTCATGAAATTGCAAAATTTACGAAAAAGTAATTTTTAAATCTCTTGGAAACTCTTCAAAATCTCCTGAATCGTACACGCTATGTAAAACAAAAAGCGTCATTGTCAGCTTTCATTTAATACAAATTTATTGCAAAGATGAATGTTTTGTAAAATACGAAATCCGTTTCGGAATTTTTATGGCCGGCCCTGTATGTAATATGTATTCAATTACATAAAGCAGCTAAAAAAAAAAACAAAATAAAAATATGAACTTATCCATTAACGTAATGAAAAAACTAGAGATTTACAGATTATAAACATAACATACTTTTACTGGTTGATGTTCTGTAAAAAAAAAATGTACAATTATATTAGAAAAATATATTCTTAAACATTATCAATATTAATCTGTTTAAAAAATGTTAACACGGAATAATTTTCATTATTCTGAAAAATATATTTTGTTCATTATCTTTTTTGTAACATAAAAGCCTCTCTACCTTAAGTGCCTTGAAAAACACCAGAGCTTGTCTATATTGAAAATGGATAAAGTAAAGATAAAGCACAAAATAAAAATAATTAAAATGTGCAAATTAGTCAACTGCAATAATGCAGAATAGAAATAATGATTTTTAAAAAATGTTAAAATTTAAGATTATTTTTTTTAGTCACACATTTGTATAACCATGTAAAATAACACCAAAACACTATGTCTTACCCTGAAATATAATGCCATGTAAAAGCAAATGATATTGTTACGGATATAGGTATAATCTATTTTTACAATTGCGCGAATGAACGGATGTGTGTTAGTTGTCAGAGAGAGTCCAACTTGTGTGATATGCCGTAAAGAGGATTAAAGTTTCTGTTTTTGATCGAGTGTTACTTGTTTATTTGTAACTACAGCTGAACCAGGGACACCTAGACGTATCGAGATCTAGGGAAGTTTCTAGTGAGTTATAAGTATATATATGATAAAGAAGTTGTAACATATTTGGAGGCTCGTTTTTCTAGTTATTTGACTAGTCTTGGAAGGTATTGCGAAAAGGACCAAGAAGGCCGTGCAGTCGTGAAGTGTGCGCGCTCACGTACAACGGTGGGAAAAAATCAAGTCAATCAGCCGAGACGAAACCAGGTCAAACACAGTGATAAAGCATTTGTATTGTTTATATTGGAGGCTACACATATAAACATGAATGGCAGAGATTATCACAGTTAATAGCCGCTGGAAAAGAGATGGGATTGACAGCAACCGCTTTTCAAGACTGGGTAAAAGAAAGAGACGACATAGAGCAAGATGATGGAGCTAAAGAGAGTTCCATAAAGCTAAACCATAGAGAAACCAGCCTTTCCATGAATTTGTTGAGGACATTACAAGATAGCCTACTTGATGCGTTGGGTCGAATTGTCTAACACTGAAAAGACATTAGAAGTCTCATTGATCTGTTCATCCAGAGATAAGATACACACTTCGTGCAATTCTCAGTGGCTTTTCTACTTGAAAGAAAACCAAAAGATGTGCCAACAGCTGTAAAATTGTGTCAGCAATATATTACTGCACATCCAGAGCAGACAATTCAAAGGGAAGAAGACTTGATAACAAGCAAGTTGGCATTTGCTGCAAAGACGTGATAATAGAAGTCGCTTAAACAAGAATGGAAACAGGACCTTCTGCAGAAAAGAAGTGTGGGTGAAAATAGAAAATGTTTTAAGTGTTTCAAAACGGGACTTTTAGCGGCCCAATGCAGAAGCAAAAGCCCACTAAGGCGAAATGAGAATATGGGCTCGAGTAGAAGTCAGGAGTTTAAAACCAACAGCAGAAGAAGACCAACTGGACATCCATACAATGCGTCAGTTTGCATAGACTATCAACATGGTGAACAACTCCCTCATGAATCTGATCAGATCCAGATGGCTGGAGCTGTAACTTGTGACGCTGGAAAACTAAAAATGTATCCTGGATTTGTTGGAAACAAATCTATTTGGGTCTTGAGAGACACAGGAGCTACCACAATCGGAGTGAAGAGACTACAAGTGCACCCTCACCAGTTGACGGGTAAGAAAGTTCAATGTAGGACATTTGGAGGAACAATTGAAGAATATCCCGCAGCTGTCATTGACATAGATACGCCATTTTTATTTGGAAAATCATAGATACGCCATTTTTATTAGGAAAATCATAGATATGCCATTTTTATTTGGAATATCATAAATACGCCATTTTTATTTGGAAAATCATAGATACGCCTTTTTTATCTGGAAAAGTTGAAGCATATGTGTTGGGGAGGCCTGCAGCTGACTTGATTTTAGGAAACTTGACTGGCATAACTGAGGCTACCATCACAGATATGTACAAGTGGCAAAGGTTAGCAATGTCAAAAGCTACAAATGCGGTAACAAGATCTCAATCTGGTGCGATAGATAACATAGGACAACCGATCCTACATAGTCAGATCGAACAGCCAGAATCAGATGTGACATCCAATTATGCATGGAAACAAAAGGAGGACCAAACACTGGTTAAACTTTTTGAATTGGCGGAGCGTCCTACCAGTAAATTTAAAGTGAAAAATGGGCTTCTGATGAGGCAAGAAAGAGAAACTACAGCTAGTCGTTCCTGCCGCCTACAGAAAAAGAAATTTGGAATTAGGCCATGACGCATCTTTTGTGGGTCGTATGGGGACAGCAAGGACAAGAATTCTAAATAACTTTTACTGGTCAGGAATATTTAAAGATGTGAAAAAATATTGCTCAGCGTGCAGCACTTGTGCCAGTACAAAGCTGAGAGAGCATTATACAAAAACCCCATTACAGGTGACAGATCTGCAAGATAGACCATTTCAGAAAGTGGCCGTAGACATTGTGGGTCCCATAAACCCTATGTCTAAAAGAGAATACAGATATATCCTTACGATGTACACGTTGGCCAGAGGCCGTGCCATTTAAGACAATAACTGCAGAGAATGTAACTTATGAATTGTTCAACATTTTCTCTCTCTTAGGATTCCCTGAAGGAATTCTGAGTTTAGACTTTCACGATTGTAGACTGTGTGTCTTCAACTAAGACTGTGTGTCTTCAACTAAGACTTGTATCTTCTAAAAGACTGTGTGTCTTAAACATAGACTGTTTGTCTATTACATTGCAGTCTGTAAGAGTACATCGAAGTCTGTGTGACTACATCGAAGTCTGTGTGAATACGTCGAAATCTTGGTGACATGTTTAAGTCTGTAAGACTATTTAAAAACGAACGCCTGTGTGGCATATCCAGAGCCTTTGTGGCCTATCGAATTAACATTTTTGTTGTCTTGTGTTTTAATGTTTTATATTTGTTTTAGAATCATGTTATTTAGTGATCTTTGCAACAATTGATTATAATTTTAGGAGGGGCGAGATGTCACGGATGAATGTATATGTATGTATAATCTATTTTTACAATTGCGCGAATGACTGAAAGTGTGTTAGTTGTCAGAGAGAGACTCCAGCTTGTGTGATATGCCGTAAATATTATTAAAGTTTCTGTGTTTGATCGAGTGTTACTTGTTTATTTGTAACTACAGCTGAACCAGGTACACATAGACGTACCGAGACCTAAGGTTGTTTTTAGTGAGTTATAAATATAAATATGATAAAGAAATATGTAACAGATATTATTAATGCTATTACAGAACTTGCTAAAAAAAATCGCAACTTATAACATAATAAAGATATAATTAATAAGGTTATGAGCTTGACATAAATGAACAGACGCCATAGTCTTGCTAACTAATGAAAGACAACAGAATGATACTATGATGACTCATGATAATCAAGACAATGTTTAAGAAATAATTAAAATCCTTCGCACTGACACACATGATGTTGAGAGATGTGCACCTGAGAATGCTGGTGGCCTAATTATAAGTGAACATTAGTATAATAGAGAAATAATGGTGATGAGAAAGATAGCTGTGTGTGACCTACCTCTAAGTTTCAACATGAAAACCAGAATGATTACCACCACAACGATCGTTGCAACCAAGCCAGCTATAAGCTCTACATACTTTTCCATTGTAGACGCACTGGTAGCTGAGATGTAGAAAAATTAATTCATTAAACGAAAATAAGAATGATTTGGTGAACTTTCAAAATTTCTTTCAATTTCATTGTGATTAAAAAAAAAACAGTAATAAGAAAACCTGATTTGCATTAAGCCATTGTGTCATACATCTCAATCGGCAAGATTTTTATTTTAGTTACCCTTTTGAACAATCATTACATCGCTTCATATATTTATCTACCCATCAATACATGTATGGAGCTAAATGATGCCATCCAAATTTTATACAAATTGAAATCAATATAGTAATGGCCAAAGGAATCTATCTTATATGCACTGAACAGACATAATATTTCATGACCTCACTATTGGCGTCTGCATGTTAATGTCCAAGAATAGGTCTCATATATAGACAAAGAGGACAAGGAATTGAAGAAACTCATCTACATTAGTGATAGACATTCCTTTTAGTGTATTGAGCACTATACTACCTTCCTAGGACACGTGACCTGTGTTTGTGAAGGGCGTAGCTAAGGATTTGGAGGCCCGGGGGGATTGACCTCTTTGGGGGCCCCTTGCATTTTGACATTCGACGTATGACATGAGATAATGTACGCAAAAATATATAAGCCCCAAATCAAATTGGTTCAGTATATCAGTAAACTTAACAAAAAGTAATCATCAGGACTCTTTTAATGAATAATACAGTTGTTTATTAGTTAAATAATGCACAAGTGACAAATCTCAATTGATATCGCTCAACGTCGTGCATTCTGTGCTAATAGTATATGATATTACGTTATTGTTGGTTATTTATGTTTTTTGGAAAAGCAAAAGGATTCAAAGCATACAAAAGTGGGAAAGAGCCATATCTCGCTATGCTCGAGTATAGAAATACTCCGATAAGCGGACTGCCGTATTCACCATCACAACTGGTGATGAGTAGAAGACTCAGGTACATCATTGCAACTGATCCCAAACTATTGAAACCATCGGTAGCTGAAAATGCAAAGACATTACTCAAAGAACGACAGATTAAAAGCAAAGTGAAATACGATGCAAAAGCAAGACTACCTAAAGATTACTCTGTAAGAAAGAAAGTGAGAGTTCGTCTAGGACAATTATGGCAGAAAGCAGTTGTCATAAAAAAAACATTCATTACCCACAGGGGCGGACTGGGTATCAAAATCGGTCCGGGCATTACCATATAAACCGGCCCACAAATGGCATGTCATATATTTTCGGTGGGGGGGGGGTGATTTTTACCCCACTCCGCAATATATATATATATATATATATATGTATGTATATATTTATATTAGTTTGTGTGTATATGTAATTAATCTTCATTGCATTCTGATATTTCATTATTTCAAACATTTTTTCTACCCTAGAATACTCTCTTCCTAAAATTAGTGGAAAGACAGTACACACCGCCAAAAGAGCAGCTAGGGAGTCCGGGGGAGCGCTGCAAGCTCCCCCTAGTGGGGTCCGGGGCGAAGCCCCTCAAGCAAGCATTATTTCCATTATTTTAAGCTTTAAAAATGCATGTTCTGAGGTATCTAAAGTGCAATTAGCCTGCTACTCTTCCGCTAAAAAAATTCAAAAATTCAAAAACAAAATCTGCTATTCAATGGAGTCCAGCGACTGGTAGAAAATTGTAAAATGCTTTAGCTCTTTAATTGGAGGGGGAAAGGAAACCAGAAAACCCCTTTTGGCTACGCTCATGAAATTTGGTCACTGTAGTTTGCTTACGTTGGCTGCACTGGGGCAGTAAGTAAAGTTTCCCTTTCAGACAATGAGGTCTGAGGCAAGTGATGGTTTGAAGACCCTCCCCTCCCGGCTACGCCCATGAGTTATATTATAGGTGTAAGCCTAATTCTCTACAAAATATATAAAGTTTGATAACGCATCGAAAACTGGATGTTTGTATTCGTAGGATTACATAATGTATTCTGTTTATAGGTGTATGTAGTCTGAAAACTATAAACAATACAATAGCAGCCTAATGACTTTGAAGCTTTTTGGTATTACTTAAAGATTACAGACGTTTCTTCAAAAATAAGATTTCATGTGTCAATCTAGTCATGCATGTTGATCTGTGACTTAAGATATGCTAAATCATTGGTTTTCCTGGCTGACTCAGGCAACCAATTCCATTAAAAGATAAGAGAAAGCAGAACGGTAAGAGAGCCACTTACTTAATGTGAAAAGCTCTTGCTTCCTCCATTCTCAAAAACGCGATTTGTATATGAATATACCATGACCCATTATTTAAAATATAAATCTCCTTTCATTAAATATCGGATGTGACAGTGCTATATAAATTATTGTAATTATTTTCATCATTAATGACTTCATACAATGCATTTTGTCATTAATTATAATAGTATAAAAATTGATTTAGATCTAGATTAAATAATATTTTTTTTGTAAGCCATAAGTGTAGTATATTTAGATCTATGTTATTAAAAATAAACAAAAAGAAACTTACTTTTTCTTTTCAAATCGCAGAAAGTAGAGCTTTATACCCATATTGAGCTGTGAATAAGTTGGGTGGTTTGCCATTTCGCGGCTGTGTGTATGTGTTAAAGTTAATTTCTATTAAGTATTGTTAAAGAGCTAATTGTCGCGCCTATCTTTTTTTTTTCCTGCGTTATATCAATGTTTTCAACGTAAGCTCTCTCGTCAATCTTTCTGGTTAAATTTCATTGGAACCATTTAAAAGACGGGGGAGGGAAGGAGCCAAAAAAATGGGAGTGCCATCAAAGGCCCATGCCGACCAGCAAAATGATTAGGCCATACACAACCTCGAAGACATCAAAGCAGTCCATGCCGCTCGTGCATAGCAGAAAGTACGGTCTAACGTTTTGCAAATGATAATATGTAAAGTGTATAGTGTTTTTTTTATTCTTGTTGAATTTCAAACAAAATTAATTGTAATAAGAATTAAAAAAACAACAAGAAAACGTGTTTGAGCCTTTGTGTCTTGCTC
Organism: Biomphalaria pfeifferi; assembly: GCA_030265305.1. Lineage (NCBI taxonomy): Eukaryota > Metazoa > Mollusca > Gastropoda > Planorbidae > Biomphalaria > Biomphalaria pfeifferi. The sequence goes on from JASAOG010000204.1 coordinate 1,187,735, forward strand.
TGCTGTCACTTTTTTTTTAAGTTGTCTGCATTCAAATTTTTTTTTCTTTGTTTTTTTTCTTTGGTCGCGACCAGACCGGCCCATTTGGTACCGGCCCACCGGGCATTTGCCCGTTTGCCCATATAGCCAGTCCGCCCCTGATCACCCAGATCTTACATCATAAAGACAAACGATGGAAAAACATACAGAAGAAATCAACGCTGAACAAGAGTTTCGATGAAGACATCTCTGGGTACTATGATATCGATTAAGACAATGAAGAGCAAACTGTTGGAACAAACGAAACAGACAGTTATAGACCAACGTCTAGAGAACTTGTTGTGCCAGTCAAGACAACCAGAAGTGGTCGAATTGTTAAAGTTCCTAGTAGACATCAGTCTTAAGAACTTTAAAAGGAAGGATGTGATAATAACTTCAAAAGGAAGGATGTGCTAATTATATATGATTTTACGTCATTGTTTGTTGTTTATGTTTTGTGCAAAAGCAAAAGGATTTGATGGCAATAAAAAAAGAGTCTTCTATGTCTACTTTGATAATCACAGCCTCCGTGATTACCACAAGATATTAATTATCATTATTATTAATAAATTTCTACAGTATGTTAATGTTAATATCTATCTGTGACAACAGAACAGATTCTGTGCACTGCTTCTAGTGTCCTTTCTTTCAGTTGTTGATTCAAAAGAGTTCTCCAACAGTATGATGATTTTGTCGAGATGCAAGGAAACTGCCGACGCATCTTCTTCTGTTGTATTACTCTTTTGTTTTTTAAATCCCGGCTTCATCTTCTTTCAGTTTGGCCCATCTTTGTGGTTAATTTGGAAAAAAATGTTGAACAATTCTTGTACATTTCCAAAAAAGGTGACAATTGTTGGATCTATCTCAGCAGAATGAAAAGCTGCCAAGTTGATAGAGTGATTATCACAGTTCAGAAATGTTGCTTTTGAATTTATGCCCAACAGACGTATCCGTAGGCTAGACGTTATCATAGATTTAACCTTTGCATCACGCTGTTTTGTAGCCCACTCTGGGCGGCATGGGGGAGGTTCCCTCAGAAAGAATAACATTTGTGTAATTTCACAAATAAAAAATATGCCGTGATTGTGAAATTTTCTTTCAAGAAAAGACATACATTTAGGTTTTTTGATTCATTTTCCCAACTTTGCAATTCACTCTTATATCTTTCTATAAGAACGGTTTGTTTGTTTTTATTTAGAAAATCATGTTCCTTGGATTGAGGAAAGATGAATAGAGGGGTAATAACTAGAGTGTGAAGTTTAATTCTGAAATTATAGAAGCCAAACCCGAATAATGGACAATTCTAGCATTATTAAGAATAACTATTGAATCCGTTATTCCAGATTCTGTAAATTTTGCTTCAAGGTTAATTAGCGTAACCTTTAAATACTCGCCATTTAAATCTATTATTAGTAAAGGTAACAAAATACCTGGAATTCGCTGTATATCATGCAGTTTTATTGGCGGCATATATATATTTCCTCGGGGATGTAGCCCCTCCTGCCCTTCCTTAAATCTAGCCCTGATTCTATAAAATAAAAATATAAATGTAATTTCATTATATATCGGATGTGACAGCGCTATATAAAACCAGTTCATTATTATAAGAATTGCGTCATTAATGACTTCAAACTAATCAAAAGTTTGCCATTAATGGAGCTCATTCACCAATCGTAAACAAACAATATTTAGCCACGTGATTCTCTATCTTCTATACAAATTAGGATCTAATTTTTAATACACAATGGCTATCACGTGACAGTTTTCCCCCGTTGTATTATCGATATTATCACGTGACTAAATGTTTACGATTGTGAATGAGGTCCATTACATTATCAAAAACAAAAAAAGTTTTAGATTTAGATTATTAAAACCATAATTTTTTTTGTAAGCCCTAAGTGTTATTAAAAATAAACAAAAGAATGCTTACTTTTTTCTTTACAAAACACAGAAAGAAGAACTCTATACCCATATTAAACTTTGAATAAACTGGGTGGTTTGCAATTTCGCAGCTTTGTCTTAAAGTTAACTTCTAGTACCGCTAACTAATGTTAAAGAGCTAATCGTCGCCCCTATTTTTTTGCTGCGTTACATCAATGGTTTCTATCATCTCCTCTCTCACCCCTCTTTTTCGGTAACATTGTCAACGGAAACATTGAAAGACGGGGGTGGGGGGGGGGGGTGGTGGAGGAAAGGAACAAAAATAATCGGGAGTGCCATCAAACGTCCACGCCGACCAGCAAAATGATCCACCAAACACAACCTCGAATACGTCAAAGAAGTGTTGAAGTCCATGCAGCTCGTACATAATTAAAATAACGATCTAACGTTTTGCAAATGCTAATAAGTACAGTTTGTATACATGTAGTTTAAAGATTTTGATATTCTTGTTGAATTCGAAACAAAATTAATTGTCAAAAAAAAAAAACTTGTTCGGCCATCTGTTTCTTGCTGCTATCACTTTTTTTAGTTGTCGTAATTGAAAAAAAAATGCTTTGGTCAAGACCAGACCGGCCCACCGGGCATTTGCCCGAATGCCCATATAGCCAGTCTGCCCCTGCTATTTCCTACTTGTTACCAAGGATGACTAAAATAGAACCACATCCTATCACCATCTTATTCAGTTATCCAACTGGTGCTGTTTCCTTTTCTTTGGACAGGTACGAAGCATACGACTTATGTATTTCTTAAAATATAAAGAGATGATAGTTTTTTCACAGCTTTCAGAATTTGATTTTGTGGTAGTAACATAATAGGATTTGAAAGAATTTCCTGTTGAGCAGCCTTTGCAGTTAGACACACGAGGGAAAATATCAGGAGACACCTCCCAATATATTGCTACTCAATTGCAGAAAAACCCACACCATCAACGAACCTTTAGACAGAACTGAGGGTAAAAAGCCAGTAGTTCACTGTCCACTGAGAAAATTCTTTTCAGGGATCCAAGAGTTTTATGGGGACAATGAAACACGCCAAACCATTTTTAAACTTAGAAAGCTTTAAGAATAAGAACAACGAACATTTTATTATAACTATTAATATAACATTGGCAACTGTTCTACTTTGTACTTACTGAATTTAGTTTCGTTATATTTAGCAGTTGATGTCATAGTGATTTGTGGAATATTTTTTTTTAACTGGGCTATTGGATATTTAAGAAAAATACATTACTATTATAATTCCATTCAAGTTTTCATTCTGAAATACAAATTTATATTTCACTAAAATAGATTTATTCGAAATAGAGTAAAAATAATGGATACTGAGTATTACTGATAAACTAACTTTAAAAAATATGATATTAACAATATTTAAAATTAGAAATAAGGAAGTTATTATTACCTTACAAAAAAAGAAAAGAAAAACAAATCTAAATTAAACTCACATAATTTTGATATTAGTTGAGGTTGTATTGTATTTAAATCTTGAAAATATTTCACAACATAAATGTTGTCCTCTGTTGGATGACTTGCTATCAAGTCTAAAAATGTATTATTTATTAAACTAACTCCAATAGCTATTATGTGCATTCCATTTTCTTTAGCAAACTTGGCTACCTTCGCTGCACTTCTGTAATTGGCCTCTTGTAAGGTAAAAGTCACAAAGACCACTATAGTCTTAAAATTTTTACTTTCATCAAAAGATGTGACCATCGAATGAGCGCAATTAAAGGCATCTTCGTAATTGGCATTGTGAGATATAATCCATTTAATTTTATTCACAGCTTGATATATGTCAGCTTTATGAGATGCAGTGAGATTGACAACAATTGAAGCATTCTCACTATAAACCACCATGCCAACTCTAATGTTTTTGCCATCAATAGTAACATCTCTTAATAAGTCCTTAATAAATGATTTAATATAGTCACTTTCTTTGGCTTCAAGCATGATTACAATGTTGAGTTTTTCTGGAACAGAAACTGTAGCGATAAAAAAAATATTTTATTATAAAAATGGTAAAATAAACATTGTTGATACACATGCAAGTCTATTAATAGTGACAATATATATGTTTATATATTGTAATAACTTAGGGAGGCAACTCAACGAGACATAGGTGTTTATTTACACGGAGACATGACAAACACATAAGACATCTGCCCTGAGCACAGCATCTTCATTTCGACTCTAGACTTGGGCGAAAATTGTTCTCTCTTCTCTAATGTCAACATCCATCCTAGTCTAGTCACTTATAGTGCGCACCTTCTGCACTATCTTGGATGGCGGTGTGCATAGCGGGGTTATAACATTGCCCCCTTTTAGCCCTTTTTTTCCCGAAAAGAAACAGTGCAGTGCAAGTTTGACAGTTCAGGTGGAGGTCGATCTGTGGGAGTCACAGACGGCAGGAAGCGTGTTCCCCACGAAGCTAAATAGTGTCGGGCGCTGTTTTCTTCAGCACAGCCTTTGATCGGGCACGATGGTTCAGCAGACCCTCCAGACAGACGCCTCTCAAGGAAGGTTCAGGTTAACATGCAGCCACGTTGCAAACAAAGTCCACTTCACCGCAGTCATCATCAGCCAACAGTCTCATGTCCAGGAGATAAGTCTCTTCGAGTTCAAGTGAAAGATGTCTTCCTCTTGACAGCTCAGATTTAGAGTGGGTTGACTAACATTCATCTATGCTAATGTCAATAATGATGGCAGAAGTACACATGCCCTGTTGGTAACTTTCTTGGCATCCACATTCCCTGTGTGATGCGCGCGCGTACAGTTCATGCTAAAGTTCTGAATGCAGCTGTCGAGCTTCGACTTTCCCTCGTGAGCACCGGCAGATAGGCAGAGGTCTTTAAGGTCCACAACAACAAGCTTGGACCCAAACCCAACGTTGTCTTGATCTGTCCGGCTCATTGAGGTACTGATAACAGGTACAACAGGAACAAACGCTGCAGCCACATAACAGAGTTCAGTTTCTTCATTTGTCTCTTTCCGTTCGATTCGGTACATACCGTTGAGATCGTCGTAGCAATCGTTGTCAAGCTTCTCGTCTTAAAAGTCACACCCACAAGACTTGCCTACAACACAGACACAGACGGCGCTCTAATCCATAGCGTCTCCATTATCACTGCTTGTGCAGCCACAGTTCTGACCTTGCAACTTCTTCACCAACGAGTCTACAGTCAACTGCTCCTTCACTAACGAGTATATTCCTCCTTTCGTGTTTATTTACAAGGAGACATGACAAACACAAAGGACATCTGCCTTGAGTACAGCATCTTCATCTCGGCTCTATACTTGGGCGGAAATCCTTCTCTCTTTCTGTAATGTCAACATCCTTCCTAGTACAGTCACTAATAGTGCGCACCTTCTGCACTATCTTGGATGGCGGTGTGCATGGTGGGCTCATACTAGCCTGACATTACCCGCGGCCTGCGGGCCTTAGTTTGTGTTTCTCTAATCTAGTGGATTGGATTTAGATGTATGTTTAACTTAGCTAATAATCCTTTCAAGTTTTTCTCTCTCGCTACGAAAATAAAATTAGTTTTGCTAAAATGGGTTTACCCGAAGCCGATACATTCATCTCTAAAAAAAAAAAAAACGAAAGGAGCGATAGATGAATAGGATATAAAGTACAATTAAAACGGATTTACCCGATTTGTTAAATTAATGGTATTTTAAGTAAGTCAGGACGTTCAGAATTCGCAGATATATGCAACGAATTTATGTAAAAATGCTTTTGAAACACTAATTTGAAGGTTAATTTTATTATATAATGAATTCAATAGACTATATTTTGTATTTTTATGTGTCAAAGTAAAAAACTATAGGCCTATGTGCAAAGTGTATTTCTTACAAGTAGATCTAAATCTAAATCCTTTCGATTTTTTCTCATGTCAACATTGTAAACAAAGCCTAGATTCTAGATCCATAAAATACTATAGCTTTAATAGAGTCGGTCAACTTTTTTTTGTTGAGGGTCTTAAGTTTGTTTTACATACACTACGGTCTAAGTTAGCACCCAAGGGACATATTGCCAAGTTTGATCAAGATTGGTCAAGCGGTTTTGATTTCTATTCGTCACATACATACATACATACATACGCCTCACATTCTACTTTATTAAGTGTATATATATATATATATATATATATATATATATATACTTATAGGGGCCTATTATATATGTATATAAACCATTTTCTTTGGCTTACCTGCACAACAAGCAATAATTCTTAAGTCTTTAATTTAGGGTTAGATTAATAAGATATTTAATGATAATCTAAAATGTAGACCTAATACTAACCACAATATTTTTCATCGCTTCCATCTGTGCAATGATACGATCCATCACACCTAAGTCCTATTTCAATACACTGACCAGTTTGACATCTCCACTTTGATGGGTTACACAGTTTATCTGTGAAGTGAAATGATTGAGAATTATTTAAATATTGTATAGTATTCTATTTCACTACTGAGTGTGTAAGCTAAGCTTTTTACTTTTCCATAGTTCTCTTAACAGCATGCTAATTCTTGGACTTTTGATTTTTTTAAACGAGGAAAAAGGTATGTGGTTAGTTGTCGATTGAAAATAAGTTCTTGAATTTTTAAAAATAAATAGTATGTAATAATCTTGAAATATGAAGAACATCCGGTAAAAGTTTAACATAAAAACCACCATAACAATGGTTCAATCTAAATGTTAAACCACAAACGTTTTTTTCTTTTTCACCAAGTGTTTTACAAATATGCAGATTAGCACTTACTACAATTTTTTTCATCACTTTTATCAATGCAATCTTGCACTCCGTCACATATTTGACTTTGATGTATACAATTTCGACGATCACATTTCCATTGTGATTCAGGACAGCCTAAAAAATGTGTTTAAAATTAAAATATTTATAATTATTAAAATTAAGGTTTATCTTCAATAGTTGTTTATTTTGTTAACGTCTTACAAAATTACATATCAGTGAACTGTAACAAAAGAATATATCTACATGATCTACATATCACACTAGCGAATTGTGTCACATGCAAAGAGATATATTTATTCCGAAATGCAAATCTAGCTCCAATATTGAATAAAAACATAATCGTAGCCAAAAGGGGGTGAGTTGAAAAAACCTGTTGGTGCGTAGATTATGGTATTATAGCACCAATGTTTATTAAGTGCACAATTTTTGAACGCACATTCTTTGATGCCTTGCTTGTAAGCTTATGGAGTGGTTTTGTTATGCTGGTGTAACGTTTGTTGAGATTCTTCTGTGTTCCCCTGTTTAGAGTGAGTATCTAAGGCATGACTGCATTTCGCAGTCGTTTCGATGCCATAGTATACTAGACCTTTTTAGTTTGTCTTTACTTTTGTCTTTACAGGGAGTTAGTATGGGATTGGAAGTCTCCACTGGAGACTAGAGACAGCAGTGTGTGTTGTGGTTGTGAACATAAATGTGTACGTTGTGGGACAGTAAGGTGTAGAATTATCGTTTAATTAATATATCTACAATATTAGAATGTTTCAAATTCAATGTCATTACTCCATCAATTTGTCATCATAACTTATATTCATATCATTAAACAATTACATTGTTAACAGTGAGTCACTGATTTATTGTAAGCACGACGGTGCCTGTTGAATGTCAGTGGCCCGGGCAAACGAGCTAAGGCTTTAACATAACCCTGACAGTTTGGGGCTCGAGTCCGGCTGTGACTGTAAGTCCCAGAACCATAATTTCAATCATTATATAAGTTTTTATTTACTTGATTACGTAGCAGCAGTGTCTACAGTTCGATAATTGTTTACATAGTATTGCATCACTAATATTGAGTTGCGTACCATTGGCAACTATATATATATATAATGAAAGAAACAGATGAATACATCTTTTGGTATATAAGCAAGATAAGTTTATTATAATAGTTCTACTAGTGTAGTGTATTTGTAAGGCATTTGTATTTTTTTTTAAATTTTCTATATTGTGATTCAACTTCGAACGAGTGTCTTCTCGCTCCCAGCAGCAAGCGAATGTGAGTGTAAAGAGGCTGTAAAGTGGTACTTGTACTGAAGTCTGAGACACTGGTATTGTGTTGGATAGTCCTGTGGCAACTATATTTCGACGCTGTGGCCTGAGTGAAGCACTTTCCTCCGACGTGAGATACTGCACAGATAGGTTTCTTTCTTTGCCATTTAACCGCAGGCTCTAAGCTTTAGTTGACCTCTTGTACAATTAGTAGAAATTTTTCCCCATATTGTATATAATTTAAATATAATACAGCCAAGTAGTGTACATTATATTTACCATGGAAACTAGGCTGACAATTACTGCCCAGTTTATAAGTGATGGTGGTTCTCTGGGGTACGAAGGTGAAAGGTTAGAGAGGTATGTGGCTGAGCAGAAAGAAGACAATGAAAAAGCTCAGAAAGAGAAGTTTGAACGAGAAAAGGTCAGGGATCCGAACGCGAGAAGGAGCAGTTTGAACCAGAAAAAGGCCAGGGTTTTGAACGCGAGAAGGAGCAGTTTGAACAAGAAAAAGGCCAGGGATTTGAACGCGAGCAGTTTGAACCAGAAAAAGGCCAGGGATTTGAACGCGAGAAGGAGCAGTTTGAACCAGAAAAAGGCCAGGGATTTGAACGCGAGAAGGAGGTTTCAACCAGAAAAGGCCAGGGATTTGAACGCGAGAAGGAGCAGTTTGAACCAGAAAAAGGCCAGGAATTAGAACGCGAGAAGGAGCAGTTTGAACCAGAAAAGGCCATGGATTTGAACGCGAGAAGGAGCAGTTTGAACGAGAAAAAGGCCAGGGATTTGAACGCGAGAAGGAGCAGTTTGAACAAGAAAAGGCCAGGGATTTGAACGCGAGAAGGAGCAGTTTGAACCAGAAAAAGGCCAGGAATTTGAACGCGAGAAGGAGCAGTTTGAACCAGAAAAGGCCAGGGATTTGAACGCGAGAAGGAGCAGTTTGAAGGAGAAAAAGGCCAGGGATTTGAACGTGACAAGGAGCAGTTTGAAGGAGAAAAAGGCCAGGGATTTGAACTTCAGAAGGAGCAGTTTGAACGAGAAAAAGGCCAGGGATTTGAACGTGAGAAGGAGCAGTTTGAACCAGAAATAGGCCAGGGATTTGAACGTGAGAAGGAGCAGTTTGAACGAGAAAAGGCCAGTGATTTGAACGTGAGAAGGAGCAGTTTGAACCAGAAAAAGGCCAGGGATTTGAACGCGAGAAGGAGCAGTTTGAACCAGAAAAGGCCAGGGATTTGAACGCGAGAAGGAGCAGTTTGAACCAGTAAAAGGCCAGGTATTTGAACGCGAGAAGGAGCAGTTTGAACGAGAAAAGGCCAGGGATTTGAACGTGAGAAGGAGCAGTTTGAACCAGAAAAAGGCCAGGGATTTGAACGCGAGAAGGAGCAGTTTGAACAAGAAAAAGGCCAGGGATTTGAACGCGAGAAGGAGCAGTTTGAACCAGTAAAAGGCCAGGGATTTGAACGCGAGAAGGAGCAGTTTGAACAAGAAAAAGGCCAGGGATTTGAACGCGAGCAGTTTGAACCAGAAAAAGGCCAGGGATTTGAACGCGAGAAGGAGCAGTTTGAACCAAAAAAAGGCCAGGGAATGAACGTGAGAAGGAGCAGTTTGAACAAGAAAAAGGCCAGGGATTTGAACGCGAAAAGGAGCAGTTTGAACCAGAAAAAGGCCAGGAATTTGAACGCGAGAAGGAGCAGTTTGAACCAGAAAAGGCCAGGGATTTGAACGCGAGAAGGAGCAGTTTGAACCAGAAAAGGCCAGGGATTTGAACGCGAGAAGGAGCAGTTTGAACCAGAAAAGGCCAGGGATTTGAACGTGAGAAGGAGCAGTTTGAACCAGAAAAAGGCCAGGGATTTGAATGCGAGAAGGAGCAGTTTGAACCAGAAAAAGGCCAGGGATTTGAACGCGAGAAAAAGCAGTTTGAACCAAAAAGGCCAGGGATTTGAACGCGAGAAGGAGCAGTTTGAACGTGAGAATAAGGCCAAGCGTTAGGAACACGAGAGGTGGAAAGAAAGAGATGCCAGGAAGGAACTCAAGAGGAAAGAGGAGATGGAACTAGAAAGAATGCAACGACGGCTGGGCCGGCAACACAGACAGAGGTGCGGCCTAGACATGTTCTAGATAAACTTGACAAGAGCTTCCAGGGAATGAAGGAAGACGATGACCTGATGGCATATTTAACACACTTTGAGACCTTCGCAACAAGATGCAAGATCGATAGAAAGGAATGGCCATTGCTCTTGTCCTATAAACTAACTACCTTTATAAGAAACTGTATGCTGCGGGACAGTCTGTTTTTGAATGAAAATTATGAGGAAGTGAGGGCTGTATTACTCCGACATGTGGATATAAACGCGGAAACCTGCCGCAAGAGGTTCCACCGGGTAAAACCACGACAGAACGATTTTAGGGGTTTTGTCACAGAGCTGCGAAATGCGTTGGACAATTGGTTGAAAATGGCTGAAGTAGGCAAGACTGTGGAAGAAGTGAAAGAGTTGCTGGTAAAAGATAGGATACTTGAGAATGTGTCTGGTGATGTGTACAAGCAACTGATACTAAGTAAAAGAGGCACGGTTGATGATATGATTGATGTTATTGAAGGTTTTAAGGTCGCTAGTGTGGGTTTGTCGCTTGCTAAGGAAGACAGTGTGTATGTTGCGGCAGCGTGTGATGAGTCTAGGATGAATAAAAATCCAGTTGCTGAAAGAAACGTGGTCATTTGCTTTAATTGTAATAGGAGTGGCCACAGATCGGCAGCATGTACTCAGCGTTCTTCCGAGTTAATTCTGTTCCTGATGTTGATGATAGGCCTAGGACATCATCTGCGACGTTCGCTAATCCGCAAAGACTTAGTAGAAATGTTTCAATAGGGCGTTATCAGAGACAGTTTGATGGTAGTGGTCGTAGAATCCGAGGTAACAGTTTTGTGAGACAAAGTTATGTTACAAGATAGCGTACAACTAACTACAGGAGCAGTAGAACTGGGGGCACTGGGGCGTACCGGAATAGAACCAGTTTTACAAATAGAGATCAATTTCCACCAGTAAGGTATAGATGACTGAGTGGTCCTCGAAATGTTCAAAATTTTGGAAATTGTTCTTTAGGGAAAGGAAATGAGTATTTCTCCCCCTGTAAGAGAGAAACTTTTTCATACGTTGATAAGACATTACGTGATGAGTCTGTGGGTAAGCTGAAGTTTGAAAAGGGAAGAGTAAATGGGATAAGTGTGTCTGTTCTGAAAGATTCTGGTTCTAGTGTTATAGGAATTAGAAGTTCATTAGTTAGTGAGAAAGACATGATTCCTTGGTACTTATAAATTAAAGCTTGTCGATGGGACAGTCAGGGATTATCCATTGGCGTGTGTAAGGATTGAGTCGGATTACATTGTTGGGAAATATGTGGTTGCTTGTTTCAAAGATCCTGTTGCAGATTTGATTCTTGGGAATGTTGATATTAATGTGAGTCGGGAGTTTGATTGCGCAGCAGTCACTAGGTCAGCGAAAGATAGAGAGAATGATAGTGGCCCTGTAAATGAGTGTGAAATATTGGAAGATTGTCGTGATGTTTTAGGTACGAGTGATGATTTTTTACGTGAACAATTGAGTGATCCGTCTTTGAAAGATCTATGGGAGCGACGTGTGGACAATTGTGTAGATAATATAAAGAATGGAAGTGTGGAATATAAAGTGTTTGATAGACTATTGTACAGAATGTTTAGGGGAAAGTTTGGTGAGAAAAAAAGACAGTTATTTGTACCTTCAGCAAAGAGAGAAATTGTGTTGAAAACTGCTCATGAAAGTATGTTAGCGGGGCACTTATCGTTAAGAAAGACTAAAATTAAAATCTACAAATATTTTTTATGGCAAGGTTTAGATGGAGATATAAAAGAGTTTGTAAGGTCGTGTGATGTTTGTCAGAAAGCTAGAGTGCCGCGTCGTTGTGACAGAATGGAGCTAGGCCAAATGAATGTTGTTACCACACCGTTTTACAAAATTGCAACAGATATTATTGGGCCATTGGAGAAAACTGACAATAAGAATAGGTATATTTTGACAGTGGTAGATGTCGCTACCATATAACCAGACGCGATACCTCTGAGGAATATAAACACAGAAACAGTTATCGAGGCGCTAACTACTATTTTTTGTAGAATAGGGTTACCTATAGAAGTATTAAGTGATCAAGGCCCTCAGTTTATCTCCGAATCTTACAAACAGGTGTGCGAGTTTTTCTCAGTTAAACCCGTGCACTGCACTATATACCACCCTTGCTCTAATAATATGGTAGAAATGCTCAATTCTACTTTAAAATCCTTTTTAAGGAAAGTATGTCAAATAACCCTCATGATTGTATGTATTTAGTGCTTTAAGAAAGAATGGATTTATATTAAAACCCGCAAAATTAGAGATGGGCTTTACTAATGTAAAATTTCTGGGTCATAGTGTCGGACAAGGAGTTGTCAAACCTGATCATAGTAATGTAAAAAAAAAAATTCGAATTTAAGACTCCTACTATAAAAAAGGAACTTCGTAGTTTGATAGGGTTATTTAACTACTACAGTAGGTTTATACGAAAACACGCGGATTGAGTTTTTCCTTTTACGGAATTATTACGTCGAGGAAAATCCATGAGGGTAGACTGGAGCTGTGAGTGTGCAGAGACATTGAAGACAGTACAAGCTTGTCTGTGTAAGTTTTCTTGAGAGTAGACTGAAGCTGTGAGTGTACGGAGACATTGAAGAGAGTACAAGCCTGTCTGTGTAAGTATCCATGAGAGTAGACTGGAGCTGTGAGTATGTGGAGACATTGAATAGAGTACAGGCTTGTCTGTGTAAGTATCCATGAGAGTAGATTGGAGCTGTGAGTGTGCGGAGACATTGAAGAGAGTACAGGCTTGTCTGTGTAAGTATCCATGAGAGTAGACTGGAGCTGTGAGTGTACGGAGACATTGAAGAAAGTACAGGCTTGTCTGTGTAAGTATCCATGAGAGTAGACTGGAGCTGTGAGAGTACGGAGACATTGAAGAGAGTACAAGCCTGTCTGTGTAAGTATCCATGTGAGTAGACTGGAGCTGTGAGTGTGTGGAGACATTGAATAGAGTACAGGCTTGTCTGTGTAAGTATCCATGAGAGTAGATTGGAGCTGTGAGTGTACGGAGACATTGAAGAGAGTACAGGCTTGTCTGTGTAAGTATCCATGAGAGTAGACTGGAGCTGTGAGTGTACGGAGACATTGAAGAAAGTACAGGCTTGTCTGTGTAAGTATCCATGAGAGTAGACTGGAGCTGTGAGAGTACGGAGACATTGAAGAGAGTACAGGCTTGTCTGTGTAAGTATCCATGAGAGTAGACTGGAGCTGTGAGTGTACGGAGACATTGAAGAGAGTACAGGCCTGTCTGTGTATTATCCATGAGAGTAGACTGGAGCTGTGAGAGTACGGAGACATTAAAGAGAGTACAGGCTTGTCTGTGTAAGTATCCATGAGAGTAGACTGGAGCTGTGAGAGTACGGAGACATTGAAGAGAGTACAGGCCTGTCTGTGTATTATCCATGAGAGTAGACTGGAGCTGTGAGTGTACGGAGACATTGAAGAGAGTACAGGCTTGTCTGTGTAAGTATCCATGAGAGTAAATTCGAGCTGTGAGTGTGCGGAGACATTGAAGAGAGTACAGGCTTGTCTGTGTAAGTATCCATGAGAGTAGACTGGAGCTGTGAGTGTGTGAAGACATTGAAGAGAGTACATGCTTGTCTGTGTAAGTATCCATGAGAGTAAATTCGAGCTGTGAGTGTGCGGAGACATTGAAGAGAGTACAGGCTTGTCTGTGTAAGTATCCATGAGAGTAGACTGGAGCTGTGAGTGTGTGGAGACATTGAAGAGAGTACATGCTTGTCTGTGTATGTATCCTAGTCTTCATTTGCCTGATCCTTCTCTATTGTTCTATCTCCAGACTGATGCCTCATACAAAGGGATCTCTGGTATCTAAGTTAGTGTGTGAATGGTATGTTGCATCTATACAATTTGTGAGTCGTAAGTTGCTGCCTCGGGAGCAGAAGTATTCTATCATTGAACTGGAAGGATTGGCCATTGTATATTCAATAAAAAAAAAACAGGTATTTCAATTCTGATATGTATACATTATTTTATGCAGATTAGCACTTACTACAATTTTGTTCATCACTTTTATCAATGCAATCTTGCACTCCGTCACATATTTGACTTTGATATATACAATATCCACGATTACATTTCCATTGTGATTCAGGACAGCCTAAAAAATGTGTTTAAAATTAAAATATTTATAATTATCAAAATGAAGGTTTATCTTCAATAGTTGTTTATTTTGTCAATTTCTTATAAAATTACAAATCAGTGAACCGTATCAAAAGAATATATCTACATGATCTACATATCACGCTAGCGAATTATGTCACATGCAAAGAGATATATTTATTGAATAAAAACATAAGCGTAGCCAAAAGGGGGTGAGTGGAAAAAACCTGCTGGTGCGTAGATTATGGTATTGTAGCACCAATGTTTATTAAGTGCAAACTTTTTGGACGCACTTTCTTTGATGCCTTGCTTGTAAGCTTATGGAGTGGTTTTGTTATGCTGGTGTAACGTTTGTTGAGATTCTTCTGTGTTCCCCTGTTTAGGGTGAGTATCTAAGGCATGATTGCATTTCGCAGTTGTTTCGATGCCATAGTATACTAGACCTTTTTAGTTTGTCCTTACTCTTGTCTCTACAGGGAGTTAGTATGGGATTGGAAGTCTCCACTGGAGACTAGAGACAGCAGTGTGTTGTGTTGTAGTTATGAACATTAATGTGTACGTTGTGGGACAGCAAGGTGTAGAATTATCGTTTAATTAATATATCTACAATATTAGAATGTTTCAAATTTAATGTCATTACTCCATCAATTTGTCATCATAACTTATAATCATGTCATTAAACAATGACATTGTTAACAGTGAGTCACTGATTTATTGTGAGCACCAAGGTGCATGTTGAATGTCATGGGCCCGGGCAAACGAGCTAAGGCTTTAACATAATCCTGACAAAACCCTTTCTAGTGTTTTTTGAGTTTGAAACCCTTCTCTTCAATAAAAAAACTAAAGAAAACTACCATCACCTAATTGCATGTGAGTAGTCAATGGTTTTCTTTAGTGTACATCCCTTCCCCTCAGATTTATAGTCACCAAACCCCATTATCGTTGCCAAGAGGGATTAGATGTAGAATCCCTCTTTCGGAAAAAAAGCAAAGCTTTAGCCACTCCATGAGCGTAGCCAAGAGATGTTAAAACCTCCTTCAATAAAAAAAACAAACTAAAGGAAATTTAATCACATTTAACCACACTGTGGTCCTACTTTGTGCTAACACATTTATAATGCTTTGTATTCATTTCCATAGAATTGAGAACAGAGAAGGATCTGAATAGACATTCAAAAATGCAAGCCCAGTTACGACATGCATATTTTGCCAAACTGATGCAGATAAAGCCGTTGTCGGTCTCATTTTTAATATGGCTAGAAACGAAGCTTTTTTTTTTAAAAACAAAAATCAAATGAATATAGTTCTACAGTATTTTTTTCCTGAACTTTATTTTGAACACGCGTTCTCATATCGCAATGTATTTTTTCTTATCTTATAAAACACAGACGTTACTTTATAAAAGATGCTACGTCCTACGTTTCATGCATCTATTCATGTATATTCATAGTTTGCACACCTGTTTTTGTTCTAAATGTATTAATATACATATTTTTAAAATGTCAACACAACATAGTCGCAGAGAGGCAATAAAAGATTTTATTTAATTATTTGCATTTAAAAAAAACGAACAAAATGTTTCTATAATTGTTTTTGTTAAGAGTCATCCTTCTTTGCTTGTAAGGAGATATTTACTTACACCCTTACTAAACTATTTAATTTTTTAAATTCAATTAAATCCTCCCGCGCCGTTCGGCACGTTGGGAGGCAAGCTACTCCACAAAGATCTGTCACTGTCAAATGTCTGAATCCTCTTCCCACCTGGTGTCCAATACTCTGAAAGTGTGGCTCCCAGTTATACGAGGACGTCCCTGGTTGCGCTTTCCTTGTATTGGCCTCCATGTCATTGCAACAATTCATTTTGTCGGAGAACATGTCCCGCAAGCTTCCTGCGACGCTCTGTTACAACCTCACTACGTGGTCGACCCCCAGTTCGACATAGGATCTCCTTGTTTGTACTAAAACTATTACTTATTATATTTTTATCATAACGTACAGAATTAGGTTTACTTACTGCAGCTTGTTTCGTCACTTCTGTCATCACAATTATCTTCTCCATCACAATATTGATACTTTGGTATACATTGATTATTTTTACATTTCCAAGCAAATTCAATACAGTTACCTAAAAAAAATAATGACTGTTTATTACAAAGACTGATCCGCCAATGCATACATCATATTCAGACCGTGTTCTTGTTTTGATTGACACAAAAAGGAATATCGCAACGAAATAACAACAGAAATAGCCTTAGAATAACGTTACCAAGACTTGCATCTTAAAAATGTACGTGACATTTACATACTATAAGCATTCTCATAAACGAAAATTGATATTGAGACTAATTGACTATTGAAAAAAAAAATCTTAATATAGGCATGTATGTCTCAATCACTCATCACTTAATCTCCCAATTGCCGTGGATGAAAAAAAAAATGAATATGTAACCTGTTATCACTTACTTTTGGTCTATGACAACTAAGGAATCGCAATTTCGACCCAATATTTTTCAATGAAGAAAACGGCTGCCTGGTCATGTGGTATGCTCGCTGGACTCGATGGTCCCGGGTTCATACCCTGCCTACTGCCATCCCCCGTCGTTTTACGGGGGGTTTGGACAGGAAGTAAATCATCTTCGACTCTGAAGGGACACCCGAAACGTATAAAACAGTTTTACATTTTACACATTGCAAAATATAAGACTATACTTCTGTTATTTAAGTACTTTACTTTTTATTCATAATGTCCTCATAAAAAAATATGGGAAAGCTCAATCGGTACAGCCCCTGACTTATAATGTAAGGGTCAATTCAAGTTCCTAAAAGCGTTGTTTTTTCTGGCACAATTTAAATTTTAATAATTTGATCTCCATAAATGTTACAACAACATGTAGAACAGTTTGATACAGTTAGGATGATATTTAAAGTTAACGAACAGATTGATGGTATTTGAAAACACCAGACAGCCTTGTAAACATTTCAATAAAAAGCTATAAAGTTGATGAATTTTATAAAGATTATATGAAGTACTATTCTCTAAGACGTTGTGTTTGTGTGTGTGAGAGGGGGCATGTGTGATACTGGTAATTGAATTCACGGGGGATAAGTTTGTGTTTCGGAGGGGAAACGTTTTAAAGAGGGACCGTGTCAATTAGATGTAACAAGATTCTAAAATTCAAAATTCAAGTTTTTAAGGTGCCGTAAAGGCGAGGAAAAAAAAAGACATAAGTGAGTGTGATTCAAGAGCCATAAGTGAGTGTGATTCAAGAGCCATAAGTGAGTGTGATTCAAGAGCCATAAGTGAGTGTGATTCAAGAGCCATAAGTGAGTGTGATTCAAGAGCCATAAGTGAGTGTGATTCAAGAGCCATAAGTGAGTGTGATTCAAGAGCCATAAGTGAGTGTGATTCAAGAGCCATAAGTGAGTGTGATTCAAGAGCCATAAGTGAGTGTGATTCAAGAGCCATAAGTGAGTGTGATTCAAGAGCCATAAGTGAGTGTGATTCAAGAGACTTGAGTGAGTGTGTTTGGGATGAAATGTATACTATTACGATGTTATTAGTAAGAAAAAAAAAAGGAAGTGGTCCTTGATCAAATAAACAATAGCCTAGGAACAAATCAACGGGCGTAACCGGTGGGTAGAGCTAGTGAAATAGAACTCAGAAAAGTGATCTCAAACATTTAAAACTATTTTGCTATTCACTTAAAAATAAACAAACAAAAATATCCTATACTTTAATACTCCAATGCTATATAACGTCTCTTTCTTGACAGAAAAAAAGGGGGGAAATATTTTTGTTCCATCGTCTGGCGTTTTCGTACATGCGTCTACAACAGAGAACAATAGCCATGATGTCTACAGCCGGAAATAGGACAACCAAATCAACAATAAACAATTTCTGGGGTAGCATGTTAAAATTACTTGTCGTGAAAAAGCATGAAATTTGTTTTCATTGTTTTTGACGATGTCAAACCTTTTGAACTACTAAATACATATTATTTTTTGCTTTGATTTTCCTTATTTTATGTGAGATTTTAATGTTCAAACCATCACATGCCCCATCGCAGCCAAAGGCGTTTTAAGTTAAAAATTTCCTTCAGAGGGTTTTGAGGTTAACCCCCCCCCCCCTATTCTATAAAACAAAAAATAATACAAACGAATCATCAAATTCCATGGGCGTAGCCAAGGAGGGTTTTGAGTTTAAACCCCATCCGAATTTTTTAGAATGATAAAACCCCCTCTTCAATATAAGACAACAGTCACCAGATACTATGAGCGTTTAAAACTTCCCTCCAGATGGCTTTAAGTTAACCCCCCCTATAAGGTTTTAAAATACCCCCCTCCAGAGGGTTTTGAGTTTAAAACCGTCTACAGCTGGGTTTGAAGTTAAAAACCAGTTCTTAAATATAAAATCAAAGCAAACTACACACACACAATGCTATGAGCGTAGCCAAGAGTTTAACTCCCCCCCCCCACCGGGCTTTAAGTTAAAACCCCTTCCAGATGGTTTCGAGTTTAAAACCCCCCTTCGATAGCTATGAGGTTAAAAAACCCATCTTCAATGTTGTTCTAAAGCAAACTACAGTCACCAAATTCTAACAGCATAGCTAAGGGGTGGAAGTAGAATGTAAAAGATTTGGAGCATATGTAAGAGTATAGTATTTTCATACTTTGGATTAATAACTTGTAAAACATTATAAGATAAGATAACTTTTATTGATCCAATCAAATGGAAATTCGGTTTGACTACAATTGACAACCTCAGCGTAACTACTGTACAATAACAATATAGATAGATGCACATACGAACGACCTTCACACACGAAAAACACATATACATAACCAGCGCTTTATAAACAGACTTCTATGTCCTTCTCGATGACGACAGAATGTTAATTTTTAATGTTGGTCATTCAGGGTCTATTATTACTGAATGTTTTAATTTTCTTCTTTAGTACAAGCATGTTTTCACAGAACTGGATGTACGAATTAACAGTTGTGGTAAGTTCATCTGTCTGGGCAGTTGTTTATTCGCTGTGCCTTTAAGGCTGGATTGTGTATTTAATTTATATTAATAAATGTGCTTTTACACACTATTTTTTTTTTGTGGCAAAAAATGTAAAGGGAACATTTTCCATGTTTGACCTAAATATAAATCGAATCCAGTAGATCAGTAATACCCAAAATCAGGCCCTCAGGCCGCGAGTCATATCCGGGTAGTATTAAGTAAAATTTATTTCATCGCTTTTGTCACTACAGTCTATGTTCCCATCACATCTAAATATATTTTCAATACACGTTCCATCGTTACAGCTCCAGCCTGATGATTTGCAGTTTACTGTAAGATAGACAATGTAAAATATATACAAATAAAATATTTAAAAACAAGATTACATAGGGAGTTTGTGTAGGAACACAAACTCAAAATCGGCCCCCTTTGTGGTCCTCCTAGGCAGGTAAAAAGGAAGGTTTCAATATTTTCAGAAAGAATATCTGAATGAAATTCTATCAAAAGCAACTGACAGAGAAGAATGGAGAACGAAGGTTGACATATCTTGTGTGGTGCCCCAACGGTCTAGCAAACCATGGGTTAGGTGAAAGTGAAGGAGAAATTTGAGCTGAACCTAGCCTAACTAATGTCATATTGGTCTAACTTACAACCAGCACACTTTTATTTAATATGCGATGGGCACTAACACTAACCCCCTTTTCCCATTCATCTTTGCCTGACATCTCCACCCCCTTCCGATTTCCCGCGCTTTTACGTAGCTTATTTCTTTTCTGCCTCGATAGAGAACAACATCGGACAGATAAGTTAACTTAAGACTATTTTGTGTTAATTGTCTATTTTTTGTTTGTTTTGTAGCTGATGAAGGCCTCGTGGCCCAAACGTCCTTTGTTTAATTTGGTCCGGCAGGGTTACATATATGTATGTTTTTCGTATTTCCTAAACAGTCGTTTATCCCTGTAGCAGTAATTTTTTTTTTGAGTATTTGAACACTGTTAACCCCTTAGGCCTATTTTACCGATAGCTACCGCAAATTACATTTAGCAAATCACTAACACTCATGACTCTTGTCACAGGCTTTTAAAGATGTAGAACTTAAAGGGTTAACATACTTAGTGTATCGTACGACTGAAGTCCCTTTACTTAAACACTGGCACCAATTGCATTTGAGTTGCTTTCTATCTTATCTTATATAATACAGACGTTACTTCAAAAAAGAAGATGATTACGCCTACGCGTCATGCATTTAGTCATGCATATTAACCAATGAATTAAATTCTGCCAAGTCACTGGTTTTTCTGGCTAGCTCAGGCAACCCATTCCATGCTCTAATAGCACTAGGGAAGAAGGAGTATTTGTACAAATTTGTCCTAGCATAGGGGACAAGGAATGTGCCTTTATTTTTGTGTCTTTCAGAGTATTTTATTAAGTTTTGTTTTTGTATTTGAAGATTATGGTTCTGTGTTTTATGTATAATTGCTACTTTACTTTTTAGTCTTCTCTCCTGAAGGTTTTCTAAATTTAATGATTTTACTAAAGGTGTTACTCTAGTCAAATGTGAATATTCGTTTGTTATGAATCTCACTGCTCTATTTTGTGTCTGTTCCAGTTTCTTAATGTTTTCTTGAGTTGAGGAATCCCAGACAAAGGATGCATATTCTATTATTGGCCTAAGCAAGGTTAAATAACATTTTAGTTTGATGTTCTTATTTAATTTATAGAAATTTCTTTTAATAAACGCTAATGCTTTGTTTGATTTTTTTATAGTTTCATCAATATGTGGATTCCATGACAGTTTTTCATTTATTATAGCACGTAGGTATTTTGCTATTTTAGTCTGTATTACTGTTTTACAATGAATTAGATAAGTTAAATTAATTTGTTTTAGTTTTTTGTTACTCTTAATAACTGAATTGTTTTTCTGGGTGGAAAGAAATGCTTCAATTTGATTCCCGTTTCTGTAATTCCTCTAATTCTCTATGTAAAATTTCTGTATATTGTGTTGTTTTTATTGTTTTATATATAATGCAATCGTCTGCGAATAATCTGACTTTTGTTCCTGAACTAATGCAATGTGGTAAATCGTAAATGTAAATTAAAAATATTAGTGGACCTAAGACTGTTCATTGAGGTACGCCTGAGTTTACTGTTATTGGTGTTGGTTAATAATAAAAGTTAATATAAGAATATAATTAATAGTAACTCATTAAATTTGCCCCTGCAATTTGTAAAGCCGGCCCTAATTAATTTACTTTTTAATGATTTAATTTTGTTTTGTTTTATACCTTTTAATTTTTTGTCTTTAATTTTGTCAGTTTTGTTAGGCAACAAGAATCACTTATTCTCATGACTTGTCTTTACCTTTTGTCCTATATAAGTTTTCAGTTAATCAGAGCTTTTACTTTGTGTACTATTGAAAATAGCTAAAATAGAACTTAATTTAAATCAAAGACCGGGAACTAGTCAAAGTGTTTTGACTTAATTAACCTAAATGGATTTCTAGAGATTTGGGATTTTCACATGTAAGATAATCCATAAGTCTTTGTTATTATTAAATTAGAATAAAGGTTTCACAGCTTATAAATGATTTCAGGTACCATTGCTTTTTTTAAAAAACAAAATGATAAAGAATAAATTGTAACTTACTACAGTTCATTTCGTCTGAGCTGTCATGACAATCAGAGCTTCCATCACATCTTTGGGTTTCAAGTATACAAATATTATCTCCGCATTGAAACTGGTGAGCTAAACAACCTTTAATTAACATAAAAAGAGACGTCTTTTTTTTATTATAGCTTTTATATAGCGCTACTTTCATGCTTATAGCATACTCAGAGCTCTTTTGGTCCAATCTCATTTGTAGACCAGTGGGGGGTGGGGGGTGGAGGGGTATCTAGGAGTTGGTTTCCGTGCTCGTGCCCCCTTCTAGATAGCCAAGCCAATCCCAAGTTCAATCGCACTTGGCCTCTCGACCACGCTTCCCGTCTTTTCGAAGATGATTATGTCCTACGCGTCATGCATTCAGTCATGCATATTGACCAATGACTTAAATTCTGCCAAGTCACTGGTTTTCCTGGCTAGCTCAGGCAACCCATTCCATGCTCTAATAGCACTAGGGAAGAAAGAGTATTTGTACAAATTTGTCCTAGCATATGGAACGGGGAATGTGCCTTTATCTTTGTGTCTTTCTGAGTATTTACTTACGATGTAAATCAAATGTCGAATTTCTATGAAAATTTTTGGAACTGTTTTAAAGATCCGTGTTTAGATTTTTCCCAGAAGTTTCCACGAAGATACGAGTTCAGTAGAGGTATTGTAAAAAGATTTCAAGTACCCATATTTTTACTTAGAGAATAAAAATAAAAGACAACTTACTACAATTTATTTCATCTGAGTTATCACGACAATCGAAGTGACCATCACATCTATAGCTTTCAGGAACACATACATTATTCCAACATTGATAATGAAAGGCTGGGCAAGCTGTTAGAAAGAAAATAAAACAAGAAAAAAAACGTTAAAAAACACATTTTAAAAAAAGACAATACCTCTATTTTACAACTTAAAATTAAAGAAAAAGATTAAAAATTTTCTTAGCTCTAATTCAGTATCGAGGTCATGATTTTGACACCGTCAGAGCCTTTTACGAACGATTCTACCCAATAGGACAGAGGGCACCATATATCTATTTTAATATATAATTATTATTAATACAATTTTTATTGTTACTTTCATTATATAGATATCTCGAACTAGATCTAGACATCTGATTTAGAATTATTAAGATCTAGGTTATAGATCTACTTCTATATCTAGAATCTAGATGTAATCTATATTAGATTTATTTAAAAATATAAGCAAAGCTCAGATAATGTGCCTTTATCTTTGTGAAACTACTTTCAATTTATTTAACAACTCTGTTATCTGTACAATGCACCTGACTAAGCTGGGGTTTTTTGTACTCAAATTTATAGCCAAATTTAAATTTATTTCTTTTTTTACTTTGAAAAATGATAACGGTCAAATTAGAGTTTTCTCCGTATGGCCAACGAGCTAGTAATTCTTTTCTCAGCGATATACATCATACATATACATTTCTAGAAAAATCGTTAAAGCCGTTTTGAAGATCAGCGTTCGGGTTCCGTCTTTGAGCAGCATTGAAAGTCAGCTTAAGTTGAATTGATTTGAACAGATCTCTTTTTTTTTTTTTTTGACAAACTTACTGTTGACAAACATCTTTCACATTAATTTACACCTGGACATTTAATTCCATTGAAAAATTCAATGTAGTGCTCTACCTGTCAACTTAGTGTCCAGAGTCTAGGGAAAGCGACAAGCCAAGACGTACTTTGACTTTTGCAGTTTACAGCTTCTGTTAAGTTCTCCATATTATTTACAGAGCTCATATCAACTCTCTCTGTCTGGCTGTCTGGTCAAAAGTTTATACACGTAATTTCTTCGACCCGCAATCTCGGATCAAGTTAAAATTTCGCACAACTATTTTTTTTACCAGACAAAAGATGAATCAATAAAAAAAACAACAACTAGTTAATTAACTCTTTCACTCCTAACTGACGATACCAGCGTTGATTTGATCTCATTAAAAATAAAAATTAATTTTTTGGTTTATAAACTTTGTTATATAAAAAGAGCATGAATTTCTCTATAATCATATACCTAAGTAACATTTCATGATTTCATACAAAAAATTTATTGAAGTTTAATCTCAAATGAGCAAAATGAATAATGCCATTGGAACGTGGAAAATAATTACGGAGAGAAAGAGTTAAGTATTGGTAATCAATTTTTTTGTGTTTTGTATCTCGAACGATGGAAAGAAAATGCTACTGACTGTTCCTCTTTATAGATCGCCGCTTAAAAGTGAGTTTAAAACAAATAATAGATACAATCTTATTTTTTATAAACACTTCACTAACAGAGTGGTAAGTATGTCGGCTTGAGGAGGCTTTCTTCTCCCCCCTACCCATTTTACCAATTTTTTTTTATTACTCTTGTCTAGTGATCTTTCATGCTAAAGTGTTGTCAGTGTGTTGTAGTCCAATCATTTTTGTGGACATTTTAGGTGTTTGGGTATCAAGGGAAAAGTCCCCGTGCTGCCACAGAATGATCAAAAACACAACTCAGCTCAAGTCCAATCCCAAATAAAAGTTCCTAATCCATACAAGGATTTCAAAACGAGCTCGTTTTTTTAGGTAGCCAAATGATTTATGCCATTCTTTCTAGACAAAGGAAGTTTAACAACCCAACATCTACATGGCATTGTAATACACTTAGGTGTTAAATTGTAACAATCATTCAAAGGTTGATAGCACTTAATTAAGTAAAGGAAAGTACCACTTTTCAGACCTCGCGATCTATGGGGCTAATGATGTTAAGGTCATCTGATTATTTGGCCAACGGTAAACGAGGGTGTCATGTGACCAGCAAAACAACCAACCACCTATACTTTCCCCAACTTAATTCAGGTACCCATTAAAGCTGGATGAACTCAGGGGTGCCCAAAAAATCACAGTCTTCACCAAGATTCAAACTCAGGACCCTAGGCTCAGAAGCCACTCAGCCACCGCGCCCCAGCGCATAGTGATTTAAAGTTGAACTAATAATGAACTAATGAATTATTGTAATGAACTTGATTTGTAAGAGGATTAGGGTGAAAGACCTATATAAAAAAGAATAAATTACGCAGTAACCAGGACAGCGAAAATAACCTTGTTTAAACACGTGATGGCGACGGTGGGTACAGGTGAGCATGTTTTCTGAAGTTAATATTTAAAAAAAAAACTGGTTAGTTTTAAACTAGTTGCTCAGAAATGAACTAGCGGCACAAATAGAGGTCACCGGGTCATGAGTTCGAGATCACCCTTTTTCTCAAATCTGCGTGTGTAAATAAGACCGCGTGTGGATAGTACGAGGTAATGTCACGTGACAATAAAAAATTTAGAGCACTTCGGTTTTTATTTTACTATCAATTTATATCAACCAATCTTATATTGAAATATTATCAAATATATACTTTAGCAAGCGTGTTGTTGTGTTTTGCCACTCAAACGCTAAAAGTTTAATTTGCTTAACCAAAATGAGTCTTAATCTTAATGAAGCACATACTTATTAATAAAACCAATATTAATTATAACATACTGCAATTAAGTTCATCACTATTATCATCACAATCTTTTTCTCCATCACATCTTAATTGTTTTTCAATGCACCAGCCATCATTACAGCTCCAGGCTGAAGATGTGCAGTTATCTATAATACAAAGTAGAATGAATAAACATCTTTCTGTATATAGAATTAGGATTCACTCAATCACTAATGGAAAACTAAACTCAATCATTAATCCTAAAGACATCGTCAATATTTTAAGATCACACCATCAGGCCACACTGCCATGCAATAAGTAAATGGTAGTCTAAGTGACAATTAGATACAACAGATGACGAATTTTAAGATTGAACGTCTCACAGACCTACATATATTGTATCTAGACTGAAAAACGGAAATTCTTATCCGCAATTGATCATATCATATATGTAGATAGATAGATAGATAGATAGATAGATAGATAGATAGATAGATAGATAGATAGATATGGATATAGATAGATAGATAGATAGATATAGATTGTTATGTATGTAGCTCTTTTTCAAGCTGTAAGGGAAGTCGAATCTAGCAAAATCGATCTTTTTCGTTTTAGAAAAAAAAAATTATTTTTCAAAGTTAAGAAATAATGCAATACCATTTTCTCGGATTTTAACTAGAATGGGCAAAAAATAACAGAACTATATGTTCACGCAAATATTTGAAATAAAACCATTTTCTGTTAGCTTCCATTAAGATAATGTTTTAAAAAGTCAGATCCAAATACTTCATATTTGCTGATCTTAATCATCTTATGTACATTTAAATAGATCGACTACCGGTACCTAAATCTTTTTAGATGATGTATCTAAAAATTGCAAACTAATAACTATGAGACGAGAGTGCTCATATTTTTGATGTTCAGTTACTAGATCTAGATGTAAACATTAAATTATATCTTACATAGGTCAGGGTTTTAAAAAATACAACTTTACTTCGTATAACTAGTTTACAAAACAATACCTTGTTTCAGCTTTTTGTGAAATTTGTCACGTCCAGTCTAGATATAATATGTATATAGGTCTGTGGGTTGCCTGTAATTCGCTTAAAACATGATCGGTAAACAATATAGTTAATTTAGTCAAAGAAAAGTTGCAACCACAGATCTATACATATTGTATCTTGACTGGGCATGGAGATCTTAGAGCTCTTTTGGTCAAATCTCATTTGTGGACCAGTAAGGGGGGGGGGGGGGGTATCTAGGAGTTGGTTTTCCGTGCTGCCTTAATAAACACAACTCTGCCTGAGTCGGGTATCGAACTCGAGCCTCCTTCTAGGTAGCCAAGCCCAAGTCCAATCGCACTTGGCCTCTCGACCACGCTACCCGTCTTCTCGCGGACTTTTTTTTTTGTTAGGCAAGAGCAGTTAACATCACGAAATGTAAAAGTAACCAGAAATTCTACTGTTTAGAAAAAAGTCAAGAATAATCGCATGTTGTAACTTCTTCTAAAAATGTTTGGAGTCTATTTGTTTCAGGTGCCTCAGGAGGACACGTAACACATATTTTAAAAGTCAAACATGGATTTATATCTACAATGAAACTACATATTTCGTTCTCGACCCCCCCCCCCCCCCAAGTTAACTGAAATATAGACACAAAATTGAACAACTTTACATCTTTTTTATATACAGATACGAGTTATTTAAGCAACATTTTTACCATTACTAATTGGAGTAATTAAACTAAACTCTAAAATAGATTTCAGCAACCATAATTGTTTAAGTTGGATACAAGATAATAATAAAAGATAATTTACTGCAGTTCATTTCATCCGAAATGTCACGACAATCACTATATCCATCACATCTTCTGCTTTCATCGACACAAACATTATCACCACATTTCCAGTGAAATGCTGGGCAAGCTGTTAAAGAAGAAAAAAATCATTTTTAATTTTTTTTATCTCTATTTATTGCCTTTTCTAAACTACGTATTTTTTAAATATAATTTTTTTTAAATATAATCATCTTAAAATAAAATTGGTTCTTCTTTGAACTAAAGTCTTTGGTAATTCCTGCATGTTTTTAGTAAAGACTAAAATAAAAAAATAGACATTCAGGAACTATTTTGCGCACCATCCTATGTAGAAACTACAATGAAACTTTATATTTCGTTCTCGACCCCCCCCCCCCAAGTTAACTGAAATATAGACACAAAATTGAACAACTTTACATCTTTTTTATATACAGATACGAGTTATTTAAGCAATATTTTTACCATTACTAATTGGAGTAATTAAACTAAACTCTAAAATAGATTTCAGCAACCATAATTGTTTAAGTTGGATACAAGATAATAATAAAAGATAATTTACTGCAGTTCATTTCATCCGAAATGTCACGACAATCACTATATCCATCACATATTCTGCTTTCATCGACACAAACATTATCACCACATTTCCAGTGAAATGCTGGGCAAGCTGTTAAAGAAGAAAAAAATCATTTTTAATTTTTTTTATCTCTATTTATTGCCTTTTCTAAACTACGTATTTTTTAAATATAATTTTTGTTAAATATAATCATCTTAAAATAAAATTGGTTCTTCTTTGAACTAAAGTCTTTGGTAATTCCTGCATGTTTTTAGTAAAGACTAAAATAAAAAAATAGACATTCAGGAACTATTTTGCGCACCATCCTATGTAGAAACTACAATGAAACTTTATATTTCGTTCTCGACCCCCCCCCCCCCCCCAAGTTAACTGAAATATAGACACAAAATTGAACAACTTTACATCTTTTTTATATACAGATACGAGTTATTTAAGCAACATTTTTACCATTACTAATTGGAGTAATTAAACTAAACTCTAAAATAGATTTCAGCAACCATAATTGTTTAAGTTGGATACAAGATAATAATAAAAGATAATTTACTGCAGTTCATTTCATCCGAAATGTCACGACAATCACTATATCCATCACATCTTCTGCTTTCATCGACACAAACATTATCACCACATTTCCAGTGAAATGCTGGGCAAGCTGTTAAAGAAGAAAAAAATCATTTTTAATTTT
This sequence comes from Biomphalaria pfeifferi, assembly GCA_030265305.1. Taxonomy (NCBI): domain Eukaryota; kingdom Metazoa; phylum Mollusca; class Gastropoda; family Planorbidae; genus Biomphalaria; species Biomphalaria pfeifferi. The sequence continues at coordinate 1,216,166 of JASAOG010000204.1, forward strand.
TTTTATCTCTATTTATTGCCTTTTCTAAACTACGTATTTTTTAAATATAATTTTTGTTAAATATAATCATCTTAAAATAAAATTGGTTCTTCTTTGAACTAAAGTCTTTGGTAATTCCTGCATGTTTTTAGTCAAGACTAAAATAAAAAAATAGACATTCAGGAACTTTTTTGCGCACCATCCTATGTAGAAACTGTTAGAATTTATTTGTAACAATAAACATATTTATTTTATAATTATATAATTTATCAATGCACAATATCACTACGATATCTGTAACTAGATCTAGTAATCTTGTCTATACTATCTATCTTTCCATGTTTCCAAGTCTCCATCTATATTACCAAACTAGAATCTTCTATATTGTGAGCCAAGAATCTGTTTTGGAGTGAGAAGGATTTTTTTTTCTTAGTTAATTACATTAGCTTAATAAAGTTATTTTTTAAAAAAAGAGAGTACCTCCTTTAAAATAGCTTATTGAGCAAGTATTTTGCTCTTAATAACTAATGACCATTAGATAAAAAATAGCAGCATTTTTGGGGGGAAAAAGTATAACGGTCAAACTAGAGTTTTCCCACCGTAGCCAAAGTGCAGGTAGTTCTTTTATCTTATCTTATATAATACAGACGTTACTTCAAAAAAAGAATTGCTCCAATTACATTCCCGTTTCTGTAATTCATCTAGTTCTCTGTAAAATTTCTGTACATTGTGTTGTTTTTATTGTTCTATATATTATGCAATCGTCTGCGAATAATCTGACTTTTGTTCCTGAACTAATGCAATGTGGTAAATCGTAAATGTAAATTAAAAATATTAGTGGACCTAAGACTGTTCATTGAGGTACGCCTGAGTTTACTGTTATTGGTGTTGGTTAATAATAAAAGTTAATATAAGAATATAATTAATAGTAACTCATTAAATTTGCCCCTGCAATTTGTAAAGCCGGCCCTAATTAATTTACTTTTTAATGATTTAATTTTGTTTTGTTTTATACCTTTTAATTTTTTGTCTTTAATTTTGTCAGTTTTGTTAGGCAACAAGAATCACTTATTCTCATGACTTGTCTTTACCTTTTGTCCTATATAAGTTTTCAGTTAATCAGAGCTTTTACTTTGTGTACTATTGAAAATAGCTAAAATAGAACTTAATTTAAATCAAAGACCGGGAACTAGTCAAAGTGTTTTGACTTAATTAACCTAAATGGATTTCTAGAGATTTGGGATTTTCACATGTAAGATAATCCATAAGTCTTTGTTATTATTAAATTAGAATAAAGGTTTCACAGCTTATAAATGATTTCAGGTACCATTGCTTTTTTTAAAAAACAAAATGATAAAGAATAAATTGTAACTTACTACAGTTCATTTCGTCTGAGCTGTCATGACAATCAGAGCTTCCATCACATCTTTGGGTTTCAAGTATACAAATATTATCTCCGCATTGAAACTGGTGAGCTAAACAACCTTTAATTAACATAAAAAGAGACGTCTTTTTTTTATTATAGCTTTTATATAGCGCTACTTTCATGCTTATAGCATACTCAGAGCTCTTTTGGTCCAATCTCATTTGTAGACCAGTGGGGGGTGGGGGGTGGAGGGGTATCTAGGAGTTGGTTTCCGTGCTCGAGCCCCCTTCTAGATAGCCAAGCCAATCCCAAGTTCAATCGCACTTGGCCTCTCGACCACGCTTCCCGTCTTTTCGAAGATGATTATGTCCTACGCGTCATGCATTCAGTCATGCATATTGACCAATGACTTAAATTCTGCCAAGTCACTGGTTTTCCTGGCTAGCTCAGGCAACCCATTCCATGCTCTAATAGCACTAGGGAAGAAAGAGTATTTGTACAAATTTGTCCTAGCATATGGAACGGGGAATGTGCCTTTATCTTTGTGTCTTTCTGAGTATTTACTTACGATGTAAATCAAATGTCGAATTTCTATGAAAATTTTTGGAACTGTTTTAAAGATCCGTGTTTAGATTTTTCCCAGAAGTTTCCACGAAGATACGAGTTCAGTAGAGGTATTTCAAGTACCCATATTTTTACTTAGAGAATAAAAATAAAAGACAACTTACTACAATTTATTTCATCTGAGTTATCACGACAATCGAAGTGACCATCACATCTATAGCTTTCAGGAACACATACATTATTCCAACATTGATAATGAAAGGCTGGGCAAGCTGTTAGAAAGAAAATAAAACAAGAAAAAAAACGTTAAAAAACACATTTTAAAAAAAGACAATACCTCTATTTTACAACTTAAAATTAAAGAAAAAGATTAAAAATTTTCTTAGCTCTAATTCAGTATCGAGGTCATGATTTTGACACCGTCAGAGCCTTTTACGAACGATTCTACCCAATAGGACAGAGGGCACCATATATCTATTTTAATATATAATTATTATTAATACAATTTTTATTGTTACTTTCATTATATAGATATCTCGAACTAGATCTAGACATCTGATTTAGAATTATTAAGATCTAGGTTATAGATCTACTTCTATATCTAGAATCTAGATGTAATCTATATTAGATTTATTTAAAAATATAAGCAAAGCTCAGATAATGTGCCTTTATCTTTGTGAAACTACTTTCAATTTATTTAACAACTCTGTTATCTGTACAATGCACCTGACTAAGCTGGGGTTTTTTGTACTCAAATTTATAGCCAAATTTAAATTTATTTCTTTTTTTACTTTGAAAAATGATAACGGTCAAATTAGAGTTTTCTCCGTATGGCCAACGAGCTAGTAATTCTTTTCTCAGCGATATACATCATACATATACATTTCTAGAAAAATCGTTAAAGCCGTTTTGAAGATCAGCGTTCGGGTTCCGTCTTTGAGCAGCATTGAAAGTCAGCTTAAGTTGAATTGATTTGAACAGATCTCTTTTTTTTTTTTTTTTGACAAACTTACTGTTGACAAACATCTTTCACATTAATTTACACCTGGACATTTAATTCCATTGAAAATTTCAATGTAGTGCTCTACCTGTCAACTTAGTGTCCAGAGTCTAGGGAAAGCGACAAGCCAAGACGTACTTTGACTTTTGCAGTTTACAGCTTCTGTTAAGTTCTCCATATTATTTACAGAGCTCATATCAACTCTCTCTGTCTGGCTGTCTGGTCAAAAGTTTATACACGTAATTTCTTCGACCCGCAATCTCGGATCAAGTTAAAATTTCGCACAACTATTTTTTTTACCAGACAAAAGATGAATCAATAAAAAAAACAACAACTAGTTAATTAACTCTTTCACTCCTAACTGACGATACCAGCGTTGATTTGATCTCATTAAAAATAAAAATTAATTTTTTGGTTTATAAACTTTGTTATATAAAAAGAGCATGAATTTCTCTATAATCATATACCTAAGTAACATTTCATGATTTCATAAAAAAAATTTATTGAAGTTTAATCTCAAATGAGCAAAATGAATAATGCCATTGGAACGTGGAAAATAATTACGGAGAGAAAGAGTTAAGTATTGGTAATCAATTTTTTTGTGTTTTGTATCTCGAACGATGGAAAGAAAATGCTACTGACTGTTCCTCTTTATAGATCGCCGCTTAAAAGTGAGTTTAAAACAAATAATAGATACAATCTTATTTTTTATAAACACTTCACTAACAGAGTGGTAAGTATGTCGGCTTGAGGAGGCTTTCTTCTCCCCCCTACCCATTTTACCAATTTTTTTTTATTACTCTTGTCTAGTGATCTTTCATGCTAAAGTGTTGTCAGTGTGTTGTAGTCCAATCATTTTTGTGGACATTTTAGGTGTTTGGGTATCAAGGGAAAAGTCCCCGTGCTGCCACAGAATGATCAAAAACACAACTCAGCTCAAGTCCAATCCCAAATAAAAGTTCCTAATCCATACAAGGATTTCAAAACGAGCTCGTTTTTTTAGGTAGCCAAATGATTTATGCCATTCTTTCTAGACAAAGGAAGTTTAACAACCCAACATCTACATGGCATTGTAATACACTTAGGTGTTAAATTGTAACAATCATTCAAAGGTTGATAGCACTTAATTAAGTAAAGGAAAGTACCACTTTTCAGACCTCGCGATCTATGGGGCTAATGATGTTAAGGTCATCTGATTGTTTGGCCAACGGTAAACGAGGGTGTCATGTGACCAGCAAAACATTCAACCACCTATACTTTCCCCAACTTAATTCAGGTACCCATTAAAGCTGGATGAACTCAGGGGTGCCCAAAAAATCACAGTCTTCACCAAGATTCAAACTCAGGACCCTAGGCTCAGAAGCCACTCAGCCACCGCGCCCCAGCGCATAGTGATTTAAAGTTGAACTAATAATGAACTAATGAATTATTGTAATGAACTTGATTTGTAAGAGGATTAGGGTGAAAGACCTATATAAAAAAGAATAAATTACGCAGTAACCAGGACAGCGAAAATAACCTTGTTTAAACACGTGATGGCGACGGTGGGTACAGGTGAGCATGTTTTCTGAAGTTAATGTTTAAAAAAAAAACTGGTTAGTTTTAAACTAGTTGCTCAGAAATGAACTAGCGGCACAAATAGAGGTCACCGGGTCATGAGTTCGAGATCACCCTTTTTCTCAAATCTGCGTGTGTAAATAAGACCGCGTGTGGATAGTACGAGGTAATGTCCCGTGACAATAAAAAATTTAGAGCACTTCGGTTTTTATTTTACTATCAATTTATATCAACCAATCTTATATTGAAATATTATCAAATATATACTTTAGCAAGCGTGTTGTTTTTTTTTGCCGCTCAAACGCTAAAGGTTTAATTTGCTTAACCAAAATGAGTCTTAATCTTAATGAAGCACATACTTATTAATAAAACCAATATTAATTATAACATACTGCAATTAAGTTCATCACTATTATCATCACAATCTTTTTCTCCATCACATCTTAATTGTTTTTCAATGCACCAGCCATCATTACAGCTCCAGGCTGAAGATGTGCAGTTATCTATAATACAAAGTAGAATGAATTAACATCTTTCTGTATATAGAATTAGGATTCACTCAATCACTAATGGAAAACTAAACTCAATCATTAATCCTAAAGACATCGTCAATATTTTAAGATCACACCATCAGGCCACACTGCCATGCAATAAGTAAATGGTAGTCTAAGTGACAATTAGATACAACAGATGACGAATTTTAAGATTGAACGTCTCACAGACCTACATATATTGTATCTAGACTGAAAAACGGAAATTCTTATCCGCAATTGATCATATCATATATGTAGATAGATAGATAGATAGATAGATAGATAGATAGATAGATATGGATATAGATAGATAGATAGATAGATATAGATTGTTATGTATGTAGCTCTTTTTCAAGCTGTAAGGGAAGTCGAATCTAGCAAAATCGATCTTTTTCGTTTTAGAAAAAAAAAATTATTTTTCAAAGTTAAGAAATAATGCAATACCATTTTCTCGGATTTTAACTAGAATGGGCAAAAAATAACAGAACTATATGTTCACGCAAATATTTGAAATAAAACCATTTTCTGTTAGCTTCCATTAAGATAATGTTTTAAAAAGTCAGATCCAAATACTTCATATTTGCTGATCTTAATCATCTTATGTACATTTAAATAGATCGACTACCGGTACCTAAATCTTTTTAGATGATGTATCTAAAAATTGCAAACTAATAACTATGAGACGAGAGTGCTCATATTTTTGATGTTCAGTTACTAGATCTAGATGTAAACATTAAATTATATCTTACATAGGTCAGGGTTTTAAAAAATACAACTTTACTTCGTATAACTAGTTTACAAAACAATACCTTGTTTCAGCTTTTTGTGAAATTTGTCACGTCCAGTCTAGATATAATATGTATATAGGTCTGTGGGTTGCCTGTAATTCGCTTAAAACATGATCGGTAAACAATATAGTTAATTTAGTCAAAGAAAAGTTGCAACCACAGATCTATACATATTGTATCTTGACTGGGCATGGAGATCTTAGAGCTCTTTTGGTCAAATCTCATTTGTGGACCAGTAAGGGGGGGGGGGGGGGTATCTAGGAGTTGGTTTTCCGTGCTGCCTTAATAAACACAACTCTGCCTGAGTCGGGTATCGAACTCGAGCCTCCTTCTAGGTAGCCAAGCCCAAGTCCAATCGCACTTGGCCTCTCGACCACGCTACCCGTCTTCTCGCGGACTTTTTTTTTTGTTAGGCAAGAGCAGTTAACATCACGAAATGTAAAAGTAACCAGAAATTCTACTGTTTAGAAAAAAGTCAAGAATAATCGCATGTTGTAACTTCTTCTAAAAATGTTTGGAGTCTATTTGTTTCAGGTGCCTCAGGAGGACACGTAACACATATTTTAAAAGTCAAACATGGATTTATATCTACAATGAAACTACATATTTCGTTCTCGACCCCCCCCCCCCCAAGTTAACTGAAATATAGACACAAAATTGAACAACTTTACATCTTTTTTATATACAGATACGAGTTATTTAAGCAACATTTTTACCATTACTAATTGGAGTAATTAAACTAAACTCTAAAATAGATTTCAGCAACCATAATTGTTTAAGTTGGATACAAGATAATAATAAAAGATAATTTACTGCAGTTCATTTCATCCGAAATGTCACGACAATCACTATATCCATCACATCTTCTGCTTTCATCGACACAAACATTATCACCACATTTCCAGTGAAATGCTGGGCAAGCTGTTAAAGAAGAAAAAAATCATTTTTAATTTTTTTTATCTCTATTTATTGCCTTTTCTAAACTACGTATTTTTTAAATATAATTTTTTTTAAATATAATCATCTTAAAATAAAATTGGTTCTTCTTTGAACTAAAGTCTTTGGTAATTCCTGCATGTTTTTAGTAAAGACTAAAATAAAAAAATAGACATTCAGGAACTATTTTGCGCACCATCCTATGTAGAAACTGTTAGAATTTATTTGTAACAATAAACATATTTATTTTATAATTATATAATTTATCAATGCACAATATCACTACGATATCTGTAACTAGATCTAGTAATCTTGTCTATACTATCTATCTTTCCATGTTTCCAAGTCTCCATCTATATTACCAAACTAGAATCTTCTATATTGTGAGCCAAGAATCTGTTTTGGAGTGAGAAGGATTTTTTTTTCTTAGTTAATTACATTAGCTTAATAAAGTTATTTTTTAAAAAAAGAGAGTACCTCCTTTAAAATAGCTTATTGAGCAAGTATTTTGCTCTTAATAACTAATGACCATTAGATAAAAAATAGCAGCATTTTTGGGGGGAAAAAGTATAACGGTCAAACTAGAGTTTTCCCACCGTAGCCAAAGTGCAGGTAGTTCTTTTATCTTATCTTATATAATACAGACGTTACTTCAAAAAAAGAATTGCTCCAATTACATTCCCGTTTCTGTAATTCATCTAGTTCTCTGTAAAATTTCTGTACATTGTGTTGTTTTTATTGTTCTATATATTATGCAATCGTCTGCGAATAATCTGACTTTTGTTCCTGAACTAATGCAATGTGGTAAATCGTAAATGTAAATTAAAAATATTAGTGGACCTAAGACTGTTCATTGAGGTACGCCTGAGTTTACTGTTATTGGTGTTGGTTTATAATAAAAGTTAATATAAGAATATAATTAATAGTAACTCATTAAATTTGCCCCTGCAATTTGTAAAGCCGGCCCTAATTAATTTACTTTTTAATGATTTAATTTTGTTTTGTTTTATACCTTTTAATTTTTTGTCTTTAATTTTGTCAGTTTTGTTAGGCAACAAGAATCACTTATTCTCATGACTTGTCTTTACCTTTTGTCCTATATAAGTTTTCAGTTAATCAGAGCTTTTACTTTGTGTACTATTGAAAATAGCTAAAATAGAACTTAATTTAAATCAAAGACCGGGAACTAGTCAAAGTGTTTTGACTTAATTAACCTAAATGGATTTCTAGAGATTTGGGATTTTCACATGTAAGATAATCCATAAGTCTTTGTTATTATTAAATTAGAATAAAGGTTTCACAGCTTATAAATGATTTCAGGTACCATTGCTTTTTTTAAAAAACAAAATGATAAAGAATAAATTGTAACTTACTACAGTTCATTTCGTCTGAGCTGTCATGACAATCAGAGCTTCCATCACATCTTTGGGTTTCAAGTATACAAATATTATCTCCGCATTGAAACTGGTGAGCTAAACAACCTTTAATTAACATAAAAAGAGACGTCTTTTTTTATTATAGCTTTTATATAGCGCTACTTTCATGCTTATAGCATACTCAGAGCTCTTTTGGTCCAATCTCATTTGTAGACCAGTGGGGGGTGGGGGGTGGAGGGGTATCTAGGAGTTGGTTTCCGTGCTCGAGCCCCCTTCTAGATAGCCAAGCCAATCCCAAGTTCAATCGCACTTGGCCTCTCGACCACGCTTCCCGTCTTTTCGAAGATGATTATGTCCTACGCGTCATGCATTCAGTCATGCATATTGACCAATGACTTAAATTCTGCCAAGTCACTGGTTTTCCTGGCTAGCTCAGGCAACCCATTCCATGCTCTAATAGCACTAGGGAAGAAAGAGTATTTGTACAAATTTGTCCTAGCATATGGAACGGGGAATGTGCCTTTATCTTTGTGTCTTTCTGAGTATTTACTTACGATGTAAATCAAATGTCGAATTTCTATGAAAATTTTTGGAACTGTTTTAAAGATCCGTGTTTAGATTTTTCCCAGAAGTTTCCACGAAGATACGAGTTCAGTAGAGGTTTGTAAAAAGATTTCAAGTACCCATATTTTTACTTAGAGAATAAAAATAAAAGACAACTTACTACAATTTATTTCATCTGAGTTATCACGACAATCGAAGTGACCATCACATCTATAGCTTTCAGGAACACATACATTATTCCAACATTGATAATGAAAGGCTGGGCAAGCTGTTAGAAAGAAAATAAAACAAGAAAAAAAACGTTAAAAAACACATTTTAAAAAAAGACAATACCTCTATTTTACAACTTAAAATTAAAGAAAAAGATTAAAAATTTTCTTAGCTCTAATTCAGTATCGAGGTCATGATTTTGACACCGTCAGAGCCTTTTACGAACGATTCTACCCAATAGGACAGAGGGCACCATATATCTATTTTAATATATAATTATTATTAATAAAATTTTTATTGTTACTTTCATTATATAGATATCTCGAACTAGATCTAGACATCTGATTTAGAATTATTAAGATCTAGGTTATAGATCTACTTCTATATCTAGAATCTAGATGTAATCTATATTAGATTTATTTAAAAATATAAGCAAAGCTCAGATAATGTGCCTTTATCTTTGTGAAACTACTTTCAATTTATTTAACAACTCTGTTATCTGTACAATGCACCTGACTAAGCTGGGGTTTTTTGTACTCAAATTTATAGCCAAATTTAAATTTATTTCTTTTTTTACTTTGAAAAATGATAACGGTCAAATTAGAGTTTTCTCCGTATGGCCAACGAGCTAGTAATTCTTTTCTCAGCGATATACATCATACATATACATTTCTAGAAAAATCGTTAAAGCCGTTTTGAAGATCAGCGTTCGGGTTCCGTCTTTGAGCAGCATTGAAAGTCAGCTTAAGTTGAATTGATTTGAACAGATCTCTTTTTTTTTTTTTTTTTGACAAACTTACTGTTGACAAACATCTTTCACATTAATTTACACCTGGACATTTAATTCCATTGAAAATTTCAATGTAGTGCTCTACCTGTCAACTTAGTGTCCAGAGTCTAGGGAAAGCGACAAGCCAAGACGTACTTTGACTTTTGCAGTTTACAGCTTCTGTTAAGTTCTCCATATTATTTACAGAGCTCATATCAACTCTCTCTGTCTGGCTGTCTGGTCAAAAGTTTATACACGTAATTTCTTCGACCCGCAATCTCGGATCAAGTTAAAATTTCGCACAACTATTTTTTTTACCAGACAAAAGATGAATCAATAAAAAAAACAACAACTAGTTAATTAACTCTTTCACTCCTAACTGACGATACCAGCGTTGATTTGATCTCATTAAAAATAAAAATTAATTTTTTGGTTTATAAACTTTGTTATATAAAAAGAGCATGAATTTCTCTATAATCATATACCTAAGTAACATTTCATGATTTCATACAAAAAATTTATTGAAGTTTAATCTCAAATGAGCAAAATGAATAATGCCATTGGAACGTGGAAAATAATTACGGAAAGAAAGAGTTAAGTATTGGTAATCAATTTTTTTGTGTTTTGTATCTCGAACGATGGAAAGAAAATGCTACTGACTGTTCCTCTTTATAGATCGCCGCTTAAAAGTGAGTTTAAAACAAATAATAGATACAATCTTATTTTTTATAAACACTTCACTAACAGAGTGGTAAGTATGTCGGCTTGAGGAGGCTTTCTTCTCCCCCCTACCCATTTTACCAATTTTTTTTATTACTCTTGTCTAGTGATCTTTCATGCTAAAGTGTTGTCAGTGTGTTGTAGTCCAATCATTTTTGTGGACATTTTAGGTGTTTGGGTATCAGGGTAAAAAGTCCCCGTGCTGCCACAGAATGATCAAAAACACAACTCAGCTCAAGTCCAATCCCAAATAAAAGTTCCTAATCCATACAAGGATTTCAAAACGAGCTCGTTTTTTTAGGTAGCCAAATGATTTATGCCATTCTTTCTAGACAAAGGAAGTTTAACAACCCAACATCTACATGGCATTGTAATACACTTAGGTGTTAAATAGTAACAATCATTCAAAGGTTGATAGCACTTAATTAAGTAAAGAAAAGTACCACTTTTCAGACCTCGCGATCTATGGGGCTAATGATGTTAAGGTCATCTGATTGTTTGGCCAACGGTAAACGAGGGTGTCATGTGACCAGCAAAACAACCAACCACCTATACTTTCCCCAACTTAATTCAGGTACCCATTAAAGCTGGATGAACTCAGGGGTGCCCAAAAAATCACAGTCTTCACCAAGATTCAAACTCAGGACCCTAGGCTCAGAAGCCACTCAGCCACCGCGCCCCAGCGCATAGTGATTTAAAGTTGAACTAATAATGAACTAATGAATTATTGTAATGAACTTGATTTGTAAGAGGATTAGGGTGAAAGACCTATATAAAAAAGAATAAATTACGCAGTAACCAGGACAGCGAAAATAACCTTGTTTAAACACGTGATGGCGACGGTGGGTACAGGTGAGCATGTTTTCTGAAGTTAATATTTAAAAAAAAAACTGGTTAGTTTTAAACTAGTTGCTCAGAAATGAACTAGCGGCACAAATAGAGGTCACCGGGTCATGAGTTCGAGATCACCCTTTTTCTCAAATCTGCGTGTGTAAATAAGACCGCGTGTGGATAGTACGAGGTAATGTCACGTGACAATAAAAAATTTAGAGCACTTCGGTTTTTATTTTACTATCAATTTATATCAACCAATCTTATATTGAAATATTATCAAATATATACTTTAGCAAGCGTGTTGTTGTGTTTTGCCACTCAAACGCTAAAAGTTTAATTTGCTTAACCAAAATGAGTCTTAATCTTAATGAAGCACATACTTATTAATAAAACCAATATTAATTATAACATACTGCAATTAAGTTCATCACTATTATCATCACAATCTTTTTCTCCATCACATCTTAATTGTTTTTCAATGCACCAGCCATCATTACAGCTCCAGGCTGAAGATGTGCAGTTATCTATAATACAAAGTAGAATGAATAAACATCTTTCTGTATATAGAATTAGGATTCACTCAATCACTAATGGAAAACTAAACTCAATCATTAATCCTAAAGACATCGTCAATATTTTAAGATCACACCATCAGGCCACACTGCCATGCAATAAGTAAATGGTAGTCTAAGTGACAATTAGATACAACAGATGACGAATTTTAAGATTGAACGTCTCACAGACCTACATATATTGTATCTAGACTGAAAAACGGAAATTCTTATCCGCAATTGATCATATCATATATGTAGATAGATAGATAGATAGATAGATAGATAGATATGGATATAGATAGATAGATAGATAGATATAGATTGTTATGTATGTAGCTCTTTTTCAAGCTGTAAGGGAAGTCGAATCTAGCAAAATCGATCTTTTCCGTTTTAGAAAAAAAAAATTATTTTTCAAAGTTAAGAAATAATGCAATACCATTTTCTCGGATTTTAGTTTTATGTTCTTATTTGATTTATAGAAATTTCTTTTAATAAACCCTAATGCTATGTTTGATTTTTCGATAGTTTCATCAATATGTGGATTCCATGACAGTTTTTCATTTATTATAACACCTAGGTATTTTGGGTTTTTAGTCTGTGTTACTAGTTTGCCATGAATAAGATAAGTGGAATTAATTTGTTTTAGTTTTTTTGTTACTCTTAACAACTGACATTTTTCTGGGTGGAAAGACATGCTCCAATTTGATTCCCAATTCTGATCACATGATCTATATTTCCTAAAGCCATGTTGGTATGGTGTGAGGACATTATGTTTGTCTAAGTGGTTTATGATGTTGCTACATATTATGTGTTCTAGGATTTTACATGTGATGCTGGTAAGTGATACTGGTCTATAGTTTCCTGGATCAGATTTTTCTCCTTTTTCAAATAGGGAGGTGGCATTAGCTTCTTTCCAGTCCTTTGGTACTCTGCCCTGGTTAAGCGATGCCTGAAAGAGTATTTTGAACACTGGGGCTAGCTCATTGCTTAGTTCTTTGGGTAATCTAGCTGGAATACCATCAGGTCCAGACGCTTTATTTGGTTTGGTGTTGGCTAATAGTTTTTGAATTCCATTTTCTTGTACTACTAAATCTTCTATGTTGTCTACTTGGTTCAAATTAAGAATTATGTCTTTGTCTCATGGGGTTGAGAATGCTGATGCAAAGTATTTGTTTAGGATGTTTGCTTTAGTTTCATTATCATTATGTATTATGTTATGTTCATCTTTTAATGGCGCTATGCCTGTTGTTTCCATTTTCTTAGACTTAATGTATGACCATAGGTTTTTGTTGTTATCTTTAGATATTACATTGTTTATGTATTCACTCTGCAGCTGTCTGCTTACTTTTTGGGTTAGGTGTTTAATTTTTATACACTTTTTGTAAACTCTTTCTGCCTTGGTTTCTTTAAATTTTCTATATAGGTTTTCCTTCTGTTTACAAAGCTTCTTTAGTCTATTATTAAACCAGCATTTATTTATTTTGTTTGATGTGTATATAGTTGGTATATGATTTTCTATAATGCTTTTAAGATGGTTTTTAATGAAATTCCAGAGGTCATCGACTGGTTGGTTAATGTCTTTTTCTAATAAGAATGTTTGTTGAAAGTTTAATGCAGCTTGGTGTAGTTGTGTTAGGTTACATTTATTCCAGAGTAAGATTTTTCTTTTGGGTTTTGTATTGGCTACTGCTTTTATCTGACTGTGTATATTTATGATCTCATGGTCTGATAGACCAGGGATAATATAATCAACTACTAATCCAGGTCTGTTGGTTAAGAAGAGATCTAATGTGTTGTTTAATCTAGTTTGCTTTTTAATGATTTGATCTAAACTTAGGTTGTGTAAAGTTTCTATGAAAAGCTCATTTATGTCCTTAAGGTTTTGGTGTTTATCTATAGTTAGTGTTTTCGAAACATTATCTTAACGGAAACTAACAGGAAATGGCTTTATTTCATGAATTTTCTGTGATGAATACATAACAATATATATAGATATATATATATGTCTGTGCGTTGATCAATCACGGATAAGAACTTTGTTTAGTTTTCCAGTCTAGATATAATATATATATAGGTATGTGGTTGCAACTTTATGTAGCTGGTGATGGTAAAAAATTTCTCATTCTATTTATTTCTTCGGATTTACATAAAACGGTGCGCAAAATGTTCATATACATCTAATTTTTATTCAAACGTTAACTGAATACAAACTATTTTCTGCAGAAATCGTGTTAAAATAAAAATGTAGGCCTAAACCAGATTTAAATTTAAGATGATTATATTTTGAACAATTTTCTTGTGCCACCAATTAGGTAGTAATGATATATTTCAGAACATGTATATAAACTGTCAAATTTTTATGAAAATCATTTTTTAGCTATTTTCGAAGTACTAGTCCTCCCAGATTTCCATTTTTGGAACCCATAAAGAGAATGCAAGCTAATAGGAGGAATTGAAAATAACTCTTGCATTTTTGTACAAAACATAAAAAGATCAACATGAAAAAACAACATTTTAGCATAACAAGTTAGAAAAGTATAAAATGGATTTGATCGGGGTTAACTTTATTGTCAAAATATAAAAGATTTCGCTTACAATCTTAATATATATAGACTTTATGTCGATCTAATTAGACTGTTCAAATTTTAGAAATAGGCATTACATTGGTTGAATAAAATCGATATTTAACAAACCACAATCGATTTCATCACTGTTATCACTGCAGTCTTTTTTTCCATCACATCTCTTGTTCAGTTTAATGCATTCCTCATTTTTACAATTCCAGGCATCCAATGTACAGTTTCCTAAACAAAGAGTATGTAGGAAAAAAAAATACGAAGAAAATATTTTAAACAATATCTAGTTTTCTTCCTTTATAGTGATGCTTTTGAAATGATTTATTTTTGGTCAGCTCGGATTCAAATGTATTGTTTACTAAAAAAGTTTAGTATTGCCTAAACATTCCTTTTTTTTTACTGTCTAAGAACTAAAATATAATCACAGAAGGTTCATTTATAGAAATGTATGGAACTTCTTTACACACTACTCTATTTAGTATATTACAATTACACTAGTCGACACGCGGCGTAGCATACGCTTCTATTTAGTGAACACTTCCTGAAAGACACAGTTGTCCAAATGGGGTGGCTTTGGGCAAACGACTGTCTGCACATGCCTGGAGAGTGAGGAAGGCGCGGGTGCGGGCGGGAGGGGGATGGGAAAAGGTTTAGAGAGTCGGGGTGCGTGCGTGGTGTCCCGCATGATTGGGCGACGTAGAGAATAATATATACAAAGAAGATTACTTGTTCTCTCCTCACCCCCATCTTTTTTTTCTTAGCCGCGCTCCCCGTCGCCTCGAAAGTTACGAGGAGTAACTCTAGTCCGACTTGCAGAAATAAAAGATTTAACTTTTCATGACTTTTCATCGAGGGTTAGAGAGTCAGCGTGCGTGCGTGGTGTCCCGCATGGTTGGGCGACGTAGAGAATAATATATACAGATATCGCTTTGAAAAGACAGATGAATAGCCTCGGCATAAAATTCAGACTGATATGCTCCTTGGTCATAGCGACAATCTTGTCTTCTTGCGAATCTTGGATGCTAACTGCAGAATTAGAGAAGAGGTTCCCAGCCATGGAATAGACATGTTATCAAGGATACAAAGTATCACCGACAAAGAATGCACCACAAATGAGGAGATTCGAAATAACTCACAATGGCTATTAAGCCCCACGTCAGCTGAATATTGATACAAAAAAAAAAAGAACTCAAAAATAAAGTTTATAACCACGTCACAAGGTCTTCAGGGCTCACAAAGACTTTCCTACAGCGTACAGTACCGGGGAAAAAGAAGACAGAGAAAGTGATGGGAAGATAACATAAAACATGGATAAGCCTATCATTGAAAAAAGGCTAAAGATAGAGGTTTATAGACAAAGACGTCGAAGGTCATGTCCCAAAGTCCAACAGACTAGGGTGTAGGTGAGAGGAAGACGTCGAAGGTCATGTCCCAAAGTCCAACAGACTAGGGTGTAGGTGAGAGGAAGATGAAGCCCATTGGGTCTCTAATACCGCATCAGCGACCTCGTGAAAGAACTGAAGACACAGGTTTCCTTGCGCTTGCATTTTACATCAGAGGTGTCGTTCGAACACGTCTTGGCGCCTGGGTGCAGGTGGCAATCACATTGATATATCAGTTCTGTACTTATCATTGGAGAAGCTGCAACAATCGTTTGGCACATTTCTTGTCTTCTGCAAGGACTATATTATCACAATTGATCACCGTTTTTTTTCCTACATAAGTTTTCGTTGCCTTAGGCAGCTGTCGATTTCAATCTTCGTGTCTTTACCTGTCTTTTTCTCTTAAAGGCTTCAGTCATGGGTCTACACTTCTTCATCAGTTCAGTCATGGGTCTACACTTCTTCATCAGTTCAGTCATGGGTCTACACTTCTTCATCAGTTCAGTCATGGGTCTACACTTCTTCATCAGTTCAGTCATGGGTCTACACTTCTTCATCAGTTCAGTCATGGGTCTACACTTCTTCATCAGTTCAGTCATGGGTCTACACTTCTTCATCAGTTCAGTCATGGGTCTACCCTTCTTCATCAGTTCAGTCATGGGTCTACACTTCTTCATCAGTTCAGTCATGGGTCTACACTTCTTCATCAGTTCAGTCATGGGTCTACGCTTCTTCATCAGTTCAGTCATGGGTCTACGCTTCTTCATCAGTTCAGTCATGGGTCTACACTTCTTCATCAGTTCAGTCATGGGTCTACACTTCTTCATCAGTTCAGTCATGGGTCTACACTTCTTCATCAGTTCAGTCATGGGTCTACACTTCTTCATCAGTTCAGTCATGGGTCTACACTTCTTCATCAGTTCAGTCATGGGTCTACACTTCTTCATCAGTTCAGTCATGGGTCTACACTTCTTCATCAGTTCAGTCATGGGTCTACACTTCTTCATCAGTTCAGTCATGGGTCTACACTTCTTCATCAGTTCAGTCATGGGTCTACACTTCTTCATCAGTTCAGTCATGGGTCTACACTTCTTCATCAGTTCAGTCATGGGTCTACACTTCTTCATCAGTTCAGTCATGGGTCTACACTTCTTCATCAGTTCAGTCATGGGTCTACACTTCTTCATCAGTTCAGTCATGGGTCTACACTTCTTCATCAGTTCAGTCATGGGTCTACGCTTCTTCATCAGTTCAGTCATGGGTCTACGCTTCTTCATCAGTTCAGTCATGGGTCTACACTTCTTCATCAGTTCAGTCATGGGTCTACACTTCTTCATCAGTTCAGTCATGGGTCTACACTTCTTCATCAGTTCAGTCATGGGTCTACACTTCTTCATCAGTTCAGTCATGGGTCTACACTTCTTCATCAGTTCAGTCATGGGTCTACACTTCTTCATCAGTTCAGTCATGGGTCTACACTTCTTCATCAGTTCAGTCATGGGTCTACACTTCTTCATCAGTTCAGTCATGGGTCTACCCTTCTTCATCAGTTCAGTCATGGGTCTACACTTCTTCATCAGTTCAGTCATGGGTCTACACTTCTTCATCAGTTCAGTCATGGGTCTACACTTCTTCATCAGTTCAGTCATGGGTCTACGCTTCTTCATCAGTTCAGTCATGGGTCTACGCTTCTTCATCAGTTCAGTCATGGGTCTACGCTTCTTCATCAGTTCAGTCATGGGTCTACACTTCTTCATCAGTTCAGTCATGGGTCTACACTTCTTCATCAGTTCAGTCATGGGTCTACACTTCTTCATCAGTTCAGTCATGGGTCTACACTTCTTCATCAGTTCAGTCATGGGTCTACACTTCTTCATCAGTTCAGTCATGGGTCTACACTTCTTCATCAGTTCAGTCATGGGTCTACACTTCTTCATCAGTTCAGTCATGGGTCTACACTTCTTCATCAGTTCAGTCATGGGTCTACACTTCTTCATCAGTTCAGTCATGGGTCTACACTTCTTCATCAGTTCAGTCATGGGTCTACACTTCTTCATCAGTTCAGTCATGGGTCTACACTTCTTCATCAGTTCAGTCATGGGTCTACACTTCTTCATCAGTTCAGTCATGGGTCTACACTTCTTCATCAGTTCAGTCATGGGTCTACACTTCTTCATCAGTTCAGTCATGGGTCTACACTTCTTCATCAGTTCAGTCATGGGTCTACACTTCTTCATCAGTTCAGTCATGGGTCTACACTTCTTCATCAGTTCAGTCATGGGTCTACACTTCTTCATCAGTTCAGTCATGGGTCTACACTTCTTCATCAGTTCAGTCATGGGTCTACACTTCTTCATCAGTTCAGTCATGGGTCTACATAATTCTTTCATTGTCTTACACTCAGCCTTTAATTCATCGACTTCTTTATACTTTCTTATTTTTTGAATAAGTCTCTCAACTCATCAAAAGAATTTAAAAGCTCATCTAGATCAACTTAAGATTTAGTTGAATATCGTACCGTTGAGCCAGGTTTCAGTGAAACACACCTAGGTGTACTTTCTATATTGATACAGGTGATCGCAGCAACCCGTTAAATCTTCCATCTCATTTTGTAAAGACCTTACATTGCCTGTTACGGTGGGTGGTAGGATCTATGTCCTCTTCTTCTACATTTAACTCGTAATTCCTTTTCTACGTTCTCTTTTCTGACGTTTTACGCAAAGGAATTTGTTGGGTCAAAGCCTTAGGCTTAGGCTCGTTATTAATTTCCTAGATGGCGGGTTTGTTGTCCATACTGTCATGTGTTCTACCAAAAATGCCATCAAAATAAAAATTTCTAGACAAAGTAAAATCCACACAAACATTAAAATCTAAAAGACACAGTGTATATCCATTTAAACATTGGAAAAATGACAGATCACATGAAATATTAACAGAAAATTGAGAAAAATAGAGTCCAGTATAATCAAGTCGCCTGCAGTGAAGCACCCCGGAAGTCTATGCTGGTGACATCCACTTAACTGGGAACTAAAAAAATTACAAAATAATAAAAGGACAGTGCAATCGTTAACATTTCTAAAAGGCACGAATTTCAAAACTTGCAACGGACCCCCAACTCAAAACAACAACACATACATTCATATTAAATAAGAATCAAATGTAATAAAAAAGCACAAAAAATACAAACTATAAAGATAAACAAACGCACTGAAAACCTTTTTGTAAAATCACTAAATTTAGAAAGCCTTCTGGACAGAAGACTCAAAAGTAAAGAAGCAATTATACATAAAACACTGAACCATAATCTTCAAATACAAAAACAAAATTTAATCAAATACTCTGAAAGACACTAAGATAAGTGTACATTTTTTGTCCCACATGCTACGACAAATTTGTACAAATACTCCTTCTTCCCTAGTGCTATTAGAGCATGGAATGGGTTGCCTGAGCTAGCCAGGAAAACCAGTGACTTGGCAGAATTTAAGTCATTGGTTAATATGCATGACGCGAAGGACGCTATCATCTTCTTTTTTTGAAGTAACGTCTGTATTATATAAGATAAGAAGAAGAAACAAGAAGCTGGCCACATCTGTTCTACTTTGAATTAACATCATGACTTGTAACACGTAAATAAGACAGAAATATTTACCACAGTTCTTTTCATCTCCTTTATCTCTACAATGCCTTTCTCCATCACATCTGTTAATCAACTTAATGCATTTCTGATCAGAACATTTCCATTCAGATTGCAAACACTTTGCTGAAACAGTCGTTAAAGTATAACAAATTGGGTAATACATTTTTTTTATTAAAAAAGTTTTTTAGGGTATCATTCCAAAATGAATATAGAAGTTTCTAAACAAGTAAAATTTAATAAAAATCATTAAAAAAAAATATTTAAGGGAAAGAAACGGAAAAAAATCAGGGCCATAAATCTTAAGACTGCAGGAGTAAGCTCCCTTCTATCTACATAAAACAAAATTATTAAATTATCACTATTGGTTAATGTTTTTTTTATAATTGATTCTTGCATCTTCATCTGAGCATGGGAGGTGGAAATGGCGTGCAAAACTTAATTAGAGAAATAAATGTAAAAGTGCAGGAAGATCTCTCAAAAAGAAGCCTTTATTCCCCTTATTAAATACCAAACAAAATAATTAATTACCAATAATTTATAAACTAACTAGTAAATTTATTAATTCATTCTCGTTTTGTCAGGTACAGAAAAACAATGGTTTTGTAAAGTTTCAAATTGATATAAGAATGGGTGTGGGAGAAATAACATGTGCAATTTCATTTCATGCCATATACAACGAATCTACCCATTGTACTTGAATAATGTTTAAAAAGTAACAACATTTGGAAAATTATGCAAAAGTTTAATGAATTCCCATAGAAGCACATAGTATGTGTCGTCACTGTGCAGCTAAATCTTGGTGGAAAATGAAAAAGCGAATAAGCAATACATTTTTAACAAGGTTAGAAAGACAGTTTGTGTGGAAACACAAACTCAAAATCAGCCCCCGAAGTGGTCCACCCAGGCAGGTAAAAAGGCATGTTTCAATATTTTCAGAAAGAATATCAGAATGAAATTCTATCAATGGCAAATGAAAGAGGAGAATGTAGAAAGAAGGTTGACAGATCTCGTGTGGTGCCCCAGAGATCCAGCAGAATAAGGATTAGGTGAAAGTTAAGGTGGAGTTAGATGTCAACCTGGCCTAACTGATGTTATAATGATTATCTGATTGATTTGTAAAATGTCAATCTCTTATTCAAAGCCTGAAGAAAAAAAACTTCCGTAAAAAAATAATAAATTCCTTTAGTTAGGTGTTTGGTTCCCTCTGTGTACCACTGTAGTTCATGCGATAATATGAAAAACTACTTATTAATTGTTTTAAATTAAGGTCCACTTATATGCATACTAAGTAGATTATTTATTTTAGAAAATAATAATAAAAATAATTTATTTCTGTAAACATAGTAGTTCGTATGAAAGTAATTATTTTACTAATTCAATTATGAAAAAAACAACTTTGACAAAGATCTTAAAGTCGTTTGCATAAATGTGTTAAAAATATGGTATATACTTTCTAAACTTACTAAATAGCCTCCCGTGTTTGTTTCTATTAAAATGAATAGTTGTAAAAATGGTGTATTTTTATGAAAAAACTGCTTGCATAGTTGATTTAAAAAATTAAATTTTTCGCTTTCAGAAAAGAAAAAAGTAGCCATTGCATCAGAACGTTGAATGGTCTAAAATATCATGATGTCGGATTTTCAATATCTTTTCTATTTAAAGATATCTAAACGGGACGGACGGACGGAAAGTAAGACCAGAAAATACTAATAGCGTTTTTTTTCCCCTTTCGGGGGCCGCTTTCTTCTCAAAATTAGCAAGGCAAAAACAAAAATGAATATTAGAGAGCTAGATTTTAAAACAAAAGAATAAAAATAGAACCCTGTTGAAAAAAAGAGTTAATTTATCAGATTTAGTTTCTTTATGATAAAACTTAGGGCAGTTCTCTTCATCACTGTTGTCTATACAATCCTCTTTACCGTCCCATTTGAAGGATTTGTGTATACATTGTTTATTATTACATTGCCAACTAAAGAATGAACAAGACGCTGTAAAATAACAAATTCAATGATCAGTTCTTTATTTATCGTTGACTTCTGATTAAGTCAGGGGTTGACACATTTAAATATCAAAATTTTAAAAAACCTGTATAGAAACCATGTAGTTGATACATTGGTGGGTTGGTACGGAATGTTTATCAGACGCATGGCAAAAAGCATTCATAGACGCCTTTTTGGAGATTTTGTTCTATGTCCGGCAGGTCTAATTGTGTGAAAATGTTTGACTTTTACTCTGTTCGTTACTTTAGTTGAATTGTATCCAAGAATCGAAATCAATAATCCTTTATGCTTTTTGGATTTTGTTTTTGTATGAAGTATTACTTTCTGTAGTTTGTAGACTGAAGTTTCAACTCATGTACGACTAATCTTTACTTTTCGATTTCATTTCGTTCTCTTTGGAGTAGACTTTCATTTTCTTCTTTCTCTCTTTGATATTTTCTTTCTTTCTCTTTCTCTAATCTTTCTTTCTCTTCTTTTTCCCTCTGGTATTGTCTTTTTTATTTCGTTTTGTCTTCTTATTCTTTCTATTCACTTTTCAGGTTTTCTATTTTCAGTAGTCTATCTTTCTTATAATTTTCTTTTTGTTATACTAGGTCGAATCTTAATTGAAAAAATTCAGTCCTCTACTTTCCTTTTGATCGTAACTTATCTGCTAAGTCTACATTTTGTCATAGTCTGCCATCTTAGTAATATCTTATTTGTAGAATTTATGCTAAAACAAAACAAAAGAACACGCATTCTTCTTCTAATATAATTGCCAATCACACTAGGTCACTAGGCTATTTATGGCCAAATTTACAAGTGGCCTACAGTTCAGTGTGCAACAATGTTTTTCCGTCTCTAATATTTCTAAAAAATATGAGGATCAAAAATGGTTTTTAAAAATTCCAGTAAGTAAGTAAGTCGCAGCTTGATGTCGTGAAACCCAAACCGTTTCAGAAACTGTTGTAAAGATCACTCATTGCCCCTCAAGCGACCAAGCTATGTGACTTGGGGGAAAGGGCATAATTGGTAGACCCGGGACCCTAACCCTAACCCTAGCCGCTTGGCAAAGAAGATAAAGTCCAGCCATCTATTCAGATCTGTGCTATTCATGCAGTGACCCACTTCACATTGCGGGGGGAGGAGCGTAATGGACACACACTAGAAGAAGCGCTACCCAGTTTTGAGGCTCAAAGTAGGTTCTGACAAGCCACGAAATTATCCAAGCGTAATATTGCTCCATCCAAATCAAAACTGTCATGATGGATACTAAAAAAGTCCTAACAATCTGTAATAGCGCAGTGAAGAAGAAAAAACGACATGTACAGGTGTATGTATTGACCGCTTTAAGTCAAAATTTGATTCCTGTTGTCTGTACTGCGAGGACTCAAAGAAAATAGTGTCCAGTATCTTGTAATTTGTTCCCATCTCTGACAGCTGAGGCCCCTGACAAGGGGAGGAATGTGCCGGCAATGTCATTTGACCTGTATGGGAGCTTTGGTCAAAACTATGTAACACGCCATTGTTAAGTGATGTCGCGATGTCTTTTTCGATGTTATAATGAAATGTGTCGATCAGACATTGTGTTTCTGAAGTTCCAATTACATTCGCTATCGTCGCTCTCCTCACAAAACTCCCAACGCATCCCTTTAACCCTTAAAGTGCTGAGCTATTTAACAATGAGTGCATACAAAATGGAATTACAATTCTAATGTTTGGAGGCTAAACTGCCACACGCGCCTTAAGGGTTAAATACCCTTTACGATCTCCGTCTTCCCTCCTTTTTTTGGAACCATCCAATCTTTTTTCGCGCGCGTGGAATTTCCCAACCACTCCTTCTATGTTATTTTTAAACCTACGGAAAAAGCAGTAAACAATCAGCATGATTATTTTTAAAAAACAAAACGTAAAAGCAGACGAATCGTCCCATAGTGTAAATACGAGACTATTTGTCAAGGTGGTCAGTTGGGCAGGGAAGTGATATTAGAAATTTTCGGACCGGTCCAATTGAACGTAATAGATACTAGAATAAGCTGGAATAAGGAATGTGTAAGGGAAGAGCGTTCAGTTGTAGGCCTTGATACTATTATTGTTATAAGTAATACAAAAAGGAAAGGGGTGTGTGGAAAATAAGTAAAATATATAGCCAGTGAACAAATTAACGGGAGAAGCCGACGGGGAATGCTAGTCTCGAAATTAAATCAATGGAACTAAAATGCACTTTTGAGGATGTTCACTTTGGTTTCTTTGTATAGTATGATGGAAAACATGAATGTTAGGATCCACAAAGAGTGTTACGACCGATTTTTTTGGCAAATGTTTACATTTTTTAAACTTAAGAAATAAATTTAATACAACTTTTTAACTTAATTGACCTCATCGCTTCCATCTCCGCAATCATCATCTCCGTCACATCGTAGGTAATCTCGAATACATTTAGCACTTTCACATTCCCAGTACTTTTCATTGCATTTCGCTTAAGAATGCATTAAATAAACATGATAATTATAGAAACCATTTATATAATTAAAAATTTTACCCGTTTTCCCACCCCTCCTCTAAAAAAAAGAGAAACAAAGAAAAAACATTGCAAAAGATGTAGAGCCAATATGTAAATGAACTTCTTAGTCATAGCCATCAAAGGCATTCATTTTCATTTTTATTACAAAGCTTAAATCAACTAGGGATGCACCGGATAGCAGTTTTTTGATATTAATAGAATTGGATAGTAAAATATGATATACGGATGGAGCAGGATGCCTACATGTCTAATAAATAGATCATGTTACTGAACATTTTTCAAAATTGATAAATATTTTACCTATATTCCTTTTTTTTATTTACCTTATTGTTTGTGTTAATTTGTTACTGATTGGTGAATTAAAACTTAACAACATTTATTAACAGATAGGCCTATCACAAGCTAATTTGTGTAACATGTGTGTAAGTAAGAAGCCAACAAGTGTAAAGGGGTGTGTGGAATAGTCACAATTTAATAAAATACTCAGAGAAAGACACAAAGATAAAGGCACATTCCTCGTTCCATATGCTAGGACAAATTTGTACAAAGCCCGTTCTTCCCTAGTGCTATTAGAGCATGGAATGGGTTGCCTGAGACGGTAGAATTTAGGTTAGGTTAATATGCATGACTAAATGCATGACGCTTAGGACGTAATCATTTTCTTTTTTGAAGTAACGTCTGTATTATATAAGATAAGATAAGATTGATTAGATGTAAAACATGCTAATGTATATTTAGCTAGTTACTAATGTAAATCTCTCAAAAGTAAAGTGTAATCTGGATTATATAGTGGGTGTGAGTATGTGTTCGTGCATTTCAGACAACCAACTGGTCATCAGGCTTGTAATTTGAAGTACAAGGACCTCTTCTGGTTCTGGCTTCAAGGGCTTAATACCGATAGTAGCTTCTAGTTAATAGTTGGAGTCTGAAGCGTTGTAGGTAAAATATTTATTGTTTTAAATTAATTCATTTGCGGCAAATATTTTATTTATGTGATTATTTATTAACAGCGGGAACATAAAGTATACCTATTTATTGTTGCAATCATATATGGTGCCCAAGTATAAATCCAATTGTAATCTGTGGGCTTGTTATAGAGATATAGGTTTAGATTAACAGTTGTACAGAGTTAAGAACATTAGGAAAAGCAACTCTAGAAAATCAAATTCAACCCCCCCCCCCCTCCCACACCCAAAAAAAAAAAAAATTGACTGCGTGTCCGACTATGTTAACATCCTGGTCAGATAGACGTAGTGTGCCTACACAGCCCTAGTGTAGTCTGTGAATGACCATCAACTGTAGCGCTTTACGGTTATCAAACAATTATGGTTGTGCACTGAGAATTCAAGGACTGCAGTTTCCTTAGAAGATACAATGGGTTATTCTAGGTAACGTGCTATCTAGATACAGATATATGACTGACAAAATAAAAAGAAATTGTGTAGAGTGGACAAAGATGCGAATTGTGATGATCTCTCTTTAAAAACTGTTCAGCGGAAAGGAGCGTTTCATTTTAAAATATTTTGTAGTCGCCATTATACCAAAGAAACATAGAAGGTTACAATGAGGTGCTGGTGCATACTCTATAATTGGGGGTTGCGGACTGTAGATTCAGAGACATAAAAAAAGGAAATTCAATTTAAAGTCAAGAAAATAGTGTTAGACCGAAAGGGAGCGTTATCATGCGGGCCGTTTTATTGATGTGGTCAAGAGTGGTTTAGGCAAATAAAAAAAAAATATATATATTATAATATATATATATATATATATCGTGGTTCGATGATGACCAATTTAGTCATCCAGCGGGATGAGGGCTTTGTGCATCCTCATGTGGCTGGTGAGACCTATGTGAGCCCGGAATGTTCGGTTGCACACTAAGCAGGTTATTCCAGCTGGAGCTAGTGTCCTTGCTTTTCTTCTCTGGCGTTTTTCTTCTGCCAGCTTTGTTCTCTTTTCCTCAGCAACCTGTGCGTCAGTTTTCACAGCGCGACGCCATGATGCTCTGTTATGTGCCTCTGTCTCCTAGAAGGCTGGAAATTTTCAGTAGGATTCGAGTCCGGGACATTTCGGTTCGAAAACCAATCGCTTAACTACGCTTTACGTTACATTTCATGTATGCATGCTAATCAATTATTAAATTCTGCTAAGTTGTTGGTTTGCCTGGCTGATTCAGGCAACCCATTCCATTCTCTAATGAAACTAGGGAAAAAGAAGCACTGGTATGAATTTGTTCTAACATAAGGAGTAAGGGACTAAAAAATAATAAAACACCTAGCAGAAACATCCCGAGGAGCTGAAAAGAAAACTTTAAGACAGTTATACACTGGATGTGTCAGATTTGTCATGGATAACTGTCTCTCCATCCAAAAAGCCGCCAGCTTAACCTATCAATTTTTATAAGACACAATCCAAAACCAAGCCTTGCGTCTAATCAGAGGAGGTATGAGAACTACTCCCACAGAAGCCCGTGAAATAGATTCCAACATTGAGAGCAGCATTAGAAGCTATTGAAGAATAAAGAATAGAGGATGACCATCCTAATAAACTACTGACACAGAGAAATAGTATGAACAAACAAACAAACAAACAAAAAACTCTGATCCAACTTACTGCTGAACTAACACTAAAACACGTGCTACCTAACAGCAGAGAAAAAAAAATTACTAGATTTTCGAACATAGCTCCTGTACTTAACTATAAACAACCAATCATTAAAACAATTTATTAAACTTGCGCATGCTAGAACCAATAAAAGCTGTCGAAAAACAACTATCTATGTATACACCGGTGGATCAGCCTTCATAGTCACCATCCATGCTGGTCTAGTTCTAGTGTGAGTCTTGTCTCTACATCTAGTTCTAGTGTAAGTCTTGTCTACATCTACTTCTAGAGTAAGTCTTGTCTACATCTACTTCTAGTGTAAGTCTTGTCTCTACATCTTGTTCTAGTGTGAGTCTTGTCTCTACATCTAGTTCTAGTGTGAGTCTTGTCTCTACATCTAGTTGTTGTGTGAGTCTTGTCTCTACATCTAGTTCTAGTGTGAGTCTTGTCTCTACATCTAGTTCTAGTGTGAGTCTTGTCTCTACATCTAGTTCTAGTGTGAGTCTTGTCTCTACATCTAGTTCTAGTGTAAGTCTTGTCTACATCTACTTCTAGTGTAACTCTTGGTCCTCTTCCAAAATTAACACTTTGAAATAAGTGCACCATGTGGTGATTACTGCTCAAACTTCCAGGCCAAAATTGTGGCAATCACCAAAGCATTGCAGGCAGTCGAAAACAAATTCTTGGATCCAATACAGCCAGCAACAGATATTGTTGTCTTCACAGATTCACTAACCATTCCGCAAGCTTTTAACACCTCATCCAGCCCAAAAGAGCTGACAACACTAATCACGATAATCAATCAAATGATGTCATAATTAAATATCAAAATCATATTGCATTGGATCCCTGGACACATAGGCATCATGGGAAATGAAAAGGCTGACAAACTATCAAAGGCAGGGTCATCTATGGATCAACCAGATAGACCTGTTAGCTACCTCACCTTCAGGTCAATGTTAGGCAACAGTCACAAAGAGGTGTGGTTTAACCAATGGGCATCAGGAAACACAAGAAGAGATATGTAAAAATAAATTACCATGCCAAACAAACTTGACAGTATTAACTTTCTCCCCGCAAAGAGCAATCTACAATCTTACAACTAAGAACAAGACACACACCTTTAAATTACCTTCTTAACAAAATAAATCCTCCACACCTATTCCTTTGTATACATTGCGCCCACCTTTATGAAACCGTAAACCATATCTTCTTCGAATGCCCCATCTTAATGCACCTTAGGCAGACATTACAGCCCAACATAACCAACACTCTATACGGCAATGGTGAACAGAAGAAAACAGTACACTATTTTTTCTTGGCACAGTCTGCTTAAGAGCTTACAGTACAGCTCTGCAGAAGAGGAAGAACAAAAAAAAACTTTTTTAAAAAGACAAAACGTCCTTTATGAAAGAATCCTGGTTAAGTTAGTGTATAGATCTAGACTCTAGTACACTTTATAGTTCAATGATAAGCATTTAAATCTAGACTAAGAAGACAATGTGCATAATTTTCCTGAACATTCATTTATTAAACTATTCAGTCAGAAAAGCTTTGCATTCGGAAACTCCCAAAAGTGTTAGCCGTTACAAGAACCCGATGTTGCATATGGACCTAGATCTAGATCTCTAGCCAAATTTAAATTTATTACATTTTTTATTTCTAAAATGATAACGGTCAAACTAGATTTTTTCCTGTGTGGCCAACGAGCTAGTAGTTCTTTTCTAAGCGATAAGCATCAAAAGTTAAGTTTGAAAGGAAAAATTGTTAGAGCCATTTTTGAGATTCCTGGTTCCATTAAGTTCTGAATTGAATAGAGGTATTGTAAAAAACAAAAACAACTGTTAATAATATTTTTACTGCGACCAAAAATAGTTCAAATCCTTCTGATTCTGTTGGCTGCAACATCTAGTCTCCAATGACAAATATAGTAAAAAAAATACTGATGGAATAAGCTTTGAATGTCTGGTTTCATACGTTAGAACTGTCAAAATAAAACACACAAAACAACAACAAAAACAACAACATTACTTCCGATGAGCTATAGCAACCTCTGTCAAACCATCATTCGGCCACCAGGCTACCAGGGCCGGCCTTAGGCCACTGCAACCTTTGTGACAGCAGTGGGCGCCCGCGCTAATTCTTGATGTAAAATATTAAATTAAACTATTTATAACTTATAACGGATTAAAACATACAACGTACTCCTGGAAATCTCCTGAAAGTATTAAATCTTTTGAAAACTCATAAAATCTTTTGAAATACACACACAATTGTCCTTCTGGGGTGCCATTCAATAAGGAAAAAGCCAATACTACGCGCGATAAAAAAAAAAAAAACGCATTATACAATACCCGTAACTGTTACATCTAGTGAAAGAAGCTTCTCGCGACTAATGAAGCATTACATGAGGCCAACAAATCTCTAAGATAAATTAAAGTGTTTGGTAATTCTTGCTATTGAGCTTGATCTGTATAGGAAACAAAAGTTTCACGTAATGTAAAGTTTATTTGATCGTGATTTTGTGCTTAGCAAAGAATGAACAAAATGCAAAGACCAATTTATTTTCTTATATAAAATCTTAATTTTGTACATATTATCCGTATTCTTATCCAAACTGGGACCCGCGCAATCAGTTTCTCATAGGGCCCCGCAATTGTTAGGGCCGGGCTTAGTGGCGACCCACAGGTTGTGAACCGGGCATATGTCGTAAAAGAGAAAAAAATAGGTTATTAATGAAATACACTTATAGCAAAGAAAACATGCACAGAGTTACTAAGCTATTTCTTGTTTACTGTCATTTAATTTTAAGGACTTTCCCTTTTACTTCTTTGTCCAGTCACAGCAGCGATGTTGGAGGATTCATAAGACTAGTCAAATATCTGGGAAGAGCTACGCTGTGGTTTCATTGAGGCTGAACAGAATTTCTAAGAATGCTGCTTACATAGTTGAGATTATTTGACTGCACATCCGCAACTGACTTTGAGCGGATTTAAGGAAATAGTCAATGTGTGTGTATTATCGCTGATAACGTTTTTAATTTAAAATCATTGAAAATTAAAATACGAAGTGTTTAGTATTCAGTGAAAGTCATTAGTTTAGGGAAGCTATTTTTAGGGATAAAAGCACCACCAGTTACGTACCGTGAGGGGCTCTCAGGGGGAGGGGTGCCAAAATGAGTATCAAAACGCCTCTTAGAACTTAAAACACACATTATATTTCAAAAAAGTTAAAATAGATAATCGGATAAACCATTTTTTTAGACTTTGTTCCGATTTGTTAAATTTTAATATTTCCAAATACAAAGTAAGAAAAATCCGTCAATTAGTCTCTAACCCAGTGGTTCCCCAATTTTTTTAGCGACTCCCGAAAGGGGAAAAGCTTTTAGTTTTGTGTGGAATGTCTGTCAGTCCGTCCACCCTGTTTAGACTTCGTAAACTAGAAAAGATAGTGAAAATCTTACATCATAATATTTTAAACCATTCAAAGTTCTGATGCAACGTCTACTTTTTTGTTTACTGAAAGCGATAAATATAATTTTTAAAATCACTTATGCAAGCAATTTTTTTTCACAAAAATACACCACTTTTACAACTATTCATTATTAATAGTAAAATAACACAGGAGGCTCTTTAGAAATAGAGATTACCAATTACCATATTTGTAACACATTTATGCAAACAGTTTTAGATTATTTGTCAATTTTTTTGTTACATTAGTGTCGTTAACTCTTTCTCTCCGTAATTATTTATCACATTCTGGTGGAATCAACGTTGGTATCGTTAGTTAGGAGAGAAAGAGTTAACGACTTAGTTTAAGTCACTGATTAACATGCATGACAAGATTGAAACATGAAATGTCTAGGATCTAATTATAACCTTTTTTGAAGTAACGTGTGTAGTCGATAAGATAATAATCTCTATGAAGCCGGAAGAGCTGATATCCTGGTAGCTTGTAGCTCTTCATTACTTTTATGTATTTTTTTAACGCTTCATCTGTCTCTTCTATATCATCAACATATTGATTGATTATCCATTGAGGTATTACCGTATTCAGGGCTGCCGCGAGGGTTGTGGCCGCCTGCGTGCGAAATAAAAAAAAATGCCGCCCCTCTTCATTTTTTTTTTTAGAAAAAAAAATTAAGACTGAGCTGGAAACTGTACCAAAAGCTCTCTTTGATTTAAAACCTGAGATGAACTCCAATTGGTGACAGGGCAGGGAGACCTAGTTCTCCCGTAGTGCCCTGGTAAGGAACTCTGCTGTTTGGCGTAGTGCCTCATAGCTTCCATACAAACATAGTGAACCACTGGATACGTCTTCCCGCAGCTCGCTGAGCTGAGGACACTCTTGCAAGACGTGCGCCACCGTCTCTTCTGATTCCCCGCAGTGTCGGCAACGGGTATCAAAATTTGGCCGGAACCGGGCGAAGTACTCACCTATGGGGCAGTGTCCCGTGCGCCACTGCGTTATTGTTGTTTGTTCCGACCTTTTGAGCCTCCACCACGGGTCCTCTCGATTTGGGCAACGCATGTGCTGCCAGACTCCCCTGGCAGTGTTGGAGTCATCCCAGGATTTTAACCATTTTTCATGTACCCACTCTCGTATAACTGTGGTAGCCTGTTGAAACGTACTTGGTGAATCGAACGAGTCGCTCGCTGACCATCCGTTCTACTATCTTGCCGATAGTGGAGGTCAGGGATATGGGTCTGTAGGACTCCACGTTAGTCGCGTCTTTGCCCTTTTTTAGTATTGGAACAATGGTAGCACAGCGCCAGGCCCTGGGTAGTCTGGACTCTACCCAGGTCCGATTCGCAAACTCAAGGAGCTTGTCTTTCGCCATACCCCCGAGGTGTTTTACCATCTCAGGAGTAACCTTGTCTGGCCCCGGAGCCTTTCTGTTTTTGCACTTAGCTATCGCTCTATCCAGCTCAGCACGGCAGAAGGGCCATCCGGCTCCCTCTCGAGTCTTTTACGCTCCTTGTTGAGGGCTATAGACGTGGCTGTCTTCTTTTCGGACTTGCTTATCGAAGCGAAATATTTACTTAGCAGTGTAGCCTGGGAAGAGGGCTTTGTCCTGGAAAGGGGAACCTTCGCTAATTTTTCGTGGTTCGGCAGGTTTCGCCGGATCGGAACCACGGGGCGAGTAGTAGAGGATTTTTCGTTGTCGGGCCTGCCGCCCACTACCCGCGCGACGGAGCCTGTTCGGGTCTGCTCGTACCCGGGTTTTCTGGTTTGATGTGTATTATTCATGTTTGCATAGAAGTCGAAGGCCGTTGGCGGCCTTAGTTATTACCGATTAGAAAGTAGTGTACACAGGGCCTGCAAGAGGGTCCGGAATTCTAGGGTGCGGGAAGTCCGCACCTCTGGTCACCACCTCCGTATGGCAAGAGCTCGCTTACAGGAGGACTGGTTGTGTAAGGATTGCTCGATATCCCCAGTATCAAAACTGCTTATTGGGAAGCGCGTTCCTCTACTACCTCACAGGGGACAGGCTAGTTAGAGCCTAGCTCGTGGACGCCGACTAGTCCGCCCGACGCAGCCCGCTAAGGCCGCGCCAGTCAGTCCAGTCTTTGCCCATAGAGAGACCCGCGAATCAGCCGAGTCCCAGGAGAACCCACCAACCCTCGAGTTGGTGTCCAGCGCTATCCGCTTTTCGGAGATCCCGTTAGGTCTCTTACTCACCGTTGCCCCGGGGCCTCACAGGGGGCCGGACATAACCCCTTTGAGTTCCTTTTACACTTGCCGGCTGCTCATTCATCAGCGGCAAGCAACCAGTACCCTTGGCCACTCCAGGAGAGGGGAGTGTTCACCCGGCGACCACGATGAGGTGGTACTCGAACGCCGAGTTGATTTAAAACCATTTTTTTGTTGACCATTCCTTTTTTCCTTTCATATTTGCGTCAATCTCTTATCACCCCTGCCCTCTAAGATGTTTTATTTTCCATTTTAACTTTTGCATTTTTTTTAAAGAATGTAATGAAAAAGAAAAGAAACTTAGTCTCAATTATAATACAATTTTACACTTTGTAGGTTTTATTTTTGATTTATATTAATGTAACACTATGTATAAATTCCAAATTTAAGCAATGAAATTTCACTAAAACGAGTCAGTTTTTTATTCCCCCCAAATAGTGCTGCCTACATGATTGTTAAGTGTTGCATAAGGTTCTTTCTAGATGCGGCAGGTTTCCACTCAAGTCGGCAAAGGGTTTGACTCCGGGAGTGGGCCCGGTGCTAAGCGTATTATCGCGTTTTCAACTTCAGAAATTATTTTTCCTGCCTTCTACAACGCCTAATTCTCTTAGTAAGAAGAGAGAATATAACAAAGGCAAATATTAATGTGTTTTCTTTCAGAACGGAAACATAAGCTCAAAGTCGGCCCTGAAGTAGTCCACCCAGGCAGATAAAAAGGCAGGTTTCAGTATTTTGAGAAAAGCATCAGAATGAAAGAAGGTTGACAGATCTTGTGTGGTGCCCCATCATTCCAGCAGACCAAATGATAGGTGAAAGTGAATGTGAAGTTAGATGTAAACCTGGCCTAACTGGTGTCTTATAGTGATTATCTAATTGATCTATTTGTTTTGTAAGGGGTCAACCATTAATTCAAATCCTCAAGAAAAAAAACATTTCCCTAAAAAAAAAAAAAAAAAAAAAAAAAAGGGGGTGCTGGACGCCATGTACAAACCTGCAGTTCACGCGCTAATATAAAAAAAACTAATTATTAATTGTTGTTTAAAATTATGCCCAATTTATACGCATACTAAATAGCTGTTTTCTCTTTAAAAAAAGTATAAACATTTTTCAGTATTCGGTATGACAGAACTTACAAAACTTAGCAAAATAAATGTAATAAAAAGCTTTTTTTGACAAAAAATTTATATCATTTGCAGAAATATGGTAAAATATGGTAATTGGTCATCTCCCCTTCTAAAGAGCCTCTTGTTTTTTTACTATTAATAGCAGAGTTGAATAAGAAAATACGCATCTTGCGTATTTTGTCCGCAAATGGACACGAACATATGCGAGTCCGGTTTACCATCTGAAAAATACGTATTTCCCCTTTTAAAGGAAAAAAAAAAATGAAAACAAAAATATGCAAGGACGTCTTGCTAATCATATATATATAGATCAGTGCCTCAACGCCTGGAAATTGGTTATTCTTATAAGATCTACCTCGAGATAGTAACGCTTTTTTCTTTTCGCGCGCGCTGTCGCGAGAAGATTAGGATCTAAATGTTTAGATTCTTAATAGATATAGATTATTGTAGGACTAGATCTAAATTTAAATCTAAATCTGATTCTTGTACAAATTCGAGATCTAGATATAGAGCTGCGTTCGGGTAAGTGATGGTTTAGTATTAAAATCTCGCCTAAAATAAACAAAATCAAAGCAAAAAATCAATCACTAAATGCCGACCTCCACCCCCCAAGGGGGGATTTCATTCATTCATATATTTCACACGCACACACACACACATATGTATATAAAGCGGGGAGGGGGGAAGAAAAAATCCACCCCCCAAAAACCCTCACGAAAAAAAATCCTATCTGCGCCCATGGATCTAGAGTAACATTAATAAATCTGTGCGATTTGAAATAATTGTACCAATAGTTTTTGTTTAGCGCGATTTCATGCTTTTAGCTTTCTTACTAGGTTAGGGTCCTGTCTCTTGTCTGGACCAGTTGGGACCAGTTTGGAAACTGGAAACGGCTGGCGGCGAACGAATAGGTTAGAGCAGTGATTCCCGAAATGGTCTATATAGAACCACAGGGGTCTACTTCGACTTTCAAGGGGTCTACGAGAGTGAAAGAGTATCATTTGGGGGTCTATGAGATGAAAATTTGGGTCTGCGACATTGGATCTCATTTAAGCAGGTCTTGACTTTAAATTTAATTTCCCTTTTTGTTTTTATAAATTTAATTAAATTAACTTGCAGCTACAAGGTGATAACCTAAATTTGACCAAAACGAAGTTCTCTAATCTCAAAATAGCTTGTTACAATTAAAGTAATGAAGCCAAATATTGGACAATAAGGTCTGAGGATATTTTGAATACGAGTCAATTTTATAAACATTTTAACTTTTATTTTAAATGGCTGTTAGTTATGAGTTGAATATTTGTGGCCGATAATGTAGTCTAGATGCAGATCTACATTAAGTTCACTTGTGTTGTAGTTATAAAAAACATTTTTAATTCTGTTCTTTTTGAAGTAAAATCAGTTAAAAACGATACCTGGTTTATATTTAACATTAGATCTATTTAGTGATGAATTAGATAATTTCTATTTAGTATATTGCATTACAAAATTGTGCAAGTATTCCGCATTGGATTATTATTACTATTATTCTGTTTTACATCATTGATCATCTGTATTTTTTCAATCACAAAGAGGAGTGGCTCAACCAATGGGCACCTGGAAACACAGGCAGAGACATGTTCAAATAAATAAACATGTTTAACAAACTGGACAGTATTAACTTCCTTCCCCGCAAAGAGCAATCCACAATCTTCCAACTAAGGACACACCTCTGTTAAATTACAATCTCAACAAAATAAATTCCACACAACTCCTCCTTTGTAGACACTGCGCACACCCTTATGAAACCGTAAATCATATCCTCTTGGAATGCCCCTTCCTAATCCACCTTAGGCAGACCTTACTTCCACTACAGCCCAACATAACCAACACCCTGTACGGCAGTGCTGAACAACTGAAGAAAACAGCACATTATCTTTCCTTGGCACAGTCTGCAAAAGAGCTCACAGCTCAGCAGCAAAAAGCTGGCTAGAAGAAGAAGAAATGCCGAACCGGGAGTCGACCACCAAGAAAGGTTGTTACAGAGCGTCGCATGAGGTTTGCGGGACATGTTCTCTAAAAATTAACCCCAAGACCCCCCCCCCCCCCGCCCTGGCTACGCCCATGTCTAGATCTATTACAAATTTAATTACATGACGATCCAAACTAATTGATGCAAATACGCTTAATATAAGTTTTGTTCGCACTGCACGCCAAATTGTATTTTGCACCTCAGAAAGAATGAAAATAATTCAACAAGGCCCTCTTACCACCCTATTACTTTTAGCTTTATTTGATCTGAACACTTCTTACGCCAGGAGAATGTATTTCTGAAACTCATTTCTCAGAAAAATGATGGAAAATCTTTTAGACACTAGCTGTCTGGTTGGTGGGATTCTGCTCAAGTTCCTTTAACTTTTTGTAGTTTACAAAAGAATTTTATACAAGAATAATATAGAAAATTCTTTAAAAAAAAAAAAGGTTAATAATAAGTGTAATTGTTTCAATTAGTTTGGTTCAGTCAAGTAATTAAATTTGTAACTCTTGGTATGCATAGTTCCTTTTGTGGGAGATTAGAATTATCTCAAACAATTATTTTTGTTTAGCGCAATTAAATGCTTTTAAGCTTTCTCAATACACTATGATCCTATCACTTGTCTCCACCCAATGGGAAGGGGGGGAGGGGGGAGAAGCAGGTATCTGGGTGAAAGTTATCGTGATAGCTTTGTAGATGTATTAATTTTTTTTTTTAAAGTTGTACGATCTTCTTGAATTCGAACACCAGGGCTCCTCAAAGCCAATACACTAACCACTGCACCAGCGAAGTGCTTATGAAAATAGACGGTTTATGTTTATCTATTGTTAGGTTTAAACTTTAAAGCGACGGCCTAAGTTTCTACACAAAGTATGAAGTGAGAAGTGGAGTTGTCTTTACTGAGGGCCTAAAGGCAGCACGGAAAAACTTCTCCCAGATGCCACCTTTCCCCAACTCGTCCACAAATGAGATAGGACTATAGCGCTCTGAGCATGATATAAGCATGAAAGTAGCGCTATATAAAATCTATAATTATTATTAAGTATAATCAACTCATGACAACACATCTGTCAAGTACATGCACTTTCCCTTGTTCGATACCACAACAAAAATACCATAGTTAACTAACTAAAATTGGTTACTTTCTTGTTGATTCTTGTTTTGTCACGTACGTATTATTGTGCACTATTTCAGCTTCATCCGAGATTGGGTGTGGGAGAAATAACGTGTACAAACGTTTTTACTAGACATACAGAGGGAGTTGATAAAAGCTTTGTAAAAAAAAAATTATCAACGAACCAAAACAAATAACTGGCTAGCTTTAATGAGCATTCGTTACGTAAACTTGGATTTTAAACATATATATGATTTTAATATATTAAGATTGATTGCACTGAGTACTTAGTTTAATGTAGTAGGAAACTACAGACCAGTATCACTTACCAGCATCACATGTAAAATCCTAGAACACATAATATGTAGCAACATCATAAAACACTTAGACAAACAAAATGTCCTCACACCATGCCAACATGGCTTTAGGAAATATAGATCATGTGAAACACAACTAATAGAACTAATTGATGATTTTTCTAAAGGTTTAGATAATAGTGAACAAATAGATGCTATCTTACTAGATTTTTCTAAGGCTTTTGACAAAGTTCACCACCATAGTTTGCTTAAAAAATTAAAATATTTTAGCATTAATGGTCCACTGCATCAGTGGATTAAAGATTTTCTGATAGGGAGAGAACAAACTGTAATAATAAATGGCTCTAAATCAACACCAATAACAGTAAACTCAGGTGTACCTCAAGGAACAGTCTTGGGTCCAATACTATTTTTAATTTACATAAATGATTTACCAAATTGCATTACTTCAGGAACAAAAGTCAGATTATTTGCAGACGATTGCATAATATATAGAACAATAAAAACAACACAAGACACAGATATTTTACAAAGAGAATTAGATGAATTACAGAAATGGGAATCAAATTGGAGCATGTCTTTTCACCCAGAAAAATGTCAGTTGTTAAGAGTAACAAAAAAACTAAAACAAATTAATTCCACTTATCTTATTCATGGCAAACCAGTAACACAGACTAAAAATGCAAAATACCTAGGTGTTATAATAAATGAAAAACTGTCATGGAATCCACATATTGATGAAACTATAAAAAAATCAAACAAAGCATTAGGATTTATTAAAAGAAATTTCTATAAATCAAATAAGAACATAAAACTAAAATGTTATTTAACCTTGGTTAGGCCAATAATAGAATATGCATCCTCAATTTGGGACCCCTTAACTCAAGAAAACATTAAGAAACTGGAACAGACACAAAATAGAGCAGTGAGATTCATAACAAATGAATATTCACATTTGACTAGAGTAACACCTTTAGTAAAATCACTAAATTTAGAAAGTCTTCAGGATAGAAGACTCAAAAGTAAAGTAGCAATTATACATAAAACACTGAACCATAATCTTCAAATACAAAAACAAAATTTAATAAAATACTCTGAAAGACACAAAGATAAAGGCACACTCCTCGTCCCATATGCTAGGACAAATTTGTACAAATACTCCTTCTTCCCTAGTGCTATTAGAGCATGGAATGGGTTGCCTGAGCTAGCCAGGAAAACCAGTGACTTGGCAGAATTTAAGTCATTGGTTAATATGTGTGACTAAATGCATGACGCGTAGGACGTAATCATCTTCTTTTTTGAAGTAACGTCTGTATTATATAAGATAAGATAAGATAGTATTGTAAGGCAAAAAATACATACTTACATGACACGCTACATATGAAGGTAAAAAAATATAGAACTATTACAGATTTAAACATTTCGCTTTGTTTTGTCGAATTTGATTTCCAGTTTTTATTTAAAAAACGAATGACAAAAATGAAGCTTTTTTTCAAAACAAGACCTATATTTTGTTTCAAAAGTTAACACTAAATTAAGGACGCACTTAAACGCAGAGAGTACATATTATGGACAAACAACGAAGTGTTTGAGATGCTATCTATTGTGTGTCTGCTCCCGCAGGTCCTTATCAAACCACGCCCCCCCCTTGTGCAAGCTCATTTTACTTCAACTTCAAGAGTTTGTTAAAAGGAAATCCCGACTATTGTAATCATATTTATAGTTTTGAAGTGGCGTTCCAAGCAAAGCAGTGTTGTAAACGTGACTTGAAGGCTAACAAGAAAATATTTTAGAATATTGTAAAAAAAAAAAAACAACTACACAGAGTGAGTTCTGATATAAGCTTTGTAGTAAGCTTACTATTGCCATACAAAACAACTTACAATATAATATGTAGGAAACCTTGATACTGCATGGGGAAATCCCGCTCAATGGGAAAGCCACTCATGACAAGGCAATAACCGTATCGCTTGCCTTCTGCATTCAAGAAATATTTTGTAAAAAAACAATTTTATTATAAAGTTTTCAAAAAGTCAAGTCAATGAGAAAAACTCAAAAGTACCAAAAAATTATTACGACCATATGGGAGAAGACATTTCAGAGTCCAGAGACAAATATTTAATAATCGGTTGTAGATTGCGCATTTGCCATTGTCACGAATAAAAGGCGCTTATTTCATCGACCTTAAAGGTAAAACTATAAACTATCTGGAAAGACAAAGGTATAGCCATTGACACTAAAATCAGACTGATGCACTCCCTGGTCATGACCACATTCTTATATGATTGGAAACTGCAGAACTACGGAGAAAGAATCTAACAATAGAATTCAGATGATACAGAAAGATCCTAGGTATCACATGCAAAGAACGTACCACAAACGAAGACATTTGAGCATGGGCGTAGCCAGGATTTTTTTTCGGGGGGTGGGAGTTTTTTTTTTTTTATTATTATTTTTTTTTTAGTTTTGTTTATAGAAGAGAGGGAATTAGCTGCAAAACCCCTGGTAGGGGGTTTTAAACTCAAAACCCCTGGTAGGGGGTTTTAAACTCAAAACCCCTCGGCTGTGCTGTGCTAAGGGATGATTTAGTATTAAAATCTCACCTGAAATAAACAAAATGAGAGCAAATAATAAGTCACTAAATTTCGCCCCCCTCTTTTCATTTCGGGGGGGGGGGCCTTGAACCCCCCCCCCCAACCCCCCCCCGGCTACGCCCATGCATTTGAGACAGGCTAAGTACAGCGATTGGACCCCACGTAGACCTGCTAACTACGGTCAAGTAAAATAAAAAAAACGCAAACTAAAAACTCTTAGGCCATATCGCAAGGTTGACGAGACTCGCAAAAGTCTTCCTCTAGGGAACAGTACCAGGAAAAAGAAGAAGAGGCAGACGAAGAAATCCATGGGAAGACAACTTAGAAGAATGGACGGGTCTCACATTGAAAGAGAATCTCTGAAAGGTAACAGACAGAGAAGAAAGGAGTAAGACGGTTAACAGATCTTATGTGGTACCTGAACGGTCCGACAAAAGGATAGGTTAAGGGGAAAGCTTATATTGTTTCATATAATTTTGTATGTGAAAGAGATGGATATATAGTTAACATAACCACATCAATTGAGGTCATGACGATCAATAACTGTAAGGAGAGCACACGCATACAGGGGTAGAACATATGGACACTTCCACCTATCTGGAAAGCAGGGTTAGCAAAGAAGGTTGAACAGATGGCGATATACTAAATCGGATTAATAAAGCTAAGTTTGTCATTTCCACTCTTCAAGTAATCTGGCGCTCTTTAAAACAAGATGCGAATCTATAAGGACTTACCTGTAGATGACAGCATAAGTTGAGGATTAGAAGTAGCTAATACAATTAGCAACATTCATAGTAAATAGTTTATTACAAACTATGGAAGCATGTATGGGCAGTATAGTATAGATAATATAGACTATACCGCAAGCAAAATATGTCAACACTGTAACCAAATAATAAAAAAACTAAGTCAATTTTGTAACTGAAGATGGTGTGACCTTATTATCCAGAAGAGCAAATGTAACAAAGGCAAATACAATTCGTGAAAAGCTGGTAAAGGAGAGTTTGAGTTTGAGTTTTGAGTTTAGGCACATCGGCACAATTTAGGCCATGTCGTGCCCGTAATCCTGGTAAAGGAGCGTGCAGAATAAAAATCTTCTCAAAATATATTTAACTACTCGTTACAAACTTGCCCGATTCCTGAAATCTGGAAAACTTCAAAAATCGTATCAGTACCCAAGAAACCAAAAATCCTTTCCACCAAGCTAGTTATAGTAAAATCTATAGCATGAGCGTAGCTAGAGAGTGGTGGGTGGAGTTCACATTCAAAATTTTATAAAAGTAGCCAAAAGGGTTTTTTGAGTTTAAACCCCTTCAGCGGGGTTTGAAGCTAAAAAAATACCTCTTGGATATAAAAAAAAAATTTATGCACTCAAAATGAGCCAAGCTATTTTTGTAAATTCTAAAAAATACCTCAATATAAAAAGAAAGCTTATTACACACTTTAAATTCTATGATCGTAGCCATAGGAACTTTTGAGGAACCTTCTTCAGAGGGGTTTGATGCTAAAAATACCTCTTCAATATAAAAAAAAAGCAAATTACACACACAGAATTCTATGAGCGTAGCCAAGCCAAGGGAGTTTTAAATTTGTTTAAAAAAAAAAACTCCAGAGATTTTTTGTTTAAACCCCCCCCCCCCCCCCAACAGATGATTTTGAATATAATATATTGGATATAAAATCTCAAGCAAACTACAGTCACCTTATTCCAAGAACGTAGCCAAGACAGGTTACAAATGTCTAGCATTGGCTGGGCTCCATTAATAAAGTGCAGTGAATAGTCATCTGCCAAAATTGGAAAGGACTCAATGTAGCTCAATAAAGATGGCTAAGACGGATTTTAGGAGTCAGTTATAGAGAACGGGTCTCAATCAAGGAAATCGCATACCGAACTGGGAGTTGACCACTTAGTAAGGTTTAAGGTTGTGACAGAGCGTCGCATGAGGTTTGCGGGACATGTTCTCCGACAAAAGGAATTACGCATAACAACTTGGCGTCACACTGTCATGCAGGTCCTTAGAGGAGGTAGAAAGAGGCTTTAGGCATTGCCAATGACAGATTTATGTGGAAGCAGCTTGCCGCCCAATGCACCGAACGACGCGGGAGGATCTAAGTCAATAATATTAGCACATAAGGTTTTTAAATAAGACTTTTTAATAGCAGTGTAGATACTTCAGAATGTGCATTTTGTTGGCTTTCAATACCGGAAATAGTGCTTGGCGGTGGGGCTCTGCCACGCTCTGGGGAAGCTCTCAGTGCTTCCTCAGGTTCCCTTACTTACAAGTGAAGGGAGTGTACAATTTTTCTACTTACTCCAGGAAAAAACTATTGTTGGGTACAATAAAGGTCTTCAGAAAGAATGAAGGATCAGAATATAAATAAAGATTAATTATATGTGTGTGTATACACATTTTTGCAGGAGGGGATTCCCCCCACCTACACTCCTCAAAAATAAATCCTGGCTACGCCTATGATCAGTAGTAAACAAATGTTTGAAAACTATGTGCTTCATTTGTAACAGAAGTTAATAACATCCTGAATCCTTAACAGTTCGACTACAAAGCAATTAAGGAATTAAGGATACAATTCTATTCCGTTTTAACTAGCTCTTTAAGCATCTCGATACAGCCAAATCGTAAGCACCTAAGCTGTTCGTAGGTTTCACCTCTGCTTTCACTACAATACAACCATATCTAATGATCAACAAACAGAAAGTTAAATGTCAGCTCATACGAACAAGCATGAGTTCTACACTCCCAAAACTAACACCTCCAGTTTGTTAGTTAACAAAATCAAATTTTTATTGGAGATTTATATACGTGACCTTTTAGGGTTGTGTACTTCCTCTGGTATTGCACATCTTTTAAACTAATGACATAAGAAGCCTTTATGACAGTTAAATTTACTAAATTCGCTAGTAATTCTTTTCTCAAAGATAGACATAACTGTCAAATTTCTAGAGCCGTTTTTGAGATCCGTGTTGTTACGGAGAGTGAGTGTGTCTGTGTGTTTCAATAGTGACGTTGGGAAGAATATAGCGATTGTTTGTGAATAATGCGATTGGCTGTGAATGATGCAAGATATTTGACATTGTCATCAGTTGATACCAGAACGTTAGACTACATTTATATTGCATTTCATTAGAAATTGATTTTTTTGTCTATATTGTAATAAAAATAGTTTATAACTTTCTTTACAAAAAAAATTCAAGTTATTTCAAGTTTTAAAAGATAAGATATAATATTGCAGTTTGGTATATAATACAGCAGTTTGGTATATAATACAGCAGTTTGGTATACAATACAGCAGTTTGGTGTATAATACAGCAGTTTGGTATATAATACAGCAGTTTGGTATACAATACAACAGTTTGGTATATAATACAGCAGTTTGGTATACAATACAACAGTTTGGTATATAATACAGCAGTTTGGTATATAATACAGCAGTTTTGTATATAACACAGCAGTTTGGTATATAATACAGCAGTTTGGTATATAATACAGCGGTTTGGTATATAATACAGCAGTTTGGTGCTATGACAACGACCGTCAATCACATGTGTCCACCCAGGCACCAGTTTCTAAAAAGAGTTTGCAAGCTGAATAGAGGAATTGTAAAAAAAGATCCGACGAGCTGTTCGTAGTCTTAATCAAATTATATGTTGACGCTGGAGTGATGTCGGCACATCGCCTGTTAACCCCCTTCCCTCAAGAGGAACACGTTTTGTAAAGTATGTCCTCTGTTTCAAACAGATAAGATTGTAGTAAAAGGAAGGAACAGATATTTGTGGAGATAACTTGTCGGCCAATGCGCCGAACGGCGCGGGAGAATCTAAGTCTAAG
The DNA here is from genome assembly GCA_030265305.1 of Biomphalaria pfeifferi. Taxonomy (NCBI): domain Eukaryota; kingdom Metazoa; phylum Mollusca; class Gastropoda; family Planorbidae; genus Biomphalaria; species Biomphalaria pfeifferi. The sequence goes on from JASAOG010000204.1 coordinate 1,259,317, forward strand.
TTGAAGTCTAATGGGATGCAATTTTATCTGATTCTTTTAACGATTTTTAGTGAGTTCCGTGTCAAACATTTAGTTCCTGCTTATTGATTTAGTTATGCATGTTTATCGGTGACTTAAACACTGCTAAAATCCTGATCTATGCACCGAATTTTAGAACTAATTAGAGGAAGCTTTTTAAAAACATCTCAGTGACTAAGGTAGAAAAAAGCTGGACGTTTATGCATGATACCATCTACCAAACATCATCACTGGTCTTTGGAAACAAAACCAAGAAAAGCGAAGACTGGTTTGAAGCTAGGCAGCCAGAAATGGAAACTGCCACTAGGAACAAGAGAGCAGCCATGCTCAAAAAGGCTCCGAGCTGCACGAACAATGCCCAAAGAGTAGCGAGACAATGTGCTAACAAATACTGGCAGGAGCTATGCGAAGATATGTAATCTTGTGACAACTGTGGTAACATTAGAGGACTATATGAGGGCATGAGAAAGGCCTTTGGACCTCACACCAGCAAGTGTGCTCCGCTCAAATCAAAAGATGGCTCAATCATCAGTGATCGTGCGTTGCAAATGGAGCGATGGGTAGAGCACTATGCAGAACTCTACCAGATTGAAAACGCCATCTCACCAAATGCTGTTTCCAATTTCCCATCACATCCAGTTTTGAGGGATTCAGACGAAACGTCCTCAGTAAAGTAACTGAGCATAGCCACGTGCACACGGGAAAGGATCACGAGGAGATGGCATTCCTGCTAAAGTCATTATATATATATTGTATAGGATTGGTTGTGTGACAGAGTTAAATATTGCAATTGTGCTGGTCATCAAATGTAAAGGCTATATTTGTCGTCCTTGTGTGTAATGTGCTGTATTGTAATGTTGGGTTCGTGTGTCCAGCTAACACATAACGGACATGAATAGAATACAACATTTGAGTTGATCTTCAGCAGACAAAGAAGACGTTTATTCAATAATTGCACTTCTAGTCGTTACAAAAATGACCCAATGCATAGAAATGTAGTTACGTCAGCATAACAGCGGTATCAAATATACAAGTCCTTTAACTCTTTCTCTCCTAACTGACGATACCAGCGTTGATTCCACCAGAATGTGGTAAATAATTACGGAGAGAAAGAGTTAAATTATAACTTTACTACTAGAATACATCCGCATCACAGCGGGAAACAATAAACTTCAATAATATGTATCCAGCTACAGAAAAATAGCTGCTAAAATCATATGGACTGTCTCTAGTCCCAGAGACGACCCTACGCAACTCAAAGTTACTACTGTTCTCGGGTGACTAGAAGATACTACCGACGTAATCATCTTCTTTTTTGAAGTAACGTCTGTATTATATAAGATAAGAAGACTCTCAAGTGACCAGTCTCTCGACTCTTAAGGCTACTAGTGTTCTCCTGTGACCAAAAGATACTACTGACTAAGAGTCAATTTAGTCATTCTTACTTCCTGTTTTTATATCAGGAGTTTCACTTGTCTTTCACCCTCATGACCTGAGGGGATCATATAACAGGCAATGTCAACCGAGACTGTAACATATATATATAGAGAGAGATATATATATATTGTCATTACAATTGTCAGTAATCTAGACTTGGACATCGAGCTGACAAAAAGGATAGGAAAAGCTACCACAGCATTGGCAAAACTCTCCAAGCGCGTCTGGGAAAAGGGTAAATTGACCACAGCGACCAAATCCTAGTCTACAACGCCCGTGTTGTGAGCACTCTCCTTTATGACAGTGAAAGCTGGTCAACATACATGTACCAAGAGTACAGATTTAATAGTTTCCACTTGCGCTGCCTGAGACGCATTATGGGCATCTCTTGGAGGGAACATGTCTCCAATCAGGAAGTTTTGAGATTGGCCAAAATGAACAGCATGTATGCTCTCCTGACACAAAGAAGATTACACTGGCTCGGACATGTCACCCTCATGCCAGATGGTAGAATCCCGAAAGATATCTTATATGCTGAGCTTGTGGAAGGAGTCAGACCCAAGGGCCGCCCAAGACTAACATACAGAGATGTCTGCAAGCGAGACATGAGAGCCACAGGCATCAGCGAAAGTATGTGGTAAAACATAGCCAAAGATCGGAGTGCATGGAGACAGACTGTGCGTGCTGGGACAAACCTTGCTGAGAACAAAAGAATTTAAGCGGCCTTAATCAAGAGGGAAAAAAAGTAAGCTGCCCTGTCCGCTAGCCCTAAATCAGAGGCATACTCATGTATGAATTGTGGCAAAGTCTGCCGTTCTAGAATTGGCTTGATTAGCAACACAAGATTCTGCCCCGTCTCAAGATTAAGCCAAAACCAGTGACTCATTTGGGCGCATCCATTGCCTTTCGAGACTAAAGGAGCCATATATATATATATATATCATCAGTCTAAGGGGAGATAAGCCTGGTGTAGAGAATTAGAGGATAAAAATTTTCCGTTGATCAATACATACCTACACTATGGGCGTAGCCAGGATTTTTATTCGGGGTGGGAGGTGGGGGGTTTGGGGGGGGATTTTTTTTGGTAACGTTTTAGCTAGCAAATTAAATGCACTGTTAGATAGAAATGAGATTTTACAATAGAGTTAAAATATTTTTCATAAAAATCTGGAACAACATTTTTTCGTAAATACGAAGATTATTTGTTGTTAACATTTCTTGTACATTTCATGATACACATGGTATTTGCTTTCTTTGTTTACATACTGCAAAATTACCTCCCTTACATTTACGTAATTGTTTTAGAACTGGTGTATTATTATGAAAAATCGCTTGCATAATTAATTTTATAAACTAAACGGTTGCTTTAAGAAAACCAACAGTTTCCGTTGCACCTAAACTTTTCAAGCCGCATCGCATGGTGAAATAATATTTTTCATTTCTCTACTAGTTTTCGAGATCTGAGTGTGACAGACGGACATTTTACACAAACCTAATAGCGTATGTATTATTATGTATTATTCCCCTTATTTTGAAATTTTAATATAGTAATCACCAACAATTAATTAACTAATTGTTTGCTTTTTTTTATTGATTCACTTCTTGTCAGGTTCAATAAATAAAACTGCGTAAAGTTTTAACTTGGTCCGAGAATGGGAAACGGGAGAGAAACATGTTCAAACTTTTTACCAGACAGACAGACAGACAGAGTCAGTTGATATAAGCTTTAGCAAAAATAATTTTTCTTTTGTCTTTGTCAGAGCAGAGTCACACAACTCTATTATAACTGTGAAGTATGACATAATTTATGAATATGAGAATGACGGAACATTTCCTCGAGTCATCGCTGTTCCAAGTTCATTGTTTGCTATCGTCTTCTGTGGAGAAAAGAAAAACAACACAACTTTTCAATAGAGTATATGTAAACATTGAAGTAACACTGTGGTTGAGTGCTAAGGCGCTTGGCTTCCGAACTTAGGGGTCCCGTTTCCGAATCCTGGTGAAGACTGTGATTTATATTTCGGGATTTTTATGGCACCTACAAGATAGTCTGAATCAACCCAGCTCTAAATGGTACCTGATTTTAGTTGGGCCAAAAAAAAAAGCCTTTTAGTCGTTGTGTTGGCCGCATGACAACTTCGTTTACAGTGGGCCACAGAAACAGATGGCCTCTACATCATCTGCCCCATAGATCGCAAGGTCTGAGAGGGGTACTTTTACTTTTTTAAAGTAACATACAGGTAAGATAGTTAAATATTATCTTATACAGATCCTGTTGTTTCAGACTATCATGATCCGTTGAATCTTAAGAAGATAAGATAAAATAAGAATCATATGCTTGATTAGATCTAACAAAATGATGAAAATAATTGACTTCTACCAGATTCACATCTATATTTTCAGGTTATGTTGGCTTGAACGCACTAACTCCTTACGAATGTTTTTCTACTTTTTAATAACTAACACACGTGACCCACTTATGAGTATACATTTAAATAGAAATGAAGATGGAACAAAATATTAGTAGTATTACTGAAAATGTGGGCGCGGTGGCTGAGGGTTAAGCGCTTGGCTTGCGAACCTGAGGGCCTAAGTTTGAATCTCGGTGAAGACTGGGATTTTGAATTTCGGGATTTTTTTGGGGCGCCCCTGAGTTCACCAAACTCTAATAGGGGTACCTGACTCTAGTTTGGGAAAGTAAAGGCGGTTGGGTGTTGTGCTGGCCACTGCTCTTATACATCCATAGAAGACGGTGCGAAAAATGTTCTTGGAGGTCTATTTGTGATCATTTTGCTCTTAATAATAAATGTAAGATAGATTTAAACAAAAATTAAACATTTTTTTAGCCCATCCCTATTCCTCGTCCTCATGAAAAAATTTCCTAGTTTATTAGAAAAATTTTTGAAATTTTTCACATGTTCCTTCAGAGTTGAAATAAGGCTACTCCCTAGTCAAAACCTCCCGCAGGACGACTGGGGATGACAGCGGGCAGGGTATGACCGGTCGCATTGACAAGTCTGATCGACATTCCAGCGCGCATATCGCTCGAGTAGGCAGCCACCATGGTTAAGCGACTGTATAAATCTACTTAAGTACAAAGAAATCTTATGATATAATTATAGATATAAGACTGTGCGCATAATGTTCCTGGACTTCTATTTATTTATTAAACTATCTTATAGCTAAAGACTACAAGCGGGAAAAACCCACTGACGCATTATTTATTATCTAATTTAAGATTAAGATTTTCTAGACCCCTAGCCAAATTTAAATAATTGTATTTATTATACTTTGAAAAGTTAAACGGTCAAATTAGAGTTTTCCCAGTGTGGCCAATTCGCTAGTAATTCTTTTCCCAAAGATATACATTAACTGTCCAATTTATAGGAAAATTATTAGTGCGTTTTCAAGTAGCTTGTCTTCAAAGGTTCCAACATTTTTATGATCCGATGAAGAGTTTGAAACTTGGATGAATTGTAAAAAGTATAGTCATAAGCAAATGAAGAGGTCTTATACATACCCACAGCACACAGCGCATACTATGCATAGAACAACAAGCACAATGATTGATACAGCGATGCCGACTATCATAAAGATGTTTTCATTCGATAAGAACGTAACTGTGGTCGAGTTCCGTACGTGTTCATATGTAGCCGAATCTTAGAACAAGTAAAATACAACAAAAAAATACTTTAAAAAAAACCACAATACCTCCTTTATACAGCTGACCAACCTTTGTAATAGCGATTATTTCGCTCTTAATAACTAGTAAAGGATATACTTTAAAAAAAAAATGGTTAAGCGACTATAGGCTAATAAATATTCTCATGGTACATAAAATTCTAATGATAGTCCTATAGATCCGATCCAGACCCAGAAGAATGTGTGCAAAATGTTCTTGAAAATGTTATTATTTTCTTTGTGCCTAGGAAAACTAAGCATCTTTCACGATCGAAACCGTAGCAGTTAAAATGTACCAAAAACGATTTTTTATTCGCAGTTTCAACCCAACATGTTTTTGAAAATAGCACTTAGCTCAGTCGGTAGAGCATCAGATTTTAAATTTTATTGGAAGGTCAGAGATTCAAGTCTGTAATCACACGAACACTTTTTTGTGTGAATATTATATTTTTAAATATCGTATTTAGCACTATTTCAATTTAATCATTTGATCTATTTAAAAGTTGAAGCGGAAAGCTTAACCTCGGAGGACTATTTTCTAAGTGTGAATGTGTTTGTGTGTGAGGAAATATGTGATATTGTTCATGGAATTCTCTGGCAAAAAAATTTTTTTGAAAGGGTAGCGTTATAAAGTCAATCAGAAAAAACTGATACTAAAAATCTTGCCTGACCCCTCAACATACAACGAAAAATCTTGCCTGACCCCTCAACATACACCGAAAAATCTTGCCTGACCCCTCAACATACAACTAAAAATCTTGCCTGACCCCTCAACATACAACAAAAAATCTTGCCTGACCCCTCAACATACAACTAAAAATCTTGCCTGACCCCTCAACATACAACAAAAAATCTTGCCTGACCCCTCAACATACAACAAAAAATATTGCCTGACCCCTCAACATACAACTAAAAATCTTGCCTGACCCCTCAACATACAACTAAAAATCTTGCCTGACCCCTCAACATACAACTAAAAATCTTGCCTGACCCCTCAACATACAACTAAAAATCTTGCCTGACCCCTCAACATACAACTAAAAATCTTGCCTGACCCCTCAACATACAACAAAAAATATTGCATATGAGGAGGAGAAAAAACAACAACTTGTGGTTATCTAATACTTTATGAACCACACCATTCAGTAGACTAGGCTTCAATTTGTACGTCTACCTGGCCAGGTAATTAAAATCAGTTGGACACAGAAGTACTATCTGGTGCACACCTCATTTCATCTCTTTCTCCCTTGTACTAAGATATCAGCACTGACCAGTCTTAGAGATGTAAGTCCAAATAGAGTCGACTGCTCCTGTGTCTAGAATTTAGAAACAACATTTTTAAAAATCTTAATAAAATCCTAAATCTATCTCTCTTTCTCTCTCTCTCTCTCTCTCTCTCTTTCTCTATTTCTGTCTCTCTGTCTAAGTATATATCTCTGGCTCACATAGTGCACTTGTACTAAAATATCTTCACTTACCATCTTCAGAGTCGTAATTCCCAATAGAGTCGACTGCACCTGTGTTAAGAGTATACATTTAAACAAATCTTAATTAACATCGTTACACTTTGTAACACTACCTCTCTCTCTCTCTCTCTCTCTCTCTCTCTCTGTCACAGCATATATATCTCAAATCGTGTACTTGTACTAAGATATCGGCACTTACCCTCATTAGAATCGTAATTCCAAGTAGAGTCGACTTCACCTGTGTTAAAAGTTTAGAGCAAAAATATTTTTAAAAATCTTAGTTAAGCATCTTTACATTTTGTAACACTATCTCTTTTTCACACACTCTCTTTGTCTCTCTTGCTCTCTCTCTATTTATCTCTTTCTCAAATTCTCTTTCTGTCTCTCTCTCTCTCTGTCCTTCTTTCTCTCTCTCTCTCTCTCTCTCTCTCTCTATATATATATATATATATATATATATATATATATCAGTTCATGGGCGTAGCCAGGGGGGGGTTCTTGGGGTTCAACCCCCCCCCCCCCCCGAAATGAAAACTTCCCCGCAGGGGGGGGAACAGAATTAAGTGACTAATTTTTGCATTCATTTTGTTTATTTTAGGTGAGATTTTAATACTAAATCATCACTTACCACAGCACAGCCGAGGGGGTTTTGAGTTAAAAACCCTCTACCAGGGGTTTTGAGTTTAAAACCCCTTACCAGGGGCTTTGAGTTTAATACCCCCTACAGGGGGTTTTGAGTTTTAAACCCCCTACCAGAGGTTTTTGCAGTTAAATCCCCCTCTTCTATAAAACAAAAAAAAAATGCAAACAACAATCCTCAAATTCCAATAGCACAGTTAAGGAAGAATTTGATTTTAAAACCCCCTACAAAATTTACGATAAACCCCCTTTTCAATATTAAAAAAGCAAATTACACATTCAAAATTCTATGAGCGTAGCCAAAAAGGTTTTGAGTTTAAACCCACGCACTCTAGTTGGTGTTTGAAGCTAAAAGGTACCTCTTCAATATATAAAAAAAAGCAAATTACACACTATGAAATCTATGAGCGTAGCCATAGGGGTTTTGAGTTTAAATCCCCCTCCTCCAGATGGCTTTTTCTTTAAAGTTTAAAACCCCTCCAGATGATTTTGAGTTTAAAATTCACCTACAGAGCGTTTAGAGTTGAAAACCTCTCTCTTCAATATTATTTTAAAGCAAACTACAGTCACCAAATTCTATGATCGTAGCTTAATGGGGTTTTGAATTAAAAAAACAACAAAAAAAACTCCTGAGATTTTTTAGTTTAAAACCCCTCAACAGATGATTTGACGAAAAAACTTTCCTTTTCGATATAAAATCTAAAGCGAAATACAGGCATGTAATTCCAAGAGCGTAGTCAAGAAAGGTTACAAATTTCTACCAGTGGCTAGGGCTCCATTATTAAAGTTTGAATAGTCTTCTGCCGAAATTGAAAAGCATTAAATGTGGCTCAACAAAGATGACTAAGACAGATTTTATGAGTCATTCATAGAGATCGGGTCTAAATCAAAGAAATCATATGCCGAACTGGGAGTCGAATCCTTAGTAAGGTTGTGACAGAGCGTCGCATGAGGTTTTGCGGGACAAAATGAATTACGCAAAATAAGAGTTGCGGAAACATCTTGCCGGAAAAAGCGCCGAACGGCGCGGGAGGTTCTAAGTCAGTAAAAATAGCACATTAGGTTTTTGAAATAAAACTTTTTAATAGCAAGATAATGCACTGTAGATACCTCAGAATTTGCATTTTTTTGGCTTTCAATACCAGAAATAGTGCCCGGCGGCGGGACTTCGCCCCGCGCTGGGGGATCGCTGCAAGCTCCCCCAGACCCCCTTGCTAGCAAGGGCGGGGAGTCTACAATAAACGTCTTCCGAAAGGGTCAGAATGTAATAAAGATTAATTATGTACACACACACACACACATATAATTTTTTTCCGCGGGGGGGGGGGGGGGGGGGGGGCGGGCGGGGGAAATCCCCCCCCCCCCGAAAAAAATCCTGGCTACGCCCATGTCTCAGTTCTATTACGATTAGGACTAAAACAGAAAGATTTAAAAACTCCTTTATCCTACTTTAGGTCACAGTGTTACAAATTCATCTATCATGATCGAGAAGTACATAGAAGTCTATTTATAAAGCACTGGTTATGAGTGTATATGTGTTTCGTGTGTGAATGTTGTTTGTATTTGCATCTATTCTGTTATTGTTACAGTGGTTACGCTGAGGTGGTCAATTGTTGTCTAACTGAATTTCCATTTGATTGGACCAGTAAAAATGTTAGTGTGTTAAATATCTACACTAGCCAGATACAGATTTTAGACTTGTAGAGTCACTTTCATGTGCGTCTTTGTTGTTATTGTTGCCGTAGTAACTTTGAGATGGTCAAATGTAGTCAAACTAAATGTCCATGTGATTAGACCAATAAAAATTACCGTATCTCATCTAATAATAAACATCATAAAAAACATTAAATAAAATCTCCAGAGCTCTCTCAATGTCGCTATTTTATATTTCATTCCTTTTCTCTTTTTTCTCACTCTCTCGCACTTCCTTTATGTATCTCTATCCATCTGTTTCACTTCCAAATGTAAATAAAACATAAAAATATTTAGAATTTTGAGGAACAATTTTCAAACTAATATTTACACATCTCTCTCTCTCTCACACACACACACTCTTTCTTTGACATTCTCTCTTTCTCTATGCTGCTCTTGATGGTACTGACCTTCGTTGTAATAATTATCAAAGTCGATGTCGATTTTATCTGTGCAGACAGAAGAACAGGCCTAAGAGCAAACTTAGCAATAAATCTACTTCTGTTTCTTACGTATTTTACCTACTATCTCTGCATTTCTATGCCATGGCATAGAATAACTTTCTCCTTTACAATTGTTTTATATGTCACGGATATTGTTGAGATTAGCTTTCATCTTTATACATAAAATAATAAACAGAATGGACATTAATTAACTATGCATGAGCTTCTAACATAAAAAATATTAACTCATATTTCCGTGTATGTGTTTTTTATATCTCTTTTACATTATTTCTTGTATACTCATTTCTTATTTAGTAATGTATGCTTGGAGTTTGTTGTTGTTGTTGTTGATGATGTTTTGGTTAAAAAGTTGGTTAATTTAAAGTAAATAGTTGGCTAGTTTTATAGCTCTTCATTATTGTATCCTGTATCTAGTTTGCACATGAGCTGTAGCATATTGATTCGTGTTTGAGTTTGAAAACATCATACACAATACAAATTTATGTGCACTGTGCTGCCACTTCATTGTTGTTTTTGTTTTAAAGTGGTTTGAACCATAATTACGGCACCTCCGAATCCATATATATCAGATGTATTTGGGGAACAATACTCGTGACACATGGTAGTAATACACCTAGAGAGAGAGAGATTTTAAATGATGAATTACTTACAAGCATTCGGGCAAAACATTTTAAGATTAACGAATGTATATAATAAATCGAAACTAAACAGGTTACCTTTTTTCTTTGTTTTTTTCTTCGTGCTCATGGATTCTAGTAGTCCTTAAAAAATAGTAACTCCAGTAAAGCAAATATAGGCCTACTAAAGTATATAGATCTATATTTGGATATATATTATTGTGTAATTAAAAACTATTAGTTAACTGATAATTTTAAAAAAATTCTCTGTAGTCCTCTGCCTGCAAGCCCAACCCTTATATCTCTCTCTTATCAAATCTGTAAATTACTCTCTCAGTATATCTCTAAAAAACATTCTATCGTTATAGGCCTCTGTCATTCTGTAGATATATCTCTTTCTCATATTTTTTTCTGATAATCTCTCGCTATCTCGGTATGTCTTTCACTCACAAACAAACGTTCACTATAGATCTCCCTTACTATATCTCTCTCCCTCCCTGTCTCCGACTCTCTCTCTCTCTCACTATCTTTCTCTCCGTCACTGTCTCTCTCTCCCTCCCACTCTTTCTTTCTCTACCACTTTCTGTCTCTCTCCCTCTCTCTGTCTCTCCCTCTCTCTGTCCCCATTCTCTCTCTTTTGCTCTCCCTCTTGTACTCTTTCTTTTCCACATATACCATTTTTTTATTCGTGACTTTTTAAAGTCGCTTTTTAAATGTTACTGACCTTTGTTGTAACTGGAACTCCTGCTTGAGCTGATTCTGCCTGTTTAGATAGAAGAACAGAATTGGCAATGAAAGACAAACAAATAGAAGTGAGCAATCACCTTCACACTTCTTCACATCTGTCTCATTCTTTTTCTCCGTTTATATCTTTGGATTTCAATGAATTATTTTATTACTTTACACTTTTTTAAAAAAAGTTGTATGTGACCCTGACCTTTGCTGAGACTTGAATTCCAACTGGATGAAGAACCACTTTGACCTTTAGAGAAGGAATAAGAAAATCATTATTAAAATAATGCATATAACAATTCTGAGTAATTACATCCCCAGCCTGCACATCTCCAACTATCTCTCTTACTCTCTCTTTCTTACTTGTTATTTGACTGTCTCTCTCTCTCTCTCTCACTCTCTCTCTCTCTCTTTATTTCTTTCATACACGTCAGTCCTTCCAAGGGCGTGTCTGCAAAGCATCCACACAATTCTGATGCAGTCCCAAATGCGATGGGCAGGTCACGTCTACAGAATGGAAGACCACCGCATCCCTCAACGACTCTTGTATGGCCAACTAAGCGAAGGGAAGCGCTCGCAAGGTGGTCAAAGAAAGCGCTTCAGGGACACCCTCAAAGCTTCTCAGAAGGCATTCAGCATAGACCAAGCCACCTAGGAGGCAGAGGCACATGACAAAGCATCATGGCGTCGCGCTGTGAAAACTGGCGCACAGGTTGCTGAGGAAAAAAGAACAACGCTGGCAGAAGAAAAACGCCAGAAAAGAAAAGCAAGGCCAATGACACTAGCTCCAGCTGGAATAGCCTGCCCAGTGTGCGGCTAAACATTCCGGGCTCACATAGGTCTCACCAGCCACATGAGGAGGCACTACTTGTACTTTCTCTTATATTTTCTACTTGTACTTTCTCTTGTACTTTCTCTTATATTTTCTACTTGTACTTTCTCTTGTACTTTTTTACTTGTCTTACATCTATCTTTAAATCTTCTTGCTCTTTTTTTTAATCACTCTGTCTCTTGCTAGCTTTTATTTACAAAGCTTATACAACTCTGTCTGACGGTCTGTCTGTTAAAAAGTTTTTTTTTTACATTATTACTTCCACACCCATGCTTAGATTTAGCTAAGACTTTAGACAAAATATATGTTGACAAAAAAACATGAATCAATAAAAGAAAATATTTTTTTCACTTTATTATTGGTAATAAAATTTTTTTTGTTCATATTGAATAAGGGCAATAGCTTCTACATTATTGAGAGATATAAGTTCAAGTGTGGAGTTCTTCCCCTTAAATAAGTTTAGTTATTTTTTCTTAGGATTTTCTAAATATTTCGCTTGTGTTTCTCTCGGAATCTTTTGCTCCTCCATTACTTTGGAATGCTGAAGTAGCAGTGATTTTTACATATCATCCAATAATTTTGTATCGGATTACAAACCTAGTCATAAAATAAACAAATCCTTAAATAACAAAAACAAAGCTTATCTATCAATAATGTAGACGTTATTTCTCTTATTTGATATCAAACAAAATAGTTGATTGCCAGCAGTTATCGAATAATTGGTAAGCTTTTTTTATGGATTAATGTCTTGTCAATGTCATCGAATAATTGTGCAAAGTTTCAACTTGATATTGGCTGCGGGAGAAATAAAGTGTGCAGATTTTTTCCCCAGACGGGCATACAGAGTGAGTAGATATAAACTTTGAAATAACCCGTTAGCCCGCATCTGTTTACTCTTTGAGAAGAAAACCAAATCCAACAAAATCAAGTTTATGGTCAAATACTAAGCTCTGGATGACCAAAACCTTAATGAATGTTATAAGTAAAAAGAAAAGGAAGGCTCTAAAAAGTATTTGGCTAAAACAGTAACAATTAAGGGGAAAAACATACAAAGAAACAATTTTACAATGAGAGTTTGTGGGGAAACACAAACTCAGAATAGGGTCCCCGGCGTGTTTCAAAGGAAAAGCAAGAAAGAAGAAAAGGAAGACAGAGAAAGCGATGGTAAGATAACATAAAAGAATGGACGGGTCTGACGTTGAAAGAAGTTCTATCCAAGGCAAAAGACGGAGAGGAATGGAGAGCGATGGTGTGTGGTGCCCCAACGGTCAAGGGATTTTATTTTTACTTATTTTCTCTCTCTTTTCCTCTTTCAGATTTTTTGTTCGTTTTCATCGTGACACGTTGCACCCATCTCTCTTTCTCTCTATGACTCTTTCTCCTTTTCTCTCTTTCTCTCTCTTGCTCTTTCTCTCTCCCTCTCCCTTTCTCTCTCTCTCTCTCTCTTGCTCTTTCTTTCTCCCTTTCTCTCTCTCTTGCTCTTTCTTTCAGCCTTTCTCTATCTCTCTCCCCTTTCTCTATCTCTCTCCCCTTTCTCTATCTCTCTCCCCTTTCTCTATCTCTCTCCCCTTTCTCTATCTCTCTCCCCTTTCTCTATCTCTCTCCCCTTTCTCTATCTCTCTCCCCTTTCTCTATCTCTCTCCCCTTTCTCTATCTCTCTCTTGCTCTTTCTTTCTCCCTTTCTCTCTCTCTCTTACTCACTTACTCTTTCTTTCCATCATATACCATTTTAATTAGTGTCTTTTTAAATTCACTTTAAATGTTACTGACCTTTATTGTAACTGGAACTCCTGCTTGAGCTGATTCTGCCTGTTTAGATAGAAGAACAGAATTGGCAATGAAAGACAAACACATAGATGTGAGCAATCACCTTCACACTTCTTCACATCTGTCTCATTCTTTTTCTCCGTTTATATCTTTGGATTTCAATGGATTATTTAATTACTTTCCATTTACAAAAAAAAATATAAAAGTTGTATACGACACTGACCTTTGTGATTTGAATTCCAACTGGATGAAGAACTACTTCTACCTTTATAGAAGGAAAAACAAAATCATCATCAAATTAGTGCATATAGCAGCGGTTTTTTAATTGTGTTCCGCGGAGCGCTAAGGTTCTGCGAGTCTGAATAGGTGTTCCACAAATTATTGAAAAATTAACTAGCACGACTGCACATGAATTATTCCAAAGTATACCTGAGATAAACTCCTATTGAAAAAACAGAGCAGGAAGGACTCAATCCTCCCGTAGTGCTCTGGCAAGAAACAGCCGTTCGGCTTAATGCCTCATAGCTACCGTACAAGTCGAGTGACTGTTCAGACAGGTCCCCCCTTAGCTCGCGGAGATGGGGACACTCGTACAAGACGTGCGACACTGTTTCGACGCTCTCTCCACAGTGACGGCATCGGGAGTCTTAGTTCGGACGGAACCGGGCAAAATATGCCCCAATAGGACATTGTTCCGTCCTGCACTATAATTGACTGCTCTGACCTCCTCAGTCGCCACCATGGATCGTCGCGATCTGGGTGACGCATGTGCTGCCAGACACCACGTGATCAATCGGGTCCAAAGTATACAGAAAATTCGGCTAATCAGCGTCCAGATAATTTGGCGATGACCTATTCATTTTTTTCATGATAGATTGCTGTGCATATACATAAGTGGGCGTGGGAAAACCCGTGTTAAAAAAGAATGCATGAGTATTTTTTTTTTTAAATCAGTGGTATAGCTCTTCCGCGAGAGTCGGATCTGCGAACGTCAAGGGATCATTGCCACTTTGTTCTTAAAGAACATCAAAAAAAGTTTCGGCATTCGGACCGCGCATCGGGAGAGAAGATATTATTAGTGCAAGCCAGGAAAGCTCCGTGACTGAATCCTTCCTTGACCGTCTAATTAACTATTCGGTTATTGCAAGTGTTCTGGTTCTCCACCATAAAACCAGCATGCTTAGCAAAAATTATTTTTATTATCTAGTTTGTTGATTTTCATGCAAAATGTTTCTGAATCATGAGTTACGTTTCTTAATCTTAAAAGGCAAAATCTTTCATGCAGGACAATCACGGTACAGTATATATTAGTGAAAGGCCAATAGCACTAGTAGCAAGAATAAGACTTGCAATATCAGAGGCGGACGAACCCGCTAACGTAACGTGGTCCTCAGTTTATCAAATCATAAACTCTAGTACTATGTACAAGGCCCCACAAAGTTGTGTACTTTCTATGGTATTGCCCACTCTCTACACTGACATAAAGAAGATTTCATGATTCATTTGCTGATTCGCTTATGGGACTGTCGTAATTTCAGGAGACGAAACTCAGCATGGGAAATCGATAAAAGACTTTACAAACTTGGGATAGAAATTTAACTCATACAGATATATGGATGTCATTGTAGACTTGAGACAACATGCTTTCGAGGGAAGACCAACTGAGGGTTTAGGTAAGCAATTCATATAGCGGGCTTATTTTTTTAACAAAGATTTATATTAACTGCGTCCGTCTGTCTGTCTGGATTATTTTACACTTTTGTTTCTCTCACTGCCCATTCGGATCAAATTAAAATTTCGTACAATTATTTACTGTGATTTGATGACAATACATTAATCAATACATCAATACAAAACTTGACCAATTTGTTAATCTATTAGTCGTAGTTAATTAAGTGTGCTTTATACAGAAAAGGGGAAGATAAGACTTGCTATATTGAGAGATATGACATGACTGTGCTCACCCTTCAATCAATACAAGCTTTGAATTTGTACCGCTTGTGTATGGTTCCCGCCAACTGCGATAGGCTGGCTAGGGTAGTTTAGAGCAGGCAATTTTTGGGACGCCTTTTCTAGCCCTGTCATCGTGCTCTCGAGGTGAGCAGTGCATTCCTAAATAGGGCTGCTCAGCCGCTCAGGGGGATGCCGGACTCCACTGCTGCTCTGTGTCAGTTATGAACGACAGTATGGCCTGAGCCGCCTTGTGCAGGGTTGCAGCTACGGCTTCCAGTGTGTGCCCACACCTACCACTTAACTGCTTACCTGTCGTCACAGGGCTTTGGTTTGGTTGTATTTGGGGAGAGGTGACTAGTGACTTGTGCTGGAATTTTGATTTAAGTGAGGAGGATTCGACCTCGCTCTCTCACCCTAGAGCCCATCTATTTCCAGAAGTAAGATTTGGTCAAGACGTTCGGGGACAAGTTTGGGTGCAGTGGATGACCAGAGACTTTCTGTGTGTCTTGTCCTGCTCTTGAGTGCTCCACAGCACTGTGCTGGTACTTGCCTTTCTGTCCGATTAGTCTAGTTTTGTGACGTTACGAACAGGCCGCCAAGTCCAGACTTCACATGCTAGGTTTGACAGAACCTCAGTGTCATGAGTGCCACAGTCACGTCAGATATCCTCTACCTGGTTTTTGCCGGCCGGTCAATAGCCGTTTCCGGGGTGTGGCCACTGCGCATGCTACAGCTTCTGGCACCACAGGTGAGAGTTGGGTACCGAGTGGGGACCAAGAGTGAGCCAAGCTACCCTCAAAAACAGGGTACGACTGCCTGTTCACTAGATACCCCATACACATTTTTTAAAGTATTGTTTTATATTTTGTTTATTCCTCTACAGTTTTAACATCTTTAAACTACAAAAGTACATCTTGACTAACTTTGTAGTGTGTGACAAAAAAAAAACAAAACAATTTGCTAATGTATGTAATTACTTATAGCCAAGACAACGTGATACCCAAACTGTTGTCATTGCTTTTCATTGAAACAAAAAGCGTCAATGTAATCAATAAAGCAGTCTTAGTTTTAGTACTAATTTCTAGGAAAATCGTTTACAGCTGTTTTCGAAATACCAGTAAACCCAAGTTTCTAGTTTCCAAACTTTTTGAATCCATAAAAGAAAATGCAAGCTAATAAAATAAATTCTGTACTAAACCTGATTGCGAAGTATCTGGTTTTCTGTGGCTTGTGCGTCCTGAAAAATGAAAACAGACATTAAATCAAAATAAGCACTTGATTACAGAGCAAAAATATACTTAATTTTAGAATATAGATTTATATTGTAGTATTTTGTTGTTCAATTAAATAGCAAATACAAATACATTTTGATCATAATAAAAACACTTTGTAGCATCCTCTTTACTCTTTATTCTTACTCTAGTTCACTCTCTCATTATAGATCTCTCACTCTCTTAGTAGGCTAACTGCCTCGATGGCTAAGAAGAAAGAAACATTTGAGTCGAGTCCGGAATACCAACTGAAAGCTATTTTTTTCAAAATAGCCTAATTTAATTTTAAGATGGGAATATTTTGAAAAATTATAACGGTGTGGTCGATAAGCTATTTTCTTCCCCAAAGATATACATTAACTGTCAATTTTCTGGCAAACCGATAGAGCCGTTTTTGAAATATCATATGCTTCCAGATTCCAACTATTGAGAGTTTGCTAAAAATAAAAGGTATAGTTAATAACATAAACATATAGACCAATGATGCCCAACCTAATTTGACCTACGGGCCATTTTTATTGCCGACACTCGTGTCGCGGGCCACATGAACAAAAAGGTACAAAAAGTAAACGAAATTGACCTGAAACTATTTTTATTAGTAACCTTTGGATCTAGTACTTACCTTAGTTAATGGGATATTTGGATTTAAACTTTTTTACGCGTTAAAAAATGACTTCTCTACTTCAAATGTGAGCAACACTTTGTAATATTCTAATAAATTCTACTATTTTCAGGCGTAGTTTAACAATCTTTTATTCCCAGCTCAAATAAAAAATGTCTCATTTGTTTTATAACGCAGTTTATATGTTGTTGTTGTTTTTTAACAGCCAAATTTTTTTGTAAAACAAATATTTTGACCTTTTATCATGTTCCACAAAAAAATAAAGATTCGTTCAGTAGATTCAAAATTCAGAGTCCCATTTCATAAACTCGCAAATGTTAAAGATCATGGTACCAATCCTTGAGAGAAAAGTTGGGGCCCTAACATGGGTGAAGATACAGTTTCAACGTTTCGGCGGGCCGGATGGAACCACGTCACGGGCCGTATTTTGGGCATCAATGATATAGATAATAAGCTATGGATAGCGTGAAAATAGTCATACTACTTGATAAGGATTCCTCAATCAAGTTGAAAGCTAGGAAGATGAAAGCCATACATAAAAAACGGTTCAAAGAAATACCCATGTCTTAGAATAATGTAAGGGTTACTGTTCTGACTCTAGTATTTATACTTTGATTTGTTTCAACTTCCTGTTATGAGTCAAACGTCCATAAGTGATCTATTCATTATTTAGAAGCCACCGAAAGGGGAAAATCCGTTTTTAGTTTTATGTTATCTCTCTATCCGTCCGTCCGTCCCGTTTAGATCGCAGAAACTAGTAAAGTTATTGAAAACCAATATTATGATTTTTCAGATCTTGCAAAGTATGATGCAACGGCTACTCTTTTTTTTTCTGAAAGTGAACCGTTTAAATTTTTAAAATTAAATATGCAGACATTTTTTTAAATAAAAATACATCACATTTTTATTTAACTTTAATGAGAGGTAAGTCTTTCTTATAAAGGTTACAAACTTTTTTCCTTGATAATTTTGGCTTCGTAAAATTTGTGCATAAGTATAAAAAAAATATCACCTAAAGTCATTATGGAAAAATATTATTCTATCATTCTATAACAATGTTATAATTATTAGATCTAGATCCTAAATAATGAGCATTGTTGGAGACTCGATAACCTATTTATATGTTATCAAATAAATAATCCATCTAAATACAGATCTAAATGCAACTCAAATTAGGAGCTAATAAATTACGTCACTCTTAATCATGACAAAACGACAAGGAAAAAAATACTAAACAAAACTATCATTACCACGAGTGACGTCATAGCCTATGGAAGAATGCGGCGCGCTTTGAAGATAAGCTTAAAAATAACATTTAAAAAGTTACAAAGACAGTCTGTGTGGAAACACAAACTCACAAACTCAAAATCTGCCCCAGAAGTGGTCCGCTAAGGCAGGTAAAAAGGCAGGTTTTAATACTTTCATAAAGAATATCAGAAACTACGAACTGCAAACTATCAACAGCTACAACCCTATCTCCTCAGGGCTCGCAAAGACCTTCCTTCAGGGAATAGTACCAGGAAGATGAAGATGAAGACAACATCATAGAATGGACAGGCCTCTCAGTGACTGAAATCCTATCAGAGGTAAAGGACAGAGAAGAATGGACAAAGACACTTGACAGAGAAAGGGATAGGTGAAGGTGAAGTTAAATAAGAACCTTACCTGACTGATGTTATTGAAGGAGTATCTAATTGATCTAATTGTTTTGTTAAGTGCTAGCCTCTCACACTAAGCCTCAACAAAAAAAAAACTCTTCCATTTAGTTGGGTGTACCGTGCATACTTTGTGTCCTATTGTTAGAAGTCGTTTAATGTGGAAAACTACTTATTAATTTTTGTTTTAAATTACATTTCACTAATATACATACTAAATAGATTTTTCTCTTTAAAAAAAAAGTAAACATTTTTTAGTGTGTAAAGTAGGTACGACAGAAATTATTTAATTTAGTATTGGAGATATTTGCTTTTAAATTTTTGACAAAAAAATCTAAAACCGTTTTCATAAATGTTTTTAAAATGTGGTAAGATCCGTTACTAAAATGTCTCCTGTTTTTAGCGGCTCCCAAAAGGGGAAAAGACGCTATTAGTTTTGTGTGGAATGTCTGTCCGTCCGTCCGTCTGTCCCATTTAGATTTCGTAAACTAGAAAAGGTGGTGAAAATTTGAATTAGAATATTAGAATATTTTAGACCATTCAAAGTTCTGTTACTTAGGCTACATTTTTCTTTTCTGAAAGCGAAAAATCCAATTTTTTAATTTGAATCATTTATGCAAGCAGTTTTTTCATAAAAATACACCACTTTTACAACTATTCACTATTAATAGTAACAGATACAGGAGGCTCTTAAGTAAGGGGGTCACTTTTTATATTTTGAACACATTTATACAAATGGTTTAGATTTTTTGTTTAATTTTTTTTTTACATGAGGATTTAAATAAGAGACTGACCCTTTACAAAACAATTAGATCAATTAGATATTCATTATAAGACATCAGTTAGGCCAGGTTCACATCTAGCTTCACATTCACTTTCAACAATCCTTTGGTCTGCTGGACCGCTGGGGCACCACACAAAATCTGTCAACCTTCTTTCTCCATTCTTTTCTGTAATTTGTCTTTGATAGAATTTAATTCTGATCTTCTTTCTAAAAATATTGAAACCTGCCTTTTTACCTGTCAGGGTGGACCACTTCGGGGCCGATTTTGAGTTTGTGTTTCCACACAAACTGTCTTTAGAACATTTTTATTACTATGAATAGTTAATAGGTGAAAAAAAATGTGCATTGTTTTTCTGAAAAAAAAAAACTGAATTTTTAAATATTTTTTTCAGTTTTTTTTAAATTATTTGTTTTTTTTTAATTATTTTTTCAGTTTTTCTAGTTTTTCAGTTTTTCAGTCGACGTAAAGGAAAGTGTCTCTTAAACATCTATTTTTTTTATTAGTGACCTTATTAAACATTTACATTACAGCAGCTATTGAGGCATAAGTTTTAAAACTTTAAACCTATTCACGGGACTTCCGATGTCAAGTGGCTGAGTCATTCTCACACGACGCCACTTTAAAGCATTTTCTTGGGATTGGCGGGTTCCTAATATTGGAAAATACTTCAGTTACCATATTGTGAAAAAATATGTGTATATTATATTCAGAATAAACGTGTAATTTACTCTGTTTCGTTTACTTAATCCCAGGTCACTTAATCTCAGATCATTTAATCTCAGGTCACTTAATCTCAGGTCACTCAATCTCTAGTCAGTGGCGTAGCAAGGTATCCGTGGGCTCGGGTTCAAAAATATGTTGATGGGCCCCACCAAATGGCAAATATTTTGTGTGACAAAGAAATCTAGTAGGCCCTAGTTAGCCTAGTTTGTATTTATCAGTGCATTTACTAAAAGACATTCGAATGCAAGTTCATGAACACAGCTGACAGAATCATTGAAGACTAAGTTTAAGTACAGAGAAGTAAACATAATGCACAAGTGGCGGCTTTTATTGAAACAATGCATGAAGGCCATACAGTGGCGTAGCTAGGGTCGGGGGGGGGGTCCAAATTTGAAAATCCCCCCGTTCCCCAGCTTGAAGGTCCTCCAAATGAGTGTCCGAAATTTGTTTTACATTAAATATGAAACATTACACCTTTAACTAATATCAGAATGTCGAATGTCAAAATGCGTGGGATCCCTAAAGAGACCAAGCCTCCCGGGCGCCCAAATCCCTAGCTACGCCACTGAGGCTATTGTACTGTTCTCTCATATTGAAAAACCATCATTGCCTTAGCATCGTATGCAATGTGAAGAAAGAATTTGATATTTTATTAATTAAATAATTAAGAATATTTGTTCAGTCAGTTCTCGTAGATATGAGATTGATTGGAATTTCTTTAGGTAGTTCGTCAACAGAGTTCACGAAAACATTTTCAGAAAATAAAACTAATTTAATAATTTTTTATTCTCTTCGAGTGCTGTCAACCATGATAGAGAAAAATGGCGCAGATTGGATCTCCTTTGGATGTTTTGCTAAACTTGCATTGCCCAACAGGTTTATTTTCTCCTTTTGATTCTAAGACTAAGACTGCTATAGTGATCCTTACGGAAATTTGTTGTGATTACCAGGACTATTTTCTTATATAAAGACAACACAACAGAAAAATATACATAAATACAACAATCTGTGGGTCGAGTTATGGGGGTTGTGTTTTTTTTTTTTTGCTTTCTTAAGAATTTATGTACTGCTAAGGCAGTGCCGTTGTTACTTGTGTCGCATAAACGATGCTCTTCGCGATGACCACTAAATGAATGGTTGTTGCATGCTAGAGTTAAAGCTAACATTCACTTTGCAATGAATTACTTTCCGTCAGTAATAGTCAACTTCTTCAATGCGCTCTTTGTTTGCATCATCCATTGTTCTTAGTCTTTCATGTTGTCTCTATGTTTGGCAAGCTTGTTGGTGAAGTTAAGCCAGCAGTAGACCTATCTTTTTCTTTTACGACAAACAACATTGATGCTGTGTCAGGGTATAAGCCCGAGACCATCTAGAGATTCTAGACCATCCGAATGACTGTCCAATGCACAAACCTTACGAAAAGGCAGCCATTCTAGTGAAAGACACTATTCCATGATAAATGTAGTTATCGCTATATCTTAAAAATTTTTGTTATAAACTTCCTCCCAACTCTATCACGATTAGTAGCTAAAAAGTCAACATCTTTAATGTTTCCCTAAGTAACAAACAGAATAGGATGTTTCTTTTTATTGTTTAATACCTAGAGTATTTAAAGTCTAAATATAGATAAATGGAAAAATGAAAAAAAAAAGTTGATTTAAAAGAAAAAGCAGAAAAACGGTAATACTATCAACGAGGGGCCCTGGCCCCATGGTTGTTTCACCATCGGATGTGGGCCCCTAAATGGTCATTGGCCCGGGTTCATTTAACCCCTTCGCGCAATGGATTTTACGCCACTGTCTCTCGTCACTTAATCGCAGATTGCTTAATTTCTGATCGCTTGTTAATCAAGTTAATCTAAGATCACTTATTCTCAAATCACTTAATCTCACATGACTCATATGTCAGGTTACTTAATTTCATGTCACGTAATCTCAGTTCACGTAATCTCAGGTCACTTAATGTCAGTTCATGTAATCTTGGGTCACTTAATCTTGGGTCACTTAATCTTGGGTCACTTAATCTTGGGTCACTTAATGTCAGTTCACGTAATTTCAGTTCACTTAATCTTGGGTCACTTAATCTTGGGTCACCTAATCTTTGGTCACTTAATCTTGGGTCACTTAATGTCAGTTCACGTAATCTCAGGTCACTTAATGTCAGTTCATGTAATCTTGGGTCACTTAATCTTGGGTCACTTAATGTCAGTTCACGTAATTTCAGTTCACGTAATCTTGGGTCACTTAATCTTGGGTCACCTAATCTTTGGTCACTTATTCTTGGGTCACTTAATCTTGGGTCACTTAATCTTGGGTCACTTAATCTTGGGTCACTTAATCTTGGGTCACTTAATCTTGGGTCACTTAATCTTGGGTCATTTAATCTTGGGTCACTTAATCCATTTGGTCATTTAGTTTCCTGTCTTTTAGTCGCCGTCACTTATTCCTAAAATAAAGAGAGAGAGAGAGAGAGAGAGAGGGAGAGCGAGAGAGAGAGAGCAGTGACTAATAGAGCTGTTAATGCTTTAATTTAAATACTCATAATTCAGCAATGTAAACTATGTTTCTAAAGGCCTATATGCTGTTTGTTATGATTATTAGAACTGTTCTTACAGTGTATCCGTATCAGAAACTCCATTAGTAAAAGTTCATGCTGAGATTCCTCCCTTAGAGCATTTGAAAGGAAGCAGTCAGTGAGTTTTAAGGTCGGTTTGTTCAGTTTTCATACGCCATCTGCTCTCCTGTAAGTCAGTGACAGCCAAATGACGCCTGATTTCATCATTTTAGCGCTTCCGGAGGATACCTCTGTTACACCGTCTTTCTTTAAGCGTTGATGGAAGTAGGCTATTAGTATTTCTGCTGACGGCTATCTCATTAACCGTTAGATACAGAAATAGACGACCTTTGCATTATCCCCCTCACATTATTTAATTCTGTCTAGATGTAGAAATAATAATGATAATAATAAGACATGTCTTTAGGCAGTATTTCCAGTGGCTACGCAGCCCCAGCTGTAAACCTACATATTTTGCCACATCCAGGGCAAGCATAACCATTATCCGCCGGTGGTCGATTAAGATTTTCTTTTTGCTGTCTGCGTCTGTCCTCTGCAGCGGATTTTTTGTAGGTCTCAAATTTGTATCCTGCGGCCTTTATGAGTGACCTTCAGCTGTCTCGTTCTGAAGCCGCATGCAACCAGGTGCTCTCTTTTATGTCCACTATGACAACTTGGCGCCTAAGCTGGTCTTTGAGGCGTTTCGTGGGGCGCCTCTGTTACGTCGACCCCCTTTTAGCTCACAAAAAAGACTGCTTTTGGCATACGTTGGTCCCCCATAATGTCAACGTGTGCCCTACTTCTCAGGACAGATGTAGAAATACAAGACATTAAATTAGGCCTGACGCCTGACAGTCTCCATGTCTGCATGTTTGCGTTCAGTTTATAATGTTTTAGAAAAACTAATTATTATGAGGGCAGGTAACAAAAAATGGTCGTCATAGGGTAATCAATACATAGTCTCAAAAGGAATTGTAACTAATTATTATATTTATAAGATAATTTACCTTTTCGCTTCAATATATTTCACAATTATATTTGCAAGTTGTGGTGACACAGTTATTGTACGATATGGGTGACCGACCGTAACACACGGTCAATAGAAGTGTCCCTGTGAGCGTGACGAAATTATATAGTGTACCTGTCCCGTTGGTTGACAAGACAGCTAGTCACGTGTGTTTGTTGATAAGTAGCCTGTAGGAGCTAGGATTGGAAGAACAGTGTGTAGAATCGGAAGTAAGAGATGGTGTAACTAAAATTACTAAATAGACTTTGACTGTAAACTTACAACAAACGTTTGTATTACTATCGGAATTGTCTTTACTGTTTGACAATAGAGCTTCAAGAAATATTCGCACAAATATAACGAACCCACACTTTAAAGGAACTCGCATCACCACACAAGTTAACATTTGTTGTTTATTGTATTCATTTCTTAAGACTACTTGAGAGAATCCCAAGGTGGACCCCATTAAACAAATAGCTTCATCTTGACCTGCTTCTGCCTATATTTAACAGATTTCAAAGAGAGTTTGTATTAATACATGACTCAGAGGCGCCCATGGATTCGAAGATCTGACCTTGACACAATGGCAGACAAATACACAAAACGAATAATCCCTTTACTTCTTACGAACGCTCAGAAAAAAACAACGAAAACCTGATTATTACAAGAGCACAATAGTTAACAGTTTTGAGATTCAATTGATATTCTTATGGTTCAATTTTTGAGCTTTCACAAGAGCACAATAGCTTACAGTTTTGAGTTTCTATGGGTATTTTTATGGTTCAATTTTAGAGTTATCAGAAGAGCACAATAGCTTACAGTTTTGAGTTTATGTAGATATTCTTATGGTTCAAATTTAGAGCTATATGTGTTGGGCTTTTGTTTCCATGGATAAATTAATTTGTGCCTGATGTTTCTTTAGAAATGAACTATGGTACGTCTAAGTCCAAACTTCATGAAGGACGCCAGTGGATACATGCTGGCAGAATTCGTACTGGGGACTCTGTTGGCGGAATCTCGGAAATGTAAACACATAGCCTAAGGATGAAATAAACGTTAAAACGTTTTAATTATTTTCAAAATTAAGTTCGCTATTAAAGAGTGCGTAATTTTCCAGTGCCTAATTTTCCGCCCTGTCAAAAAGTGCCTAATTTACCGTTGCCTAACTTCCCAGAAGCCCTCTTGACAACAAGACAACAATACTATGAATAGATAAAAATACATTTACTGCAAGCCCAGACATAAAGATCAGAATTATGAATCCTTGTCTTTAAGTGATAAACAGACAGTCAAGGCATACAATCTAATACATACATTAAACATTATCTATATAAATAATTCTCTTCTTCACTCATGTATTTGGACGAGAATAAGAAGTAAAGGAAAGATCACTCTTTTATTTCTGCGGATAGAGTTATCCCACGAACTTTACGAGCATTGCGTGTAGCGAAGTCATACAGTGTATCAATAAAATTTTTCTTTCTACATAGATCATGCTCAATAGCAACAAGGAACATATGTTCTAATCTATCTACGAGAATTGTTGAACTTATTAAATTCTTCATTAGTTTGAGGCGCGAGAAGCTTCTTTCACCAGATTACACTATTACTTCTAATGCATAATGCCGTTTATATTTATTGAATGACACCCCAAAATGACAATTTGTGTTTATATATTTCATAAGATTTGTATGAGTTTTCAAAAGTATTTTAATAATTTCTGGAGATTTCCATGACTTTTTCATATATTTTGGAATTTCAGGAGATTGCCAGGAGCTTCTGGTAAATCAGGCGGCCGCGAGAAATCTGTTATAAGCTATAAAATGATTTAATCTAAATTTACACATAGAATTAGCGCGGGTCCTATGGAAGTGTGGGGCCCACTGCGGTTGGATAGGTTCCTGTGGCCTATGGCCGCGCTGCAAAATAGCGGCGTATGGTACACTAGTACTATATAATACAATAGCTCCTAAACACATAAAATCATAAGATAAAATAACCAAGAAATATTGAATTTATTATTTCATTTAATTATGTTAAATAACAAAATAACGACAGGTCGAAAACCAAATAGGTTTTACAAATGTCAGCCTAGATCTAATGACATACCTTGAGAACAATCGACACGCTCAGAGCAATGGCCATCTCATACTGAACTAAATATACACACATAATTACAACATCATTAAGTTTATAAGAAAACGTGTATATTTTACGCAGACCTCAATAATGTTTACATGACCCACTGACAAGACCCACTTACATGACCCACTGACATGACCCACTTACATGACCCACTGACATGACCCACTTACATGACCCACTGACAAGACCCACTTTAACAATAAAATCGATTAACAAAATGACGGACAACGTAAACCAAGAGTGTGTGTAAACAAATTAGTTCATGATCTCATTCATTTAAAAAAAAAAAACGCTGGGAAAACTAAAACAAGTCAACGTAGTCGTATCGGTAGTTTTTTAATGTTCGTCTATTAATGGTGCTGGTGTCGGCTTCATTCTTAGAAGTAATCCTGTCAGAAGAAACACTGCGGAAATACAACTGGCTGCAATCAGGATGTAATATGTATTAATCGGGCTTTCATCGGAAGACGATAGGGCTAAAAGAAAAAAAAGGAACACCAAAAAAACAAAGATTACCTATGGGGAAACAACTCCGCACTTACTATATTTCTTAATAATGTATAAGTCATTTCCCTTAGTTGATCAAACAAACATAATTAATTCCATATAATTATTTAACTAATCGGTTAATTTTTAAATTGATTCATGTTTTGTTAGATACAGGAAATAATTATTTAAAGTTTCAACTTGATCCGAGAATGGGTGCTGGAGAAATAACGTGTTCAACCTTACATATTTAGCAGCAGGCCTATATTTGAATACTGTAGGATTAGTTTCCCTTGATAGTATCAAACAAAACCATTAATTACCAGTAATTAATTGACTAATTAGTTCATTTTGACTTTCACATCATGACATGAGATAATGGCTTAAAAAACAAATTTCGGACACTCATTTGGGGTATCACATCTTATATCATTATGATATACAGTTTATGGGCCGGATTGTAAAAAAAAAATGAGTGGGCCGATTCTGACACCCATTCCGTTCCTGCCCTTCTTGCTTCTGTGGGCTTCTTCTCAGCAAATGATGTGATCGTCTCGTGTTGAGCATAGAAAAGATTATAAAGCTGCGGAAAATGTTGATGGCCCTTACCACCCACTCAACCCTTGTTGTACCTCTATATCTATGGCAAACATGTCTTTTAGTATCAATTGGCTAAACTAAAAAGGTTTTACAAAATTTTAAAGTTTTTATTGTATACAACTTGAAAGAAAGTGTCAATAAACTTGAGTCCATTATCAGTAGTAGGAAAATAAAGACATTTCTTAGGCTGCTTGCACATTACACGGTTTTGGCCGTATTGAAAAAAAAAAGCCAATAAACTTGTACGGCTGAAGATGTGAGAAGGGGCGAAAGAGTTTTCCCATGAAACGGCCGTACTGGGATTTCAAACAGCATTGCCTTGCAACTGAACTCACGGATTGTCGTAAGGCCGCCTTTGACTCTGTTGCCTAAGTGACTCAATTGACACTTTCACTCTAGACTGTGTTCTGTTGTACGGCCACGAGAGAAGAGTGAGTCACAAAACACTAACGTGTTTTACCATAGATCTTACAAAGCAACTTCAAACAAACGCTATCAATAAAATGTGAAATATGTAGTTACGGCGTGTGAAAATCCCGTCCAATGTGAAAGCTACTAGAACACGGGAAAGCACGTTCGGGTTTTTTTTTACGCAACGGTGAAAACCGTGTAATATGCAAGGGACCTTGGGCTGTTAAAATTGCTGTTACAATCTCTTTTTTTTTATGACGACCATCTGAACAAAATAAATTCCACAGAACTCCCCCTTTGTAGGTATTGCGCCCACCCTTATAAAACCGTAAACCGTATCCTCTTTGAATGCCTCTTCCTAATCCACCTTAGGCAGACCCTACACCACTCCAGCCCAACATAACCAACACCCTGTACGGCAGTGCTGAACAACTAAAGAAAACGGCACACTATTTTTCCTTGGCACAGTCTGCAAAAGAGCTGACAGCTCAGCAGCAAAACGCTGGCTAGAAGAAGTAGAAGAATGGCAACCATTAATTACCCTTAGAGCAATCCGCTCCTTCATATCCTTCTACACATCCTTTGGTGCAGTTTAAATTTAGCTGGTCACACTCTCCTTCAAGACAATT
>JASAOG010000205.1:0-175000 GCA_030265305.1 Biomphalaria pfeifferi
CCAAGGTTACCAGATCTAGTTTGATCCGGTTTTTCCCGAAAATAACTTTCTTGTCTCCGAACTGATGGCCCCAGGGCTAGGAACAGTCATGTGTGGGGAAAGGGACGGGCGTGACTTCCTGATCATGTGTGTTGAAACCTGTGTCAATGTTTTTGTAAGCCTATGTCCTTTTTTTCCGCTTGGCTAGAGATGGACAGACACAGGGTCGTATCGGTGTTACCCTAAAAGGGAAAGAGAGTAATAATTTCCCATAGAGTGACTGTGTGACCACGTGACTTACCGTACATTAGGGACAGTGGTCGCGACGGGCCAATAATTATATTGTTCCAATCGGGCCACGTGCCTTGCATTGGCCTCGCAATTTATATTAGTATATCACTATCATTCATGGCTCTTGTCACAAGTTTTTAAAGACTTAGGACTTAGAGGGTTAACATATATTGTTTTAGGCCTATAGTGCGATAGACGTAACTTTAACCACTGGCGCCTATCGCATTTGAGTTAGTTCCTATGCATGTTGTATAACAAATGTTGGTATTATGAACTAATAAATAGTATTTGCTGTTTTTGTAAACCAATTTTGAACAGGGGCCTTGCAAGCATCCATTAAATTGGGCCCGCTAATTGTAAGTCCGACCATGAGATTGGGGGGGGGGGAGGTTCAGTTATCATAGCAAGAGATATATAAAGGGAATAGTGAGCTGTAGGGGAGAGAGAGAGAGAGAGGAGAGACTCAGAGAAACATATAGAAATAAAGAGAAAAAGGGGGGGGGGGGAGAGAAGAAAAAGAAAGGGAGATAATTTGGTTCTCTTCATAGACATACCATATTAAATTAGGTAATCGCCCTTTTCTCACGTTGATATAATTAACAAATACCAAGCAACTAAAAGAAAATATCAATGGATAGTATGTGATTGTGTCGACCCTGGACACGAAACTCTTCTGGTAATAGATAATTATTTCTAATATGAGATCGCTGACATTCTTTAATCTAAGTAACAAACTCTAGAAACAATGTAAAGTAAGATTGCATCTTTAAACAATGCCCTTTTAAATATAATTAAGCTTCACGTATGCATAATTTGCAGAAGACCTCAAGACAACTTAACATCGCCCCTCCCCCCCCCCCAGGCCGCTTTCCTGATGACATCGGCTTAGTCTGTTTTAAATGTGGCAAAAAATACAGGTCGAAACCGGGTCTATGTGGTCAAGTGAAAAACTGCACTCATCCTTAACTTTCGGAATCAAAGACAATGCCTATGTCCACCTTAATTTAGGCCGTAGCAGCACAAAGCAATCTGCTCGTTTATCATTTTCCAAAAAAACAGATGATCGTAACATTTTCTGCCCTTTAGACCACAAGCAAAATTTGAACTATTGAGCAAAATTTGAACTATTGAGCAAAATTTGAACTATTGAGCAAAATTTGAGCTATTGAGCAAAATCTGAGCTATTGAGCAATATTTGAACTATTGAGCAAAATTTGAACTATTGAGCAAAATTTGAGCTATTGAGCAAATTTGAACTATTGAGCAAAATTTGAACTATTGAGCAAAATTTGAGCTATTGAGCAAAATTTGAGCTATTGAGCAAAATTTGAGCTATTGAGCAAAATTTGAACTATTGAGCAAAATTTGAACTATTGAGCAAAATTTGAGCTATTGAGTAAAATTTGAACTATTGAGCAAAATTTCAACTTGATCCGAGACTGGAAAGAGGGAGAACTAATGTGTACGAAATTTGTGCCAGACAGACGGACAGACAGACATAGAGAGTTTTTTTAAGCTTTGTAATAAGCAGTAAGTTAAATGTAAGGCCACGCCTCGAACAAAACCATGTCCGTGAAAAAACGTAATTGCTTTCTAGATCTCGACACCTAGAGCGATCAATCTTACAAGCCACTGGAAAATCAGAATCATGTAAATAAGTTGTAATCACTCATTCGGACTCTGGCGTAGTTTTGACGTAGGCTGAAGGGCGTGACACGTGGGTCAACGGTGGTCAAGAGACCAGTCAGATGACCAAAGAATTGATGTGTCAATGTCGTGTTGGCTGTTTGCTACACGCGTGTTTAAAATGATAAACACGCACCAATGATTATATATCTTTATATTACAAAGCAAATATTAACTCACTCTGTTCGTCTGTTTCTCTGTCTGTCTGGGTGTATTTTTTAATATTCTTTTACACTTTTTTCTTCCACTTCTGCTTCTCGGATAAAGTAGAAATTTTGCATAATTAATCAAGGTCGATGAATTAATAAAAGATTAACCAACTAGTTAATCAATTAGACATTATTAACTAATTATATATATATATATATATATATATATATATATATATATTGTTATATATAGAGAAGGAGGGATAAAAAGTGCAACAGTGAGAAATAAGGAAGCGATTAAAAGTCAATATTACCCTTTTAAATTTTTTTAAAAAAGTTTTCCTTTATTTTGCTGGTCTTGGGCGGCCAGGGAAAAATATTCTATATAGTTCTAAAATAATTGTTGCGAGTCTGTAATAGATGTGTTTTAATGTCTAGAGTATTCCTATTGAAGCAAGAAAATTGAACAGAAGTGTTATAGAGACAAACTCATCGTATTCAACTACCGAGGTGAAAATCAGGGGCGTTTTTCTAAGCAGGAGGTGAGGCGGGTGGGGCTAATAACAAATATAAATGATTGTAAAATACATTGAAGAGTAGAGTTCCTCTTTCAGATCTTGTCATCTATTAGGGCAGATGATGTAAATAATAATAATATTAATAATAATAATCTTTATTGTCCGTATGGAAATTCGTCTTACAATTTGTGCATTACACCAAACACAAAAACGACCAACCACATATACGTCACCAACGTAGAAGTCAGGTATCCATTAGAGATCATTAGACCTTAAAGCAGCTTAAAAATCCACGGATTCGAACTCAAGACCATCAGAAGATGAGCGTTTTTTCCACTTGACCACCGTGCCTCTAAAATGAACTTAAATCTTTTTTTATTTTATTTATTCCCCTTTTAGACCTTGCAGTCTATAGGGCAGATAATGTAAAGGTCATCTGTTTCTGTGGCCCACGGTTAACGAGAATGTCATGTGGCCAGCACAACGACCAACAGGTTTTACTTTCCCCAATTAATGCTAGGTACCCATTAGAGCTGGGTGGACTCAGTGGCCCCTCTAAGATCCCGAAATTAAAAATCTCAATCTTCACCAGAATTCCGACCCGGGACCTCGATTTGGAAGCCAAGCGCCTTACCGCCCAGCCACTGGGCCTCCGTCTAAACTATACATTCTTGAGCCCTTCGTAAACGTAACCTCTTTTTTGTTAACTGTGTGTGTGTATGGGCTTACTTGTTCGTATCGGATGATAAAATCTGATGTGACAAAAGAAAGAATTTCGCGTGGTATTTAAAGGCGAAAGCAGAAGTGAGCTTAAGTATTTGAGATTTTAACTAAAAAATTAAGAAATGTCAAGGACGCTAAAATTGAATTTTAAAATTTTACAAACAGAAGAACTAAAAAAAACCCAGATTATTTTAAAATGCTAAAAATGGAAACTATCACATCACTTTAAAACTCTTTCTTTCCGTAATTATTTTTCCACATTCTGACGGAGTTCTTCATTTGGCTCATTACTAGTTTACTCCCCTGTTATGATTAAGCTTCGTTTGTAATCAGAAAATGTTGTATATGGTATAGAATTAAAGGGAAATGCAGGCTCATTTTATATAACACAAAGTATAGTTTATAAAATTAAGCAATCATTTAATTTAATGAGGTCAAATGAGACAGGCAGCTTATTGTGGACGTAGAGGTTTAGCTTGACGACATTCGACGTTCCCTTTGTTATTATTAAACTTATTCGACATTCGCTGCCAGCGTCGACTAACTTATATTGTTGGCCTTTCGACTGTGTTTATTGGATTTCGTTATTTGAGTGACACCTCCGTTTGACTTAGCTGTACAATACACAAGTTCCGTAAGGTTGTCATTGCCGGAAATGGTAATGGATGTAAGCACTCCACTACCTATAAAATGCTCCCTAATGGCATGCGTCTCAAATAGTCTCTGGCAACCAGAACTCCTGGGCTTCACGTGTGGTTCAAATATTGAGTTCGGCGGAGCTGTTCTCATTAACATGAGAAAAGGGCAAAAGCGAGTAACTGACGCCTTAACCAGCAAGCTTCAGGCAGGAGGGGCTCGTTAGCCATGGTTGGCTACCCACCATAGGAGAATGAAATCTCTGAATTCAAACCTCTGTTGCCTTGCAGCTCTATCCAAATCATAGCTTTAGCAATCAACCCTAAAGAAAAGCTGCTTGACCAGGCATTTATCTCATTTCCATGAGATGATCCATAGTCACTTCGCGACTGAAGGACTGAAGGAGGCCATAGATAGATAGCGCCTATCAGGTCTCACAATGTGTCTTGATCCAACAAGTATTATCACTCTGAATAGTAAATTCCCCTTTCAAACATTGTGGTCTAGGGGTCAGATGATGTAAAGTTCATCTGTTTCTTTAGCCTACGGTTAACGAGGGTGTCATATGGCCAGCACAACGACCAACCTTTACTTTTCCCCAACTAGGCATTAGAGATTCGTGGACTTAGAGACTTAGATCCTAAAATAAAAAATTTCAGTCTTCATTAGGATTCGAACCCGGAACCTCCGGTTCGGAAACCAAGCGCTTAACCACTCAGCCACCGCGCCTCCCATCACTCTGAATAAACATTCGTAACTATAAACGTGTCCCGATTCCTAGTCATAATGTATAACCCCCGTACAACTAAACTAGCTTAATTATCATTATCCTCAAGAGTCCATAACTAACCTTGAACTATTGGCTAACAAACGCTGCCATTGTATAGAAAATCCTCTATAATCCATTCACTATATGTTTATAACACTATCGTGACAGTTAAAACGTAAACATCTAATTGCTCTCTGTTTGGATTTAGCCTAGCTCAGTTAAAACTAAAACTTGTCATTTTGCTGACTTGTTTTCTGACCAGTGGCTAGATTGAGGGACTAAGCTCTTGAGCTCCACTCAAGATTGAAGCTATGAAATCCGTATGGCTCAGGTTTGATGCCACTCACAGAACTTTGTTAGGTCACGAAAGAATTCAAGCACGAACGACACGGCATTCCAACACACTATGCCTCATTAGTCTGTATTCTTGAAATATAGTTTACATATTCCATATTCTAGGCCAGTGATTCCCAAAGCTTTTTCCTTAATTCCTAAACGGTACACATTCGGAGTATTTAGCGGAACACTTGATTTTTTTTAAAAAGAGACATTGATCCACGTGGTGGCCTACTAGTTAATTATTCCAGTTGTTCGTGGATCACTATTTAGGCCCTGTCGAACACTGTGGTTCCGAGAAATACTAGGGTTCCGCGGAACAAAGTTTGGGAAACACTGTTCTCTGAAATAAATAATTAATCATGTCTTATTTTCTTTATAATATAAAGCAGAAAGTAAGGCGTATGTATGTATGTATGTCCTTATTAGAAATCAATCTAGATAAAACTTGACCAATCTTGATAAAACTTGGCATAAATGGTTATGCTTGCTCTGGATGTGGCAAAATATGTAGGTCACAGCTGGGGCTGCGTATCCACTGGAAATACTGCATTCCTCATTACTCTTAGGACTCGAAGACAAGCCTTATTATTATTATTATTATTGTTAGATGGAGAGAGATATTGACCAAGAAAGCTATGGGCAGTGAAAAAAACAACAACATGGGCCTCAGCTCTGGAAGAAAAGCGTGCCAAACAAGTGTGCCTCGCTTAAACCGCTTGGCTACCAATAATGCTGGGGGGGTGAGTGGTGCTAGGGGTGAGTGGTTCTGGGGGTGAGTGGTGCTGGGGGTGAGTGGTGCTGGGGGTGAGTGGTGCTGTGGAGTGAGTGGTGCTGGGGGGTGAGTGGTGCTGGGGGGGGGGAGTGGTGCTGGGGGGGAGTGGTGCTGGGGGGGCGGGTGGTGCTGAGGGTGAGTGTTGCTGGGGGTGACTGGTGCTGGGGGAGTGATGGTCCTGGGCGGGGGGGGGGGGTTCGAGTTCACGCCCCGATGTAAAAAGTATTTAATTCGGATTTAGCTCGTTATGAAGATTTGCTCAGCACCCAAAAGAAGCACGGATCATTTGACCTACTTTGACCTTACCCCCCATTCATTTATATCAACAAAAGATATTGGATCTAAAGGATCGAGCAATCAATAGCACTGAAATTTTTTTTTAAAATTATAAAACATTTTTAGCCGCTCATGAAAGGGGAAAACACGCTATTAGTTTTGTGTGAAATGTCTGTCCGTCTGTCAGTCCGTCCCGTTTAGATCTTGTAAACTAGAAAAGATAGTGAAAATCTACATAAATATATCATTTAGATTATTTTTCTCTGCCTGTTAAATATTTTGTTTTTCTTTCTACCTGTTTAGATACGTGATTTTCTATTCTAAATGCGCTATTCACCAAACCTTATTTGGTCTATCATGAAACAAAAATGTTCAACCAATATGTATTTCAAAGTATGATAAAATACAAATGATCCACCAAATAGTATGATAGCATATTTTTCTTACTGGCTTGCATAAATTACAGTAAATATCTAAGTTAAATACATTGTAACGCCAGCTATTGCTTTAATACCATAATAACATATCAACTTCCCTTGTTAATATTGTATATTCTGTCAAGCTATTCCCAACAATTAATTAACAGAAGAAACGACTCATCAATGCTCTCAGTATGATTATAACTTAGTTGCCACTACTTTTTAAAGGGGAAAAGACGCTATTAGTTTTGTGTGGAATGTCTTTCCTCCTGTCCGTCCCGCTTAGATCTCATAAAACTTGAAAAGGTAGTGAAAAGACGACATCATAATATTTTAGACCATTCAAAGTTCTGATGCAACGGCTATTTTTTTCTTTTCACTTATGCAAGCAGTTTTTTTTTTCATAAAAATACACCACTTTTACAACTATTCACTATTAAAAGTAACCAACAGGGAGGCTCATTGATAGAGGACAATGATATGAAATACATTTTTGATACATTTATGCAAACGGTGTCAAGATTTATTTGTCAAAACAGTTTTTTTTTACATTGACACTATTGATACCTGCCTTTATACCTGCCTGGGTGGACTACTTCGGGGACCGATTTTGAGTTTGTATCTCCACACAAACTCACAAACTATTATTTGTATTTTTGTGTTCCCCCCCCCACCCCAAAAAGGGAAATAACCACGAAAAAAAAATGTAGCCACACATTGCACACCACTCCTTTTTCCACTGAACCCAATTCATAAGTTATCCTGGGACTTTATTTTTTCATGGATCACATCATTCTCCACCTTGTTTTACCTTGAATTATCTCCCCCACCCACCAATCCCTTTTCCTGACACATACACACAACACATACACGCAGAATATTATAAATACGTGACTGTGACCTCAAGCCATGACCATGTCTGATTTTTTGTAAGAGCCTTCTCCCTTAACCCAAATCTAAATAATAAGCACATAGATCAAGGCCTCGATCTAAACTTATCTCGTCTAGGCCAATCCTGGTCGTGCGTTTTGCACGCTGGACTGTCGTTCAGATTAATCGATGGTCCCGGGTTCAAACCCTGCCCGCTCCCATCCCCCGTCGTCCTGCGGGAGGTTTGGACTAGGAAGTAATTATCTTCAACTCTGAAGGAACATCCGAAACATGTAAAACAATCCGGTTGGATTCCCCCTCCCTTAACTAAAGAGTACAAACACTGCTTGATCATGAGTGCAGATCTTTTCAGAAATATGCAGCTCTTGTTAAAGGGCGTCCTTGAAGTCGGAACGCCCTGGGCCTAGTAGGTTTACATTCTGCCTTGATTTATATATACTACGCCGAACGGCTAAGTTTCTTGCCAGAGCACTACGGGAGGATTAGTCCTTCCTGTTCTGTTTTTTCAATAGGAGTTCATCTCAGGTGCTGAGTGCTGTCCTGTGTGATACTAGGAAACTGTTTGGGAGACCTCGAGCGACACTGGGAAGTGTGTCGGTGGTCTGTTCTGTGTTCTGGTATGAAGTGGGACTCATAGAACTTAAGACATACTACTCCCTGTGACTTTATAGCAGAAGTCTAAGTATAACTAGTAACCATTACTATTTGGTGATGCTTATAATAAATAAATACATCGTTTACTGTTGCCGACCTGCCTTTCGTTGAGCGCCTGCCTTAGAGTTACAACAATATTAAAATTTGTACACATCAATTTAACAGTAAGCCTTTTGGACGTTTACAAGCATGTCGAAAAACGGCCCAAATAATATAGCAAGCTGTTGTATATTGTATGTTTACAGCATAAAGCTAGTGTTGATAAGCTGTTATTAAAGCGTTACATGGTAATGATTTTGACCGGGAAATACTGCATTCCTCACTAATCTTCAGACACGTAGAGAAGCATTATTATTATTAGTAATGATTTTGCACTTTTCAGCACCGAAGAATCAAATATTTAAGCTGTTTGTAACCTGTATTAAGTTGGCAATTTTCTTTAAGTTTTAGTTAGCGTCCTTGACCTTGATTACACTGCCGTACCCCATCAATATACCAAATATGAAAGTTTATTAATAATAAACAGATTGGCTCCAGAGGAGGCTGTCCGTGTCCTTTAAAGCTACATATCTTATCAAGGTAAAATCTTATCGAGAAGGGACAGCAAAAAAGAGTACCCAGAACTCTGCTTTAAGGAGGTAGGGGCGCTCCTTATGTCTTTTACGTGTATCAGATGTTACTTCAGAGCTAGCCCAAATCTAAAGAAGAAGGATGGCATCGGTAGGGGTTCAAACCGGGGACTATCGAGACAACAGTTCAGAGCTTAATAATAATAATAATATGCCACTTTGTTATATCAACCGAGGGCAGAGGCGTTTCTAGTGTGGGGGAGGGAGGGGGAGAATTTAAAAAGCCTACGGGTCCCCACTTGAATGTTACATTAAATATTAAATATTACGCAAAATGTCTTGACCTCCCTAAAGAGGTGGCGTCTGTCGTACCTCAAATGATGGCAAATTCTTTGCTACGCCACTGACCGACGGGTTACAGCAACTGACCTCACAGATACCCTCGAGGCCCTTAATATTCCGAAGAAGATTCTCGTTGCCTGTCAGAGGGCGGTACTGCTGCAGACCTGTCACATCACCAGAAAATTCCTGAGTGGAAACTGATAAAGGGACTACAATGAATTTTGTTCCTCTTTAACGAAACTCGGCCCTGGCAGCGCCAGAGAATGACTACTCGTTCGTTTCTAACATTCAATTTTTATTTTAATGTGAAACAATATATTACATTGTCCAGCCTCTGCATCCTCTAGTGCCGGCAAAGTTACTCCTATAGTGGACTTCCGCATCATGGCCGGTACTAGATAATTGGAGGCCTTGGCGGAGAAAATTTTGAAGCCCCAAATGGAATAGATACAAAAAAATATAAAAATTGCAAATGAAATCTCAACTTATTCAAAATCTGGTGTACTAAAAAAAACAACCAAAAAAACAAAACATATTGTCGCAAGTCTCGCAATGTATTCTCCAATTGAAATAGACTCTGCTGCCAATCAAAGGCGCTAGGCGGCAGCTTAGTTTGCCCATGCCTAACATATATATATATATATATCATAAGACTGCACCCCAAACAAGTGATAAAAAAAGACCCCAGGCATACATCGGCTGTGTTTGAGTAACGCTGGCAAAATATCTGGGTCACTTTGGTAAATTATTATTATTATTTTATTATGCGAGTGTACGTATTTATGTTTATTCATGTCACTAATAAATATCACTTACGGGTCATTCACTGGAAAATGTTATAAACCAAACAATTCTTCAGTTAACCGTCTATGTCTAATAGTGTATGTAAAAGAAGCTTGATAAGTCACGACACCACAGTCACATCATGGCCTGCGATAAATTCTGCCCTCTTTCGCGATCTTCCGTTTCGAGGATAGTGTAAATCTTTTCTGTCTTCTATAGGCACCCTCGGAACTCGGAAATAATATACTATGTCGTGGGTCCCCCTTGCATTCGCAGACTTATACTCTTTGACGTATGTAGGCGTAGGCCTACGTTTTTCAGACGTCTTTCCAAAAAAAATTATTAGGGGACGGCGACGCACAAGGTTCTATGATGTTCTATAAATACGCATGTCATGTCTATTATGATATAAGTTATTTCACCACGCATGTTTGTGTGTGTGTCAATGTCGGATCTGGCTCAGACCGTACCCTTTAAGCAGATTCAATATAAAATGTTGTAAAAAAAATGTTTGTTTGTAAAATGTTTTACATGTTTCGGGTGTTCCTTCAGAGTTGAAGATAGTTAACTTCCTAGTCCAAACCTCCCGCAGGACGACGGGGGATGGGAGCTGGCAGGGTTTGAACCCTCGACAAATCCGAACTACAGTCCATCGCGCAAAGCGCACGACCAGGCAGCCATCCATATATGTTTAATTAAGTAAAGCTCCCCCTTTCAGACCTTGCGATCTATAGGGCAGATGATGTAAAAGTCATCTGTTTCTATGGCCCCACAGTTACAAACATAAACACGAGAGCTAAAATGAAAAACTAATATTAAAAAAATTGTTAACAGGTAGGTCTTAATGTTCTTCATGGGAGTAGTGTAGCATGTTGTCTGAGATCAATGGGGAGTGAGCTCCAAACCTTTGGAAAAAGCCCCGCAGACCGTAGCTTTTGAGGGAGAAACGTGGAACCACTAGAAGAGTTGAGTCCATTGAGCGCAGAGATAATGAGGAATGCCTTTAAAATCCCGAAATTAAAAGTACTAGTTATGTCTCGATTCAAACCCGGGACCTCTCAGTTTGAAACCCAAGCGCTATAGCACTCGACCACCGCTCCTCTATTTGTTAATTAACTTCATATTTACTAATTGCAATTATTATTTTTACACTTGAATTACAAATAGTAAAAAAAAAGACATTATTTTCCCTACCTATACATGAACGGAAAAATAATCCATGTATGAATTATGTCCAGGATTCAATGACTCGATACTCTCTTTTAGAATATCACAACACACTTCGATATGGGTCAGCGATGTGTTCTCACTGCTAAGCGTGTCCATAGAGCCTTCCAAATGAGTTGTTTTACTGGGCCTTAAATCCACCCCCCCTTTCATTCCCCTCCCACGTTTTAGCTCACCCTCTCCTCCTTTCATTTCTTCCCTCTTTTCCTCTGTATATTTCAATTCACTCCGTCACTCTCAGCATTCAGGCCATCTTTCCCTCACTTTCAACTTAGTCTGTTGAACCGTTGGGGGCACCACACAAAGATCTGTTGACCGTACTTCTCTATTCCTCCCTGTCTCTTGCCTTAAATATAATTTCTCCCCAATGACAGGCATGTCCATTCTTTCATGTTATCTTCCCATCACTTTCTCTCTCTGTCTATCTATAATAAAGCCCGCCTCTTGCCTCCTTAATTTACCCCCCCCCCCCCTTTCCTCTTTATAGTTAAGAGCCCCCAATCCTCTCTGCATTTAATTCCCTCCTCTTCCCCATGTTATGAAATTCATCAAATTCTACTAACCACCTCCCTCTCTCCTCCTTTATTTTCCCCCTTCTTTCTCTCTATTTTATTTCTTTCTGCCCTATATAAACACTTCTCTTTTCTTTCTATTCTTTCAAAAGAAGAAAAAGGAAGAACGAAACGGGGATGTTTGTTCTATAACAAGTTTCGTCACTGTTTATGTCTGATGCAATATTTTTTAAATATTTTTTTATTCAGTACTGAATACTGAAGAGATTACATTGTCAACACATAAGACACTAACATAAGTTTACGGTTTACACAACAGTTCACGTTAAAATTGTTCATAAACTGTCCAAACTTGACGATCACTGGGTTATCCATTGCTGTAGACAAACGAAGTTATTGTGATTCTTTCGGATGGATCTGTCATTATTTCCAATGGAAGCCCAAAGATTCCAAGAAATATAAATGGTTATTCAGTACTGAAGAGATTACATTGCCAACAACACATCAGACCCTTACGTAAGTTTACGGTTTACTCAACAGTTCACGTTAACTTATCTTTTATCTTGTCTTTTAGTGTATCTTATCATATCTTTATCTTTATACAATCTTATCTTTATCTTCATCAAAACTGGGTGTAGACTGGCATTTCGTATATCGGTATTTCTATGATGCCCCTGAGTCTAATGTGTTCCTTACGATAACCATCTGCATCCTTGGTAACCATCTGCATAGAAACAGATGACCTTTTTATCTGTCCAACAAAACGCAGTGGTAATTTACTTTCTTTTAGTCACAAAAAAGTTGCCTTTTGTATATTACTTAGTTTGTGGTCGATATGGCAAAATATGTAGGTCATAGCTGGGTCTGCGTAGACACGGGAAACACAATGCATTCCTCATTAATCTTTGACAAGACTTATTAGTAGTTTGCATATATTTCAAAGGAAAATTACCTGTGAAGGTTTTTTTTTTTGTTCAGTGGCTATTTATCTACATGAAATACAGGTTATTCAGAACCTATCATATGTCAACCAACATTTATACACTTTGAATGAGAAAAAGTTGATCACACAGTGACTATACGGTTAACCGGAAACAGATGTATAAGAACAATATAACCAGAGACAATATGAAGATATTACCAACATTATGTCCAACATTTAAATAGATTTAATTAACAAAAAAAAAGAAAAAAAAAAGTGAAAATGTAAGCTAAATAATGCGGTATTTTAAGAGATTATTAGCAAGAAAATAACAGAGGCATTATAGAAATATGGTTGTTAATTATGAATAAGGCTAATCATGTTTGGCAATTAGAATGTACATAGTGCTACTAGATCAAGATTTTTATTTTATCTAAACTCCGACAACAAAGTCGCTAAAAATATTCAAAAAGGGACTCTAACTATAGGATTGTCCACACTACCCTGATTGGGCATTTATTAACTCTTTCTCTCCGCAATTATGTACCACATTCTGGTGGAATCAACGCTGGTATCGTCAGTTAGGAGAGAAAGAATTAAGCAGGAAGAATTGGTTGAAGCAGTCACTGATTATATCACATTCTTCGAAAGCTGGTGCATCGGCACCAAGAATATTAAAATCTATCCCAACAATCTTGTTCAAAACCAAGATAAAAAGAGAAATTACCTCCCCCTCCCCCCCCCCCCCCCCCAAAAAAAAAGAGAGTGTTTATAAGTGGAGACTAACAGAAAAGCAAAAGGGCTCAACGACAACTCAACGCTGCCCTTAGGTAATAGAAAGAGAGAACTACTGCCTCAAACTAGAGGACCTACTTAGGTCCAGCAACGGAGCACAGGTGTGGAATATTATAAACAAAATTAAGAAGTATCTGGTCACTAGCGAAGAAACGCATGTCGTTTTGACGTTAATAATTTTCACATATTACGACCCAAGACCTTACAGGAAGTAACTGAAAAACACTCTGTCTTGAATTAGTATTTACTAAAAAACAAGTCAGAAATATTTTATAAAAAATCAACTCCATGAAAACTTGAGGTAATAAAAGGGGGTCTTCGAAGATTGCAGAACATCTGGCTGCAGCTTCGATTGCGAGTCCAGCCAGATGAAACCTGACATGCAAGATTTATTTCAGTTGCTGAGTCCGTGAACTCACGATTGTTGGTTTGTTGCTCAACTGAAAATACAAACAACATTAAAGTAAGACAACATTCTAGGAGGACAAAATTAAAATATGGCAACATTCAAGTAGGACAACATTCAAATAGGACAACATTCAAGTAGGATAACATTCAGGAAGGACAACATTCAAATAGGACAACATTCAAGGAGGATAACATTCAAGGAGGACAACATTCAAGGAGGATAACATTCAAGGAGGATAACATTGAAGGAGGACAACATTCAAGGAGGATAACATTCAAATAGGACAACATTCAAGGAGGATAACATTCAAGAAGGACAACATTCAAATAGGACAACATTCAAGGAGGATAACATTCAAGGAGGACAATATTCAAATAGGACAACATTCAAATAGGACAACATTCAAGGAGGATAACATTCAAGGAGGACAACATTCAAGGACTACAACATTCAAGTAATACAACATTCAAGGAGGACAAGTGAGACTAGAAAAAAACAACATCGAAACAAATACAAAATGATTTTTAAAAAACATTCAAGTAATACAACATTCAAGGGGGACAACATTCAAGGAGGATAACATTCAAGGAGGACAACATTCAATAGGACAACTTTCAAATAGGACAACATTCAAGGAGGATAACATTCAAGGAGGACAACATTCAAGGACTACAACATTCAAGGAGGACAACATTCAAGGGGGACAACATTCAAGTAGGACAACATTCAAGGAGAACATTTTAAGGAGGGCAACATTCAAGTATGACAACATTCAAGTAGGACAACATTTAAGGAGGACAACAATTTAAATAGGGCAACATTCAAAGATAACAAGGGAGGCTACCTAAACTAAATGTAAACCTGAAATTTAATCAAATTACCTTTATTAACTTTGATTGTAAAAGATAAAAGTTAAAGCTCTACTATGATGTATTGTTTTTTTCACTAGATAGATTCCATAGTTTATGTTCCGAAGTAATAGAGTTTTATGATATATATACTGTCTTGGGAGATATAAGCTACATCTAAATATCATTTGGCAAGACAAAGTTTTAAAAGAATTTCCCCAACAGGTTAGGTTTTAAAGAGCTTTAACATAATAATCCCCTAACACTGTTAATGTTTTGTTATACTTTCTAATTGATAAATTTAAACAAAGTTACCCCCAAAAATGAACTAATTGATATTGAACTTTGTATAAGCCCAATAAGTCCCACCTCCGGTTACCAGTTACATCTTTATAATCCTTAACATAGGGAAGTAGCTCAAAATTCTAAAAAGGTCCTAAAAATCACAAAATTAGAAATCCGTCTTCACGGGACCTGAACCAAAAACCCCTTGTTTCAGAATTCAAGCCCTTTACAACTCAGCCATGACGTCCCCTTGTTTATCAAAATAGATAGAATAATAATCTAACCATAAAATTAGTCAAATAACTTACATAAAATTT
This sequence comes from Biomphalaria pfeifferi, assembly GCA_030265305.1. Lineage (NCBI taxonomy): Eukaryota > Metazoa > Mollusca > Gastropoda > Planorbidae > Biomphalaria > Biomphalaria pfeifferi. The sequence continues at coordinate 15,112 of JASAOG010000205.1, forward strand.
GACCTTTTTCAACTTTGAAAAAGATATAACTTTAAGCCTCAGTGTGGTTCTTCTTGTTTAGAGCTAATGGCCATGTTGTATGTCCTGAAAAAGAGGACATTTTAAATATAGAAACAGTCTTGGAAGATATAAGCTACATCTCAATAGCATAAGTTTTAAACAAATTTCTCTAACACGTTAGGTGGCAGAGTGGTTAAGCGCTCGGCTTCCGCACCCTGAGATCCTGGGTTCGAATCTCGGTGAAGGCTGGGTTTGAAATATCAGGATTTTTAGGGCGTCCCTGAGTCCACCCAACAGTAGTAAGGAAGGCGTTAATTAATATAGAAATATTTAAATAATACAATTTGATTGTTCACAATTTTCATCTTACAGCGAAACCGCTATGGAGGTCCGAAGACCAGTTTGAGAACCACTGGTTTAAAATGACATAACTTACCAATTAGCCATGTGTTTTCTTTGTCTGTCTCTTGTATTCATAAAAAAAAAGACATGAAACTTTCAAGAATAATTGGGCTTTAACTCTTTCTCTCCGTAATTAGTTTCCAAGTTCGACGGAATTATTCATTTTGCTCATTTGTGTTACAATACCCTGTTATGATTACACTTCCATAACATTTTTGTATGTAATCAGGAAATGTTATATTAGGTATATAATTATAGAAGAATGCATGCATTTTTATAAAACAAAAAAATTTAAGTTTATAAAATGAAAAATTAATTTAATTGAATGGTGTCGTCAGTTTGGAGTGAACGAATTGAAATGTTCATAGTGGGAGGAGAGATGGCTGAGCGAAAAAGCGCTTCTGAACCAGGGGTTCCGGGTTCGAATCCTTGCCTAGACTGGGAATTTTAATTTCGGGATATGCGGGCATCCAGCTCTAATGGGTACCTGACATTGGTTGGGAAAAGTAAATGCTGTTGGTCATTGTGCTGGTAACAGAAACAGATGATCTTTACATCATCTGCCCTTCAGACCACAAGGTCTGAAAGTGGAACTTTACTTTTTCCTTTATATTTATAGCACCCTGTATATCTTTAGTTTTTTTTCCTTTTTTTACCTTTACCTATCCCTTAGTCTGTTGGACCGTTGGGGCACCAAGCAAGACTTGTCGACCGTCTTTCTCCATTCCTCCCTGTCTTTTGACTTGTTTAAAACCTCTATCAATGGTAGGCCAGTCCATTCTTGTATGTTGCCCTCCATCGCTTTCTCTGTCTGCCTCTTTTTCTTTTTCCTGGTACTGTTCCTTGTAGGAAGGTCTTTGCGAGCCCCGCAGATCTTGTAATATGGCCATAGATTTTTAAGCTTGCGTTTTTTTAAATAGTTAGCTGGTCATCATGGGGTCCGATCGCTGCAGTAACCCTGTCTCTAATCTCTTGGTTTGTGATGCAGTCTTTGAAAGTGATGCTTAGGATCCTTCTGTAGCATTTCAATTCCATTGCTAGGATCCTCCTCTCTAGCTCTTCATTCAGCGTCCATAACTCGCAAGCATATAAAAATGTGGCCATGACCAGGGAGCCCATCTATCTCCTTTTGGTGCAGCGGGCTAAGCCCTTGTCTTTCCATATTATTTAAGTTTTAAAAGGGCTGCTGTGGACTGTGCTATTCCGGACAATAGTTCGGGTTTTGTTCCCTCATCTGAGACAATAGCTTCGAGGTATTTGAAGCTGCTAACACTAGTCAGTTTTTCACCTCCATCACTGATGCCCCTTTTATAGCCCTGTTGCTATTGGTCATAACTTTTTTTCACCATTTATTTGCATGCCATATGCATATAATACCTTTATTTACATCTATTTAATTCCTGTATTTAATACTTGCGTGGTCGAGAGGCTAAGTGCGCTTGAACTTGGCTTGGCTTGGCTACCCTAGAAGGGGGCTCGAGGTTCGACACCCGACTCGGGCAGAGTTGTGTTTACTGAGCGCCTAAAGGCAGTTGGTTCACAAATGAGATTGGACCAAAACGCTCTGAGTATGCTAAGCAAGAAAGTAGCGCTATATAAAAGCTATAAATAAATACTACTATTTAATATCTATATCTTTCTCGTTTTATTTAATTCATAAAATTCATACGTTTTTAATTATATGTAAATAAATGTAAATGTAAATATAAAAAAGAAAAAAAAGTCAATTTTCCCTTTCGGACTTTGCGACTTATGAGATTCATAAAGGTCATCTTATAGTCTTTGGTAAACGAGGGTATCATGTGGCCAGCACAACGATCAGCCGCCTTTGCTTCCCCCCAAAAATGCAAGATACCCTTAAGAGTTGAGAAGTGCCCTTAATACATTGCCTCTGTATTTTCAAAATTTATGTCACAATGTGACATAACTAGGGGAGATAATGTAGTGTTGTTTTAAATTTTAATGGTTATCTATCTTTCATTTAAGTTTTTAAGTTGCTATGATAAACAAGTAAAATTTATAAAAAAAAATGTTACTTTTAGTAAAATGAATGCTAGATTTAAATTTTAAAAAAGAACTATTTAAAAATGATAACTAGGGAGTTATTCAAGTTATTAGATGTTTTATAACTAAAGATATGTTAGGCCTTCAGCGGTTTAGTTGTCTGCCGCAAGCGTGATGCTACTAGTCAACGGCCGTCAATAACAAGGGGGAAGTACTCGAAGGCGTAATCTTGTGAACATAAAGATTGTCTAGACCTCTAGTTAAATTTAAATTATTTTTTGTATATACTAAATAATATAATTCAAACTAGAGTTTCACCAATGTGGCAAAATAGCTTGTAATTCCTTTCCCGAAGATATACATTAATTGTCAAATTTCTAGGAAAATTGTTAGAGCCGTTTTCGACAACCGCGTACACCCATCCATCCACCCAGGATTTGGAGCCTATGGCTTTTCTAGTTGAATAGAGAAATTTAAAGTATATTGAGAATTGTATCAAGAGATATTATTACATTTATGGTTTGAGCCACGTTAGAAAGGGGATTGTGTGCACAAAACACAAACAAAAACATAACAAACTACAAACACTAAAATTTAAAAAAAAATGTTATCACTCATTGAACTAATTTTTATATTTTATAATATTTGAAAAATAGCGGAGAAAGTTGTTTCAGAGTCAGCAGTGCTACATCAACGTCCCGATTTCTTTTCATTTTCCTTTATCCATTTTATTCCTCTAGATCAGGGGTTCTCAACCTGTAGGTCGCGACCACTTTGGGGTCGATGGACGATTTGCCAGGGGTCGCCTAAGACCATCGAAAATACGGATTCTTCTATTGCTGTGTGTGTGAGGGTGGGGGGGGGGGGGCGCGGCAAAGTAAGGAATTGTAAAAAGGAGTCGCAGAGCTTAAAAGGTTGAGAACCGCTGCTCTAGATGAAGGGTTAGAGATGCTGATAGTTTATAGACTGTTGTCTGTGTCATTTGAAGTCTCGAGAGATGATTTTTTTTCTCCTTTCAACGTCTTGAGTGACTCTTGTATCACATTTAAAATTGTTCATGTCAAGGTTATTAAGTAAATGTATATATTCCAGTGAGCCTATGCGATCTTTAGTTTTTAAAGAAACTTGCCGGTTATTACCCGCGGCGTAACAGATATCCATAACCATAATATTCAATACATTTACTTGAACCAGAGACACCTCCGTCTCTTGATATATCATGGCGCTAACTCTCTAAAACATGTGGTCATGTGATCAAGGTACCCCCTTGATTGACAATGTGTTAAGACCCATTTTCACGTGAACTGAAATAATGTCGTGCATCTCACTCTAATCATAGTGTTACACCTCCCTAGTCGTAAAGTGCCTCAGGCTGAACTTTAATTTGGGTGTTACAGCTCTATTGAATGTATTAAGATCTATGTCAAACATGGCGAAGGTTCGTTTCACATTGTTTTTCTATTTTGTCGCATCTTATTTGTGGTCTAATGTGCCTAACTAATAATATAATTAAAATACTAACAATGCGACGAATTAGTAATATAATTTATGATTCAGAGAATTGAAGTCTGCCTGGTCTTGTGGTATGTACTGCAAATTGCAGTCTAATGGTCCTGAGTTCGAAACCTGCCCTATTTCTTTTCCTGCTGTCCTGAAGTAAGTCTGGGCTCGGAAGTGAATGTGTACAACTTTTTAGGCTACGTATAATGCTAGGTTTCACTTGTTTTGGATGTTCAGAATTGAAGATTAATACATCTTAGCCTAAACCGCCAGCAAAACGGCGGGGGATCTAACGGGCAGGGTTGGAACCCGTGACCCATGAGACGTCAGTTTATAGCGTCTACGACACGACCAGACTTTTTTTTACAAAGCATATATCAACGCACTCTATGTAGTAAATTTTTTTTATTTAAGGCATTTCTCTTACACCCATTATCGGATCAAGTTGAAAATGTGCAACTTTAATCATTGGCGAAGACAATACATGAATCAATAAAAACACAATCAATCCTATAGCCAATTAATTATTTTGTTTGATACGTACAAACCGGTTTTAAAAACAGCAAAACCCGAAGTACAGTCCATCCAGTCATGGTCTGACGACGCTGTTTTACAGCCACAAAGTTGTCAGGAGCAAACAGATTTAGACATGTTTGTAAGCAACTGCCCAGACAGATGAACTTACCACAACTGTTAATTCGTACATCCAGTTCTGTGAAAACATGATTGTACCAAAGAAGAAAATTATAACATTCAGTAATAATAGATCCTGGATGGTGAACATTCAAAATTAACATTCTGTCGTCATCGAGAAGTACATAGACGTTTATTTATAAAGCGCTGGTTATGAATGTATGTGTTTTTCGTGTATGAATGTCGTACGTATGTGCATCTATATTGTTATTGTACAGTAGTTACGCTGAGGTTGTCAATTGTAGTCAAACCGAACTTCCATTTGATTGGATCAATAAAAGTTATCTTATCTTATCTTATACCATCAAACTTAAATTAGTCTATTAATATTGACAGATATGATTGGGTTTTGTCCCCTTAGATAATTGTACACGTTATTTCTCCCACACCCATTCTTGAATCAAGTTAAAACTTTCAACAATTATTTATTGCGCCTAAAGGAAAATAAATAAATTAAAAAATTATTATTATTGAAAGTTATAGTCGTAAGTGTGCTATTTTTCCCTGTCATAATAGTGCGTGTTTTTTTAAAGGTATTCTTACACATTGCTTGCTCAGTGATTCACCTGTATGAAATATAACAGAAAAAAAAAAAGACAAAATTGTATTATAATAAACAATAAATATACAGAGACAGAAAATCTCTAAAAAGTATTCAAGTCATGTTGTTTAAAGTGTCGTAGCCAAACAAAAAAAAAATGGGTGCAGAATTTCCGGTCTCGTTTCCATTCTATGATTAACATGAATAAATAGATATGACTATATGGAATGTGGGTATCGTCTGGTTACATCTTCAGGTCATATGCACTGAGCTAGTAACTTTCATACTAATCTAGTTCTGCTTCATTCTACTCCAGTCTTTCCCCTCCACTTGGTGCTATGTCCGTACTACTGAATTGGGTCATATTTGCCCCTCCCCCCAATTTAAATCATATAACTTAAGCTTTACCCCAGGGTCATAAAATGATCTGTATTTGTCTCAGTGTCTGACAACACCTTTAAATGTTCCTAGGTGGAGCTGTCTATGCAGACAGGGGAGGACCGTACGATTTGGCTGTCCCAGATGATGAGGCGTTACAGGGGCGGAGCCGGTCTTAGGCTACTGCAGCCTATGCGCCGCAGTGGTTCCCGCACTTTCATAGGCCCTGCGCTAATTCTAATTGTAAATTAATACAAAAAACAGAAATGGAAAAGTGGTTTGAGTGCTGGGACAAGTCGCAAAAAGCCCGTGGTGGAGGCTGTCAGGCCTGAGAAAGCTATTATAGCACAGTGCAGGACAGGCCACTGTCCTGTTGGTTCATATTTCTCGCGGCTATGGCCAAATTTTGATTCACGGTGCACCCGCTGCGGGGAAGAAGAGGAAACCGTGCCTCATATTCTGTTTGACTGCCCCAGACTTGCTGATCTCCGTCTTGACAGGTCTGGGAACCCGAAATTCTCGACCTGTATGGCGACATTTATGCACTACGAAAGACAGCAGGGTTTCTGTCCATGGCTATTGCAAGAGAGGATTTGAGCATCTCAAGCCCTCACTCTAATGGAGTTTGATGATGATGATGATGAATTGTAAATTAATAAATTATCACTCATAAATAATAACAGGATTTCCGTTGCTTCCTCATTTTCAAGGACCTCCTGCAAATCTCAAGTTGCAAAATTTACTATACAATAGGTCCTGAAAATCTCCTAAAAAATGGACAAAATTGTCATTTTGCGGTGCCAATCCCACACGTGATAAAAAAAAACGGCAATGTCAGCTTTCCTTTATTAAAATTTATTGCAAAGAAGAGTGTATTTTCGAATAATTAAAAAAAAATTAATTTTAAATTATGCTTATCCAAGACCAAACTTGGCCCCGCGCAATTTGTTTAGCATAGGGCCCCGCAATAGTTAGGACCGGCCCTGACGCGGGGAGATATAGCAGACGATCTGTAGCTTGTTGAGAGGCCCCAAGAGGCTTGGGAATGTGGATGATGCCTTTTTTCCGCATGAAAAGACCATTTTAGCAGGGAACAGTATCAGGGTAAAGAAGGAGCGACAGACAAAGGACACTCACACACCATTAAAACAATCTTGCAAAGAACAAGAGGACTTTGTTATTCATCCATCCATCCATCAAGTCATCCATATATCTATCTATCTATCTATCTACCTACCTACCTATCTATCTATCTATCTATCTATCTATCTATCTATCTGACTATCCATCAATTCATTCACCTCTCTCTCTTTTACTTTCTTTTTCTCTCTCTTTCACTCTCTCTCTCCTTCTCTTTCACTTTCTCTCTCCTTCTCTTTCACTTTCTCTCTCCTTCTCTTTCACTTTCTCTCTCTCTTTCACTTTCTCTCTCTCACTTTCTCTTTCTCTCTCTCTCTCTTTCAATTTCTCTCTTTCTTTCACTTTCTCTCTCTCTTTCACTTTTTCTCTCTCTCTCTTTCACTTTCTCTCTCTCTTTCACTTTCTCTCTCTCTTTCTTTCACTTTCTCTCTTTCTTTCATTTTCTCTCTCTCTCTCTTTCACTTTCTCTCTCTCTTTAACTTTCTCTCTCTCTCTTTAACTTTCTCTCTCTCTCTCTCTCTTCCACTTTCTCTCTCTCTCTCTCTTTTCCACTTTCTCTCTCTCTCTCTCTTTTCCACTTTCTCTCTCTCTCTCTTCTACTTTCTCTCTCTCTTTTTCACTTTCTCTCTCTTTTTTCGATTTCTCTCTCTCTCTCTTTCACTTTCTCTCTCTTTCACTTTCTCTCTCTCTCTTTCACTTTCTCTCTCTCTTTCACTTTCTCTCTCTCTTTCACTTTCTCTCTCTCTCTTTCACTTTCTCTCTCTCTCTTTCTCTTTCTCTCTCTTTCTCTCTCTCTTTCTCTCTCTCTTTCTCTCTCTCTTTCTCTTCTCTCTCTTCTCTCTCTCTCTCTTCTTTCTCTCTTTTTCACTTCCTCTCTCTCTCTTTCACTTTCTCTCTCTCTTTCTTTCACTTTCTCTCTCTTCTCTTTCACTTTCTCTCTCTCTTTCTTTCACTTTCTCTCTTTCTTTCACTTTCTCTCTCTCTTTCACTTTTTCTCTCTCTCTTTCACTTTCTCTCTCTCTTTCACTTTCTCTCTCTCTTTCTTTCACTTTCTCTCTTTCTTTTACTTTCTCTCTTTCACTTTTTCTCTCTCTCTTTCACTTTCTCTCTCTCTTTCTTTCACTTTTTCTCTCTCTCTTTCATTTTCTCTCTCTCTCTTTCACTTTCTCTCTCTCTCTTTAACTTTCTCTCTCTCTCTCTTTTCCCACTTTCTCTCTCTCTCTCTTCTTCCCACTTTCTCTCTCTCTCTCTTTTTCACTTTCTCTCTCTCTTTTTCGATTTCTCTCTCTCTCTCTTTTACTTTCTCTCTCTTTCACTTTCTCTCTCTTTCACTTTCTCTCTCTCTTTCTTTCACTTTCTCTCTCTCTCTTTCACTTTCTCTCTCTCTTTAACTTTCTCTCTCTCTCTATTTCTCTCTCTCTTTCACTCTCTCTCTCTCTATTTCTTTCTCTCTTTCACTCTCTCTCTCTTTTACTTTCTCTCTCTCTCTCTCTTACATTAGTGAATATATATATATATATAAATAATTTTTTTTTTAATTTTTAAAAATGATATTTAGAGTCTTCACTCTCTCTCTCTCTCTCTCTTTCTCTCTCTTTATCTTCGTTTCAACCTGTACTATGAGATATCGTGTTCAGTATCAGGCCAAAGATAGGACTTTGTCTTGCCTGGTTCTCTAGTCATAAATCAACTCTAGAAAAACTGAACTTGAGATCGCACAATTTTTCTTTTCGTTTCTTATAAAAATCCGAATTTTTTGAAGTTACATGTTAGAGTTATTCTTGGCAGGCGCCAAAAGTTACTCTGAACCCGATAGTCAAACATAATCAAGCGTAACGAAAAGTTATTTTTATAGACTTACAATCTGCTATTGCCACTACTTTTGTTTCGGTGTTTTCTGTTTTATAACCTAATTAAATATAATTATATAGTTCCAATTAATTCGACTTTATAACGATAGAACAGGAAACTTATATACCTATATAGGTAATAATATGTTTCACTTCTGACACTATGCCTTCAAGCAAGCTAGAATTCTCTGATATGTCTTACGAGCTGTCCAATATGAGAACAGAGCCCAAGGGCTGCCACGTCAGCCCGGTGATTGGGTTCATCTTCGTGCTGCTGGCCGCGGCCATCGCCGTCGGTGTGGGCATCATTGTCCATTTTGCGGGCGGAAGTAGAGACGTCGTCTGCAAGTGTGATTCCCAGGTGGACGAAGTGCTGCAGCAGTGTATGAGACTGGCCAGTGCCGGAAATATGGAAATATGTAAGTGTTATGTAATGTGTAATTGTAATCTTATCTTATAAATTATAGACGTTCTTTCCAGGGGCGTAGCTAGAAATTTTTCATCGTTTGGGGGCACGGAGGACTGGACCTCTTTGGAGGCCCATGCATTTTTAGGGGGCCCGGGGATTTCAAGTTCTCCTCCCTCCTCCCCACCCTAGCTACGCCACTGGTTCCTTCAAAATAAGATAATTACACATTACACGCATCCACGTGTTAATAATGTCTCGCATGTTAATTTGAGACTTGAACTCTGTTAAGTCATTGGATTCCCTGGCTGATTCGGGTGACCCATTTCATGCTTTAATAGCACTAGGGAAGAAGGAGCACTTGTATACATTTGTTCTAGCAAATGGAAAAAGAAATGTGTTTTTCTGAGTATTTATTAATTTTTTATCTTGTTTTTTTTTTCTGTATTTGTAAGTTGTTGATTTTAAATGTCTATATAGCGCATATCTCATGTTTTTAGAATGCCCAGTGCATTATGGTCTACTGTTTTTTTTTATGCCTGTGAAGAAACAAGTCCTTTTATGTATAAACTGCCTTTTATTGTGAAGCATTCAAACATAACATATTTACAAGGCGAACATTATCGACAGATAACCAACTCCACTAAATGACTTCCTTCTGCATATTTTAAACCCCCTGGTGACTTCCCGCAAGTCCCCTAACTCTCCGATACCCAACACTTAACCGTGTGTCACGGTTGACAGCATATAGTAACCGTGTCACAACAATGCCTATATAGCGCATATTTCATGTTTTTAGTATGCTCAAGGCATTGTGGTCTACTGTTTTTTTTAAATGCCTATACAGCAAATATTTCATGTTTTTAGAATGCTCAAGGCATTGTGGTCTACAGTTTTTTTTAAATGCCTATACAGCAAATATTTCATGTTTTTAGAATGCCCAGTGTCTACTGTTTTTGTACCTGTGTGTGGTGGGGGGGGGGGGGGGCAGGGGGAATATCTCTGCAAACACTCTGCTCAAGTTGGGATTCGAACCAAGCGGTTTGGGCATATCTTACACACATGGTTCATTATTTTAAGTATTTTTGACTTGACTTGACTTTGACGTCTGGGTTTCGGCTGTACATTCAGTATTGTATATTATATTGTACGAGCCCATACTTCAAGCGTGACAGCAGGGGCTTACGTGGCAGAGGTCAGGATTGAAATTCGGAGCTGGTACCACTTGACCAGGCAGCTATTTAGTAATGTAATATTATGTTCAAGTTCAATAATGTATTATGTAGGTATTTGTAAACTATTATATAGAGAGAGAGTTGGTTGGATTCAGAGGCACCCAAAGTTCCCGAAATTAAAAAATGTCATTTCTCAATAGGATTCGAACCAGAGATCTCTGAAGCAAACCGTTTTACCGCTCGGCCACTGCATATTATACAAAATAGAAGCAGGAATCTACTGGTCGAGTTGTGCTCAATCTCCTTGACCATGCTATATAAGCCAAGAAACACACCTTTAAGTCAAATCTGTTCCTTCTTATCGACAGGTCAGCTATGTCCAGCAAGTACCCAAGTAGCAGCACTCACCACGACGACGTCACGCACGACAGCGGACATTGCAGAAGAAACAACTCTTTCGTCCGACGCTGAGTCTACGACATCCACCGCCCCCAGCACTTCGACGACGGAGGAGCCGGTGCTGAATGTCCGACTCCCGACCTCCGTCTCGCCACTGCACTACAACCTGGAGATACAGACATACATGAACTCAACTGATCCAAAGGATTTTAAATTCAAGGTAGACCTAGATCATATAGACATTTCAGTGTGTTGACTTATTTTATCTTGTCTTATCTAATCATCTTATCTTCCTTTTTTATTATTATCTTATCTCATTTGGTCTCATTTTGTCTTATCTTATCTGATCATTTTTAATCTTATTACCTTATCTTATCTTATTATATTATCTTATTATCTTGTCTTGTTATCTTATCATATTATCTTATCAACATATCATACCATCTTATTTTATCATCTTATTTTACTATCTTATCTTATTATCTTATCTTATCTTGTCTTATCTTATTATATTATCTTATTATATTATATTATCTTATCTTTTTATAATCTTATCTTTTTTTATCTTAAGTTATCTTATCTCATTTCATCATTTCTTATAAAATACAAACATTACTTCAAAAAAATGGTGATAAGGATGGTCTGGCTATATGGGCATTCGGGCAAATGCCCGGTGGGCCGGTACCCAAAAGGGCCGCTAGGGGCACCTAAAGGGCTTCATGAATGCCACTATAGAATGAATGTATTTACTTGTGAAAGGTTTTATATTCTGTTGTAAAAGGGGCCCTCTGAGCTTTATGGTTAAAAAAAAATCTTTTACAGACTCTACTGTGTAATACTAATTTAATCAAAAACATCTTCCGAAATTATGTAACAGCCTATATCTGTAGACAGTGTTACTAGTAGACTTCATCCTTTTAGGACCTACACTCAGCGATTAAAAAGCAACATAAAGCCTATATTTCCTTTATCTTATCTTATATAATACAGACGTTACTTCAAAAAAGAAGATGATTACGTCCTACGCGTCATGCATTTAGTCATGCATATTAACCAATGACTTAAATTCTGCCAAGTCACTGGTTTTTCTGGCTAGCTCAGGCAACCCATTCCATGCTCTAATAGCACTAGGGAAGAAGGAGTATTTGTACAAATTTGTCCTAGCATATGGGACGAGGAATGTGCCTTTATTTTTGTGTCTTTCAGAGTATTTTATTAAATTTTGTTTTTGTATTTGAAGATTATGGTTCAGTGTTTTATGTATAATTGCTACTTTACTTTTGAGTCTTCTGTCCTGAAGGCTTTCTAAATTTAGTGATTTTACTAATGGTGTTACCCTAGTCAAATGTGAATATTCGTTTGTTATGAATCTCACTGCTCTATTTTGTGTTTGTTCCAGTTTCTTAATGTTTTCTTGAGTTGAGGGGTCCCACACGGTGGATGCATATTCTATTATTGGCCTAACCAAGGTTAAATAACATTTTAGTTTTATGTTCTTATTTGATTTATAGAAATTTCTTTTAATAAACCCTAATGCTTTGTTGGATTTTTTTATAGTTTCATCAATATGTGGATTCCATGACAGTTTTTCATTTATTATAACACCTAGGTATTTTGAGTTTTTAGTCTGTGTTACTGGTTTGCCATGAATAAGATAAGTGGAATTAATTTGTTTTAGTTTTTTTGTTACTCTTAACAACTGACATTTTTCTGGGTGGAAAGACATGCTCCAATTTGATTCCCATTTCTGTAATTCATCTAATTCTCTTTGTAAAATATCTGTGTCTTGTTTTGTTTTTATTGTTCTATATATTATGCAATCGTCTGCAAATAATCTGACTTTTGTTCCTGAACTAATGCAATTTGGTAAATCATTTATGTAAATTAAAAATAGTAGTGGACCCAAAACTGTTCCTTGAGGTACACCTGAGTTTACTGTTATTGGTGTTGATTCCTATAAATATACAGGTTCTCATTGTATACATTTGTTTAATTATCGATACTTCATCAAACTTAACAGACTGATTTTGACGAAAGGTAGACTTAGATTTGAATGTCCATTCTGTGATATAGAGTTTGTGGGCTGCTGGATTGTATTGAAATGCCCTGGCCGGTTGTAGCATCCAGCCCACCCTTCATTGAAAACGGTGGCCTGTCTTGGAAAGACAAAATGAATAAATTTAAATGGTGAGGGGGCTTATGGATATTATATGGGCTTACACCTCTTTTTTAAAATGTTTTTTTTTGTGGTTATTTCGGCATCATGCTAAATTAGCCCTAAACAAAAACAATTGGTAAAAAAAAAAATAATTCTAACCGCACATATTCTTTTTATTGTTAGTCTAGATCTATTACAAATTGAATCACGTGACTGATCAAAACTGATACAACTACACTGAACATTATTAGATAAGATTGTCTATAATCTTGTATTCTTAACTTTATGGAAAATGAATTGTATTTTTGTACTAAAGGGTCATGTCAAGATTTGGGTCAAGTGTCACGAGGAGACGGACAGCATCACCCTCCACTCACTGTATCTGAATATAGACAATGGCTCCATACGTTTCATGGGCCAGTCTCCTGATCCTGCAACTGACCCAAAGTATGTCACATATGAGGTGGATGACTTCCGACAGTTTTTGATCTTCAGATTGGACAATACTTTGCTGGTGAGCTAAAATTAAGCTCTGTGAGTTTAAGTGAATTGTATTGGTAATAGGTGTGGTGGCTGAGTGGTAGTCCTAAAAGCGCCTGTGTTCCAAACCAAATTGTCTCTGGTTCGAATGTTGATGAATATTGGTGAAAACCATATCCTAATCGTACCTATGTAAGGTACCTGACATTAGTTAAGGGAAAAAAAGGCGGTTGGTCGATGTACCCGTTAACCGTAAGCTGAAAGAACATTGACCTCACATGCAATATTGAAAAAGGGAAAGAGATCGTCTCTCGAGAAGTAGATTGCCACATACTAAGTTAAATTTTCAGATAACCAAATTATTGTTTAATGCACATTGTGTATTCGGAACTACATTATACACTGATACTGAAATATTTAACTTTTCGTTTATTGTAACTAGTCTACAGTGTACAGTGAGAAATTTAAAAATATGCAGCAACATTTTCCATTCTTCGAGTGTCACATTGTCTAACTGTAACAACAACAGAAACAAACGTTCAAAGTACATTATAACACTGGTTTTTATTAAAAGTGCAATACATATATATATATGTAAGACAAATTTCCATACGGACAATAAAGATTATATATATATATATATATATACATATATAATCTTTATAATTTAGAATCTATAATGTTATATATAGTGCTTTTGTCGTAAAAACAAATAAATAGGTGCCGTTACTCAGTGATGGATTGCATAACTTTTAACTACTAATTAATTAATAATAAACCGTCGAACTACAAGAGAAGTAATGATTCCCCCCCCCCATTGAAAAAGGTGCCGGTACGCCGTACTGGTGCGTACCGCCTTACATATAGTACTGAAGGAGACCAAATATATATATATATATATTTTGATGTTCTTCTAACTAAGTTAAGCGTAACGCTGCTATATCATATGCAATATATTTTGTGCTTTGTTTTAAAAACTGTTACTAGACACAGGAAAATCAATCTTCAATGTAACTAATTTGGGATATTAAAAATTTATTGTTCGACTAGGATTTAAACCTAATTTTTTTTTTGTTTGCCCACCCCACTCCCCAGTAAAAATAAAAAAAGACTAAAAAAAAAAAAGACAAAAAGTTGGCCTCTTTTATTTATACAGGCTCACAGTTGTCATAGAAACGAAAAACAAGGTCGTTCTATTTACACACATCCACACACACACGCAACGACTATCATCTTTTTTTTTTGTTATCTTACTGTTAGATAGGCACTAATGTAAGAGAGAGAAAGAGAGAGAGGGAGTGAGAGAGAGAAAGAAAGAGAGAGTGAGAGAGAGAAAGAGAGAGAGAGAAAGGGAGAGAGACGTCAAAGAGAAATCGGGAGAAAAAAAAGAGAAGGATAGAGAGAAAGAAAGAAAGAGAGAAAAGATAGAGTCAAAGAGAGAGATAAGTAAAGAAATAAATTAATAAATAGAGACAGAAAGAAAGAGAAAGACAAAGAAAGAGAGAGAGAGAGAAAAGATAGATAGACAGAGAGAGAGATAAAGAAAGAGAGAGAGTGAGAGAGGGGGAGAGTACATAGATATTGAGAGATGTATCGATAATGTAAACACACGCAGACATATATAAACACACAGGCACACATATACACACTCAAGCAGGCACGAGGTAGGCCCTGATTAAGCTACCACTTGACAGTACTTGGCAGTATTTTAACATACATTTCTGGCATCTTACGACTCGTGTCAGACGCCACAGGGTGCTGGCTCAAGTGTTATCAGAATGACAGTGGGTACTTCAGCCCGGGACATAAATCACATGACTTTATAAAGAGATTGATTTCTTCGAAGAGTTGGGTGTCCCACTCAAGTCCTTGTCATGGTAAGACACTGGGCTGTGGTTCACGTCTGCTGAGCGATAGCGATGATGGGCTAGAATTTACTGCCTAGTGCCGCTCACGTGTCTTGTGCTTCGCGGTGGGGGGGGGGGGGGGAGGGGGGAGAGTAGTTCAGAGATAACGCCCTACTGCGCCCTACTAATGCTTAAAAAGCAACATTAATATTTTAAAACGACCCCTACTATTTATTTCAAAAGTACAAAAAAAAGTGTGCAGTATCGATACATCTCTCAATGATCTCCCGCTTCTCTCTCTCTCTCTCTCTCTTTATCTTTCTCTGTCTCTCTTTCTTTAACTCTCTATTCCTTTCTGTCTTTCTCTTTCTTTCTACCTACCTCTCTCTGTCATTCTATTTCTTCCTTCCTTCCTTTCTTTCTTTCTTTATCTTTCTCTGTCTCTCTCTATCTTTTTCTCTCTCTCTCTTTCTGTTTTTTTCTCTTTCTTTCTACCCATATCTCTCTTTAAATACAGGCCACTGTAGGTCACTTAAATACAAGGGCACTGAAATATAGGACACTGAAATATAGGCCACTGTAATAGAGAACACTTAAATACAGGTCACTGAAATACAGGACATTTAAATACAGGTCCTTGAAATATTGGTCACTTTAATACAGGCCCCTAAGCTATAGGTCACTTAAATATAGGCCAATGAAATATAGGTCACTTTAATACAGGCCAATGAAATATAGGTCACTTAAATACAGGCCACTGATATATAGTTCACTTAAATACAGGCCACTGAAATATAGGTCACTTAAATGCAGGCCACTGAAATATAGGTCATTTAAATACAGGCCACTGAAATATAGGTCACTTAAATACAGGCCACTGAAATATAGGACCCTGAAATAAAGGCAACTGTAATAAATTACACTTATATACAGGTCACTGAAATACAGGACATTTAAATACAGGTCCCTGAAATGTAGGTCACTTTAATACAGGCCCCTGAGCTATACGTCACTTAAATACAGGCCACTGAAATATAGGTCACTTTAATTCAGGCCAATGTAATATAGGACTTTTAAATACAGGCCACTGAAATACAGGATATTTAAATACAGGCCCTTGAAATATAGGTCACTTAAATACCGGTCACTGATATACAGGCCACTGAAATACAGTACCGGTGCAACAGGCTCCGTCCACATAACGGCAACGATGGGTTTGCGGTCGCAAAGTGCTCTACCATCGGAAAACCAATCAAACAACCGGGGTAACGGCACCCTCTATCAGGCATAGGCCAATTAGTCCTAGCATATGGAATAAGATATGTGAGGACTAATTATTTGTACCTAGATGCTTTGTCAGAGGCGCGGGCGTCTTGTGAGATGGTTTGACCGCCTAGTGAGATGCCGCCTTCATCTTGGACTAATAAAGACTTGGACTTAAATAGATGATATAACACTCTGAGACACTGCAACGTATCGAGACACACTCTCGTGAGCTGCGTCATCGCGAGATCTTGAGTTATAAATAAGCCAGCATGACGCAGGAAATTACGATCTGTCAAGGTTTAAATCTACGACCTCATTTTCACCCCGGGTCAGGGTTGAAAACTAGCGACACTCAAGACTAGGTAATAGAAAGGATGAAAAACATGGATCAGAAATCAAGACGTGTAAACGAAAAAAGAATATCTTCAAGATATTTATAACAGTTATAATTTTAGACACGCAGGCAGAAACATGCAGGTGCGTACACACTTTCACTAGTTAGTTGCTGGTACCTTGTTACTGGTCGAGAGGTCGTGGCGATAGAGCCTTAGATTAGTAACACAGGGTTACAAGTTTGACTCTCACAGTAGTGAGGATTGCGTATAATTTCTAATCTATAAAGTACGTGGGAAGTTGGACTCGGGGGTGGTTTGTGTGTGTATGTTTGCTTGGGGGGGGGGGACAAATAGAAAGTGGTATGTGACTGAATCTCATATGAGGGTATGTGACTGAATCTCATATGAGGGTATGGGACTGAATCTCATATGAGGGTATGTGACTGAATCTCATATGAGGGTATGTGACTGAATCTCATATGAGGGTATGGGACTGAATCTCATATGAGGGTATGATGTCTGGAAAGTTGAGGGGAGGTGTTATGGAGTGTGTGTGTGTGTGTGTGTGTGTTTGTGTTACTATGGCGACAGAGGGGAAAAGGATAGCGATTGGTTGTGAATGATGCAATAGAAGCGATAAAGTCGTCAGCAGTATTATGTAGGACAGACGACTCTAGAAAACTAGACTAAAAAGAAGTGTTGTGAACTCGACATTCGAACCCAGGGCCCCTGGTTTGGAAGCCAAGCGCTTAACCACTCAGCCAACACGCTCCCTAAATTTGATAAGGTCTAGGTCATATTACACTTCGCTCATGTTACACTTGGATGAAATTGTGTCCTCTGTCAACAGGTCAACAGGACCTATGTCCTAGAGATGAGTTACACTTCAAACATCAGCAACACGCTGGTTGGTCTTTACTACTCAAGGTACTCCAGGAACGGAACTGACGTGTAAGTTACGTCATAGGTGGAAACTGGGGATGGAGAACACATAGGCGTAGTGGCATCTCAAACATCTTTATTGCGATGCTCAACCTTCATTTTATATCATTTTATATCATTTTATATATCATTTTGTATCAACACATTCTGTCTGTCTGTAAAAAAGTTTGTACACGTTATCTCTCCCACACCCGCATCTAGTTTAAATTTTGCACATTTATTAATTGGCAAATATAAGACACGAATCAATGAAGAAACATAACCAATTAGATAATTAACTACTTATAATTAAACTAATCATCAGTTTTGAAGGAACATTCGAAACAATGTAAAAAAGCAACAATGATCTTTATTAACAGTTGTTCCCCCCCTCGCAGCAGTAATCATTGTTCAGTCTGTTAATTGATTAATTGATACTATCTGATTGACAGGTATCTAGCTACCACATCGTTCCAGCCCACTGATGCCAGGAAGATGTTTCCTTGCTTCGATGAGCCGGCAATGAAGGCAAGTTTTAACGTCACACTGGTCAGACCCATCGACATGATTTCTCTGTCCAACGCTGAGCTTTTGGACAGCAGGGAAACTTTGTAAGAACTTTGACCTTTCTCATTGCCTTTATATGTTGTCAGCTTAAGGAAGGCGACTCAAACGCTGGGCCGGGCTTGTGTAATTAGAGGTCCTTGGCGAAGACTGAAAAATATGCAAGAAATTAAAAACTATCCTAGTATCTATATATAAATTTACAAATAAGTTAAATTATTACATTATTTAGTTATAAGGTGGAGACCTCTAATACCAGAGTATATGCCATTCTGATGGCCTAAGTACCTATTTGATGTATGGGTCGGTCATGCATGTGTGGGTGTGTATCCTTTAGTTGTTGATATTCCAATCCTTGTATCATTTTTCTGTCTCTGATGGTTTCAAGCCCCAGTACCCATTTGATATATGGGTCGGTCATGATGTGTGGGTGTGTATCCTTTAGTTGTTGATATTCCAATCCTTGTATCATTTTTCGGTCTCTGATGGTTTCAATAGTTATGTGGTATGTCTTTGCTATTAATTAATATTTTCATTACCATTATTATATTTTTGTAAAGTAATTAAGTATAGATTAATCATGTTTCATATTTTCTCTTTAATTTTTTTATGATTTAATATTTGTAAAATGTGAGAACTTACAAATAAAAATTAAAAAAAAAAATTAAAAAAACAAAAAGCCCACAAAAGAGGCGGGAGGGCCTAAAAAAGAGGCATATAAAGCCTCAAAAAGAGGCAAAGAAAAGAGGTCCGAGGCCCAAGGATTCCCATGATGCAAAAGCTAAAATTGAATAGCGCTAATTCTGAGGTTTCCTAAAAAAAAAAATGATCCTTTCGACATTTCACTAAATGGAAAAACAATGGTCCTTTAACATATGTAGCCAAACAAATCAAACAAAAGTCAAACAAAACAATCGTGAATAAGCTTTGAAGTATAGACCATAGTAGAGACCTTGAGCTAGGCTATCAGGCATGGGACTATAGCAGCGGTTCTCAACTTTTATGCTCGGCGACCCCTTGTTTACGATCCCCCCAGACACACACATACAGCAAAAGAAGAATAGACAACAATCCATTTTTCGATGGTCTTAGGCGACCCCTGTCAAATTATCAATCGACCCACAGGTTGAGAACCCCTGTACTATAGAGTTCTGCCATGTTTCGTAATTTCTTTACAAAAACACTTTTTTATTTTGCGAGCCCCCCAACTATCGGAGACCCTAGGCGGCTGTTGTTTCATTTTCTCGCAGCTCTGCAACTAGACAGTAATAAATTTACTTACAATAAGAAGACAAGTATATCTAACATTTTTGTGGTCAATATGTATTTGCATATTCAGAAACTATTTCCGGTGAGCAAAAGTCCAAATTATACCGGAGATGCTTGTGTTGATGAAAACAAAATAGAGATACTTCTTACAAAATAAAACACTTTAGTAATCCTAGTAGACGTCACAACAAGTAAATAATTTTTAAAAATTCTTTAAAAAAAAAACAAAAAAAACAACAACCTTATATTAAGCATAGTTGCATGATATAGTTTGGATCAGTCATGCCCGAGTACACTATTCTGCCTCAAACGTGGCACCCGGGAAGAAACGATCACTTGAGAAAGTAATTAAGCTAAATGAATAGCAAAACAAAACTCCTGTGGAAGTGTCCAAGGGAATGCAAGAGCTTTCCCATTGCACGGTGCGGAGTTAAAAGAGTTTCCAAGTCCCTGTCGATAATCCACGCGCCGTTCCTCAAGAGACCGTTACACTAATGGCGAATCCTGCACGGTTAGCTTGGTACAACATAGGAAAATGGCTGGGGTTCCCGGTGTGCCTTTGGCCATGCATTCTAGTCCATGCCCCCGGAGTGCCAGATATATTGGAAATAGCAATGCTTTACATAGACAGGCTTAAATGCCTACAGTTCGAAGAGCCTTCGACTCAACTCTATTGACAATCATTCAATCAATCATACCATTAAATTTGTCATAGGACATAGATTTAGATTCTCAATAAAAAAAGCATTTATAGAAATTGAAAAAAAAAGTGGGGGGGGGGGGGGGGGGGGGAAGGATATGAATTTGAAATCGTGGCTCAAGCCTTCTTAGGCTTATCAAGCCAACACGCAACCACTCTTCTACTGGAGACTGACAAAGTAAGCTGTGTAACGAATGTTTGTATATAAGTTGTACTCGAAGTATTTCTAAAGTACCTTGATAATCGTAGATGCGTGAGTACCTTGTAAGGTATAGTACAGATGCGAGTCCGAACATATATATCTACATCACGTCACAAAGAATGAAAAGTATCGAATAAGATCAATGGACAGTAACTCGAGATGTCGTAATAAATAAATGTCATAACAATCTTTAATGCAGAATGAGACAGAGTCAAGTCAGTCACTACTACGATGTTAAACACGTTATTTCGCCCATACCCAATCTCGGGACATGTTGAAATTTTAGCACAATTATTTCTTGTACCTGATAAAACAAGTATTAATTTTTAAAATTTAACAATTCAATTAATTATTTTGTTTGGTATCGAACAAAGGCAAGAATGTGTACTTGACATATGTGGTGACATAAGTTGAATTAATTCCCTGTATACTTTGTGTACAGAAGTAGGTTATGGCTTAAATAATTGAAATTAACAATAGATAACTATCAAAGCTATTTCATAAACACTTCGATGGCACAGTGATTGGTGTGTTTGATTGAGGAGTCTTGAGCCCTCGAGTTAGAATTAAAGTCCTGCAACTTGAAAAAAAATGAATAAAATACATTTAGAAATCTATCACGTTAACCTACTCCAAGGTACCCCCTTTTTTATCTCTACCTTTTTATTCCCATCTGGTCATGGTCGTAGCTAGGAATTTTTCTTTGTTTGGGGGCCCGGGAGGCTTGACCTCTTTGGGGGCCCCTTCATTTTGCGTAATACTAAATTTTTAATGTAATAAAACACTCATTTGGGGCTCCACTCAAGCGGGGGCCCGGGGGGGGATTTTCAAATTCTCCCCCCTCCTCCCCCAACCCTTGTTACAGCCACTGCAACCGGTCTAGATAAGTGTTATTTTCATAGCGTACTGAGAAAGCTAAAAAAAATTAGCATGAAATTGCGCGAAACAAAAAACAATTGGTATAAATATTTCTTTCTAATTGCACTGATTTATTATTGTTAGTCTAGGTTTAGATCTATTACAAGTTTAATTACATGACTGATTGATACAATGACACTCAATATAACCTTTTTTACAAAGCTTATACCAACTAAATCTGTCTGTATGTCTCTCTGTTAGTGTATCTGTCTGTCTGTCAAAAAGTGTGTAAACGTTATTTCTACCATAAAATAATCTTAAACCCAGCTGAAACAAAATTATTCCTTGACACAGACAAGACTTGAATCAGTCAAATAAAAACTAAAAAGCCAGTCAAAAAATTAACGGTAATTATTTCATTTGATAGCAACAAAGGAAACTGATTCTTTACCATTCACAGATATGGCTAATTTTGTTGGGTTTAGTCCCATTAAATAATTGTTAACGCTATTGGTCCGTCAATCATTCTCCGATCAAGCTGCTACTTTAATTAAACAAATATTTATTGTACCTAACAAAACATGAATCAATTTTTTTTTTTTAAAGTATTGGCAAATGATTATTTTGCTTGATGTCGAATAAGGAAAATAACTTGTACATTATTGATAGATACAGTTTGGAGGGCGGAATTATTCCCATTTAAATAAGCTTTGTGTTAAAAAAAATAATTTTCTTTTTTATATTTTGCTT
Source organism: Biomphalaria pfeifferi (assembly GCA_030265305.1). NCBI lineage: Eukaryota > Metazoa > Mollusca > Gastropoda > Planorbidae > Biomphalaria > Biomphalaria pfeifferi. The sequence goes on from JASAOG010000205.1 coordinate 36,950, forward strand.
GCTTTAAAATTTATTTTTCTTGTTTTTTTTTTAAACAGTAAATCTAAAGTCAAGAGTTCTATACATTGTTTACTTTAATTTTTTAAGGTAACGTCTGTAATATATATGAAGAAAATACCCCATAAACTATAGAAATTCTATCAGAGTCAAGAAATATTTTTGTAATTATGTTACTTCTTACGAGACTCACATAAAGACGTATATATTATTTTTTGTTGAAAGCCTCGACGGCAGCATCACCTACGTGAAGGATGTGTTTGGTCAGTCAGCCATCATGCCGACCTACTTACTGGTCATCGCCATCTGTGACTTTACCTACCTGAACGCAACTACCAACAAAGGCAAGGAGGTATACCTCTTGTAACTGTGTCTCTTAGACTGCAAGATCAGAATGATTTGAAAGCTGTGTGACATTCACTTTTACTTTGTCTTCGATAATTAGTCTTAATTTTTTTATTCGATACTTCGTCTTCCATACTTTGTCTTCGATACTCTATCTTAAATACTTCATCTTCAATATTTTATCTTTGATACTCTGTCTTCGATACTTTTTCTTTACATTTGTCTACAATTCTTTGTCTTCACTACTTTGTCTATGATACTTTGTCTTCGATGCTATGTCGTCGATACTCTGTCTTCCATACCCTGTCTTCGACACTTTGTCTTTACAATTGTCTTCAATACTTTTCTTTAATACTTTGTCTCCGATACTTTGTCTTCAATACTTTGTCTTCGATACTTTATCTTTACAATTGTTTTCAATACTTTGTCTTTAATACTTTATCTTTAATACTTTTTCTTCAATACTTTTTCTTCAATACTTTGTCTTCGATACTTGTCTTTGATACTTAGTATTCAGTACATTGTCTCCAGTACTTTGTCTTTGATACTTGCGTCCACCCAGCTCTAATGGGCACCTGACATATAGTTATAAGTGTGCAGTTCTTTCCCTTAGATAATTTAAAAAAAAAAAGATTTTTTTAATAATTTGCTTGTTTAATATATTGTCTTATTACTATTTATAAGAATCAAGAACAACAATAACGAATAAACATGTATGTTAATTCTGACTAATTACATGCATATTGTTCTTTCTTCCAAGTTTCGAACCTACGCCGTTCCGGCGCTTGTAAACTCGACCAAGTACTCTCTGGATATCGGAGTAAAAATTCTAGACTACTTAGAAGAATTTTTCAACATTTCCTACCCTCTTCCAAAATTAGGTGAGTCTAACTGCTTTCTTAACGAATATGGTGTGTTAGGTATTTAGCAGAGGCACCATAGATGACGAACTTTTAACGCGACATATATATATACATAGTTCGTCCATCGTGGTTCGATGATGACCACTTTTGTGATCCAGGTGGCTAAGGGCTTTGCACTGGGGTTTTGTGCCTCCTCGTGTGGGTGGTGAGGCCTATGTGTGCCAGGAATGTTCGGCTGCACACTGGGCAGGTTATTCCAGCTGGAGTTAGTGTCATTGGCCTTGATTTTCTTTACTGGCGTTTTTCTTCTGCCAGCACTGTTCTCTTTTCCTCAGCAACTTGTGCGCCAGTTTGCACTGCGCGACGCCATGATGCTTAGTCATTTGCTTTGTGTTTTAGACATTTAGTGACGTCACGGATAGTGGGGTTTGTCTTGTTGATGTTAGTATTCGTCAAATGGTGTTTGGAATTCAAGGTAACAACATCGTGTTACTGACAGAGACTCTATTGTGGCCTTTATGTATTAAACTTCCTTCAAGTCTGGACTTAGTGCTTCGCTTGTTCTTGTGATAGATTTTGTGTTGTTAGCTCGAGATCGCAAGTAATACACAATAATACAAACAGAGGCGTTGTGAGCGAAACGTGGGCTCTGGGCAAGGTACTTTATTGGCGCCCCCTTTCCCCATTTATCATGAACATAACGTAGAAATATAGGCGCCTTTCTAAGTGTGGCGCCCCCCCCCCCCCTTAGAGTAGCGACAGTGGCATCGTATCCCCTTGCACACACACACTACCTTCTGCGTATAAGACACACAAACATCTTCTGAGTAATCAATCGAAGCAAGACAGCCATCATAGAACCTACATTACAAATGTATTAAGTGTCAGGTACTTTCAAAAGATGCACATTTTTTCTTTGCTTCTGTAGTTATGTTTATGTAGCGTTATTTCACTCCGGGGTCCGTGGGCAAATTTTTGACTCTTTATACCGGTCATTGCACCTTGGCCCACTTCTAATAGGGGCCCAAACTGGCTTTTGTAAGGGAAAAAAATGGTGTATTTCAATCTTCGGACTCTAAGACTCAACATTATTATATTTATATTTGGTCGTTGGGCTGGTCACATGACACCATCGCACGTTCTGAAAGGGGGAACTTTACTTTTACTTAACCCTGGAAGACCCAGTGGGTCACGGGTGACCCATAACACAAAACTATGTTTAAGTAAATGTCTACTTCATTTTTTATGTAATTTTTACCATCAATACCCAGTGGCCCATCTATGGAACACAAGGGAAACAACTATTATGTTAAATTTTTCTTATTACTGAATAATATCCCTTTTGCATATGGCTACCTCCATGTGAAGTTGGGAACTCAGATTTCAACTGAAAAAAATATTTAATTACTGCTTTATACAAGGTAAGACACAATCTTTTTGTTAGTATTAAATATCTAAATATACTCCTGTGTATTATGCCTTAGGCAACAAAGACGCATCATGGCACTGTGTACCGTGTGGGTTACCTCAGTTTACATCAGGACTGTTTGATTCCTTTGAGTTTGATGCAGACACTAGTTCTAACCCATACAATATCCTAAACACCATCCCAAACCAAACTCAACAACCACTAGCCAGATCCATTACTGTTAAACCTAAATCTACTAAAATTAATACAACAGCCTCACTAAACAAACGTACTAAAGAAGTAATACCAAAATACCTTAAAACCTTAGTAATAAATTTTCAAAGCATTAGGTAGGGAGGTGAACAAAAAAATTTTTTTTTGAAAAAAAAAATTTTGCTTAGTAAATCATTAAAGTACTTGATTAGAACTGTCCATCGATGTAAAAATTATGACTGTATGTTTAACGGTTAGAAAGTTGTGATTTTTTTTGACGCGTTTTTGCTTAACATTGGACCCAATGGAAAAAGTGTGACGACATTTTGTAAAATTCAACAAAAAACACGCACAGTTTCGTTAATTTTGACCTCACCATTTATTATTATATATCAAATGAAAGCTTATGCTGTGCCCTACACAAGCCTGTTAATAATTTATATAATGCAAAAGTAATTAAGGTAAAAAAAAAAAGAATAATGAGGTCACTAAACATTTTTTTTAACGATAATGCTTATAATTTCATTATTTTTAATAAACAAACACAAAAACATGTCTCAGAAGAAAGCTAAAGTTGTACATTACCTATCTCTATATTCATTTGTATATTAATTAACAAAAAAAAAAGTTCCACTCATCAATGATGGGTAACAAAGTCACTGATGACAACTTACAATCAATTGCTTCATTTGGATATAAAGTTTCTGATGTATGATACTGAATATGACATAGATGATACAGGCGATTCAATATGGTAATATGAGATATTAGCCATGACATGAGTTGTAGGCGGTAGTTGAAGATGATACAGTTGATTCAGTATGTCAAGATGAGGTATTAGCCATGACACGTGATGAAGGTAGTAGTGGAATGCAATGAAGATCTAGAGTGTTAGTACAACATTCATATAATACTGTTGATGGTGACATACATTGATAAATAGAGGTGATTCTTAGTAAGTTCAAGTGTTAACCATAGCATGAGTTGTAACCAATAAACGATAAGTACATGATATGAGTTGTAGGCAGTAGTTGAAGATGATACAGTTGATTCAGTATGTCAAGATGTAGGTAGTAGTCGAATGCAATGAAGATCTAGAGTGTTAGTACAACATTCATATAATACTGTTGATGGTGACATACATTGATAAATAGAGGTGATTCTTAGTAAGTTCAGGTGTTAACCATAGCATGAGTTGTAGCCAATAAACGATAAGTACTTGAATTCAATGATGGTCAACTGTTAGAACAATACGATGAGGTGTTAGCCATAGAATGGAGTTGTATACCAATGATCAATACTTGAATTCAATGAAGCTCTAGTTAGTACAATGCGATTATGACTGTATGTTTAATAGTTAGAAAGTTATGATTTTTTTTGTGTCGTTTTGGCTTAACATATGTTGACATGGAAAAAGTGTGATGAGAGCGTCTCGGTCGCTAAGCCAGCGAGACACACCCCCCGCTCAAAAAGTTAAAATTGAGTTTCGTAGAGGATAAATCTACTTATTAAATAAGAAATTTAATAGTAGATTTAGTATTCATAGTGAATTTCTAGCTCACAAATCTGATTTCATTTATATTTATGAACTTTACTTCTTTAAAATGTAAATATTGATGAAATAAACAAATTATCGGGTCTAGATCTACAAGAAATGTCAGAGAGGCGGGGACAAAATGGCGGCGTTGTGATGGCAGAAAATAACAAAATATTTAAAAAGTGGGATCAAAATAGTCTGAAACAATTATTTTTCAAATGCGCTTTAAAATTAATGCGACGATGATTAATTCACAAAAACTATTTGAATATATCCAGAATATTAGGCTTTACATTACCTCAAGTGGTTATAAATTGATGACGAAATTTCCTTATCAAAATTCACAAAAACTGTAAAAATCCCATAGCCCACAATGATAACCGTATTTTCAAGTTTTTGGCGATGCGACGGATAAATCGCGATAAAACTTGGTAGAATTATAGCCAGGCATGATATCTACCGTGAAAAAAAAAATGAATGTTTGATGACTTTCCTGGACCCTGTATTGCTAAAAACAAAAAATGAGTATTTTTTATAATAAATATAAAAATGACAAATAACTTTAAAAAAAAACTTAATTAAGCTTTATGTAGGCCATTGTCTTAAGTAATCGATAACACAAGTTTAAAACTTCTCACATTTCATTCAAAAGTGTAATAAATTTGCAAGTGTGGCTTATGTGAAAAAAAGTCAAAAACGCAATCACAAATTTATCGGTCATTTTTTCCTTGTTCACTTCCGGGTATTTTCGGCTCCCTACATTAGGATTAGGTAAGCACTTCAACAAAAACATTTGTTTTGATCATATTGTTTGTAATTAATATCATTAAATAGAGCTTGGTGTCCCATTTACAAGAATATCAAATTTATGTTTCTATGATAAGTAGAAGCAAAGTTATGATTTTTTTGTATTTATTTTTTTTTTCCTTCTTTGGCTTTGTATTCAATTAAAAATTTTGGTACCGGAATTTTGTCTTTTTGTTATTAAAGCATGCATATCTTTCTTATTATTAAATATTTTTGGTTCAAATTTTCAGAAGACTTTATGCATGTTGTTTAAATTGTGATAAGACCCCAATCTTTCATCTAAGCCGATTTTTCATACTTTTACAGCCGGGCGAAGCTGAAATTATAGACGTCAAATTTGGTCGAAATTTGACTTGACTCAAGCACAACTTTTTTATTTGTCAATATTTCCATTTCATATTTTCAGGAGACTTTACATGTTCTTTATATCATTTTATAACCCCCAAATCTTTCATCTAAATATATTTTTTATACTTTTACAGTTAGACGAAGCTAAAAATAGAACCGACGAATTTGGTCGGAATTTGACTTATTCACGCACAACGTTTTTATTTATTAATATTACCATTTCAAATTTTCAAGAAACTTAACATGTTATTTGCTACAAAAATACATAATAATTTTAAGAAAAAAAGCAATTCAAAATTGTGACATTTATTTTAAAAAATTGTACTACGGGAACAGCTAGATTTTTTTCAAATATTGACGAAAACTTGTTTTTATTTCTTAATATTTAATCATAAAATTAAAAGGAGACTTTAAACAGCTAGAGTATGAAAAAGTTATCTTTAAAAAAACATTTTTAAAATATTGACCTTTTTTTTTTATTTAAAAAAAAAATGCAGATGTAAAATTACAAAATATTTGGATATGGGGGGGGGGGGGGGAGCGAGGCAAGAGGCAATAGAAATCAATGCAATTAGTCAAATTGCCAAGATTAGATATCAGATGGTCTCTTTTATAAAGTTTAAAATATACAGAGTCTATACATTATATATACAGACATAATCTAAACAAACTTATAATATAACACCTAGATCTAATTTATAATATATATTGAAAAGCTGTTTTAGTTTTTAGGCTATTTCTCAGATTTTCTCCCATTAAATTTCACATAAAAAAAATAGATCTAAATTTAGTCCTCATCAACATTGTAGATCTAGAAACTAGTATTAGTTTATTAAGACAATTAAGTATAGACTAGACTAGACTAGTATATATCAAATCAATTAAAGATCTATATTATCTATCTTATCTAATTCTAGATTTCATTCTATGCATCTCTGTTCCTATTCTAGAAAATAGGTCTAAGCCTAAATCTAAGTATTAGACCTAGATCTACACTCTAGTGTATGATTAAAACAATAAATTAGATTTTTCTACATTATCTCTAGATCTATTACTAACTAAATCTAGATCTACATTAATACGAGTTTTTTTGCTTCATTATCTATATTAATAAACAAGGAAACTTCGTTTTAATAATATTTTATAAGTATTTTATTACTACTTCCGGTAGAATTGATAGCAAAATGGCTACTTTCGATTTGGTGGTCATTTTGGCATTCATATACCAAGAGCGCCATCCAAAATTGCTTAATAATCACGCATGATTCTTATCTGGATATGGATACTACAAATTACTAACCAATATAAATAATTACAAAACAAAAATAAAAAAGTAATCATATCTGGAACACACCCTAATTTTGGAAACTTTAAAAAAAAATGATCTAGTAAACCAATCCCATCAAAGTTGGTATCAAAAGAATCGCCATTTTCTCCCCGACAAAATGATACTCTAATCATCTAGAAGATTGGCTTAAAAATAATGACGTTTTACGCACTTTTCCGACGGTAACCGAGGACGCGACCGAAACCATGAGGGCCAGCTTTTAAACACACTTCCGGCGTACAAAAATGGCGATGTTGAAGTACCTATTAGGAACAAAACAGCAGACTTAGAAATTTTCTTAGAATGTGAGAAACCAGACATAATTGCAGGAACAGAAACTTGGCTACATCCTGAAATTAATAATGCAGAAATTTTCAATCGTAATTATGAAATTTTTAGAAAAGATAGGGCTGATAATCATGGAGGAGTTCTTCTAGAAATAAAAAACACTCTTATAGCAGAAGAAATTACCTTACCTAACTCAAAAAATATAGAATCAACATTTTGTAAAATTAATACCACCTCAACATCCCTACTAATAGGCAGCATTTACAGACCACCAAATTCTAGTTTAGAATACATGCAGGAACTATGTAATCAGATTACTACACTTAAAGAGACAAATAAAAATGCAGTTTTTGGATTATGGGTGTTTTTAACCTACCTGATATAAATTGGAAACTAACCATAGATAAACACCAAAACCTTAAGGACATAAATGAGCTTTTCATAGAAACTTTACACAACCTAAGTTTAGATCAAATCATTAAAAAGCCAACTAGATTAAACAACACATTAGATCTCTTCTTAACCAACAGACCTGGATTAGTAGTTGATTATGATATTATCCCTGGTCTATCAGACCATGAGATCATAAAAATACACAGTCAGATAAAAGCAGTAGCCAATTCAAAACCCAAAAGAAAAATCTTACTCTGGAATAAATGTAACCTAACACAACTACACCAAGCTGCATTAAACTTTCAACAAACATTCTTATTAGAAAAAGACATTAACCAACCAGTCCATGACCTCTGGAATTTCATTAAAAACCATCTTAAAAGCATTATAGAAAATCATATACCAACTAAATACACATCAAACAAAATAAATAAATGCTGGTTTAATAATAGACTAAAGAAGCTTTGTAAGAAGGAAAACCTATATAGAAAATTTAAAGAAACCAAGGCAGAAAGAGTTTACAAAAAGTATATAAAAATTAAACACTTAACCCAAAAAGTAAGCAGACAGCTGCAGAGTGAATACATAAACAATGTAATATCTAAAGATAACAACAAAAACCTATGGTCATACATTAAGTCTAAGAAAATGGAAACAACAGGCATAGCGCCATTAAAAGATGAACATAACATAATACATAATGATAATGAAACTAAAGCAAACATCCTAAACAAATACTTTGCATCAGCATTCTCAGCCCCAGGAGACAAAGTCATATTACTGAATTTGAACCAAGTAGACAACATAGAAGATATAGTAGTACAAGAAAATGGAATTCAAAAACTATTAGCCAACACCAAACCAAATAAAGCATCTGGACCTGATGGTATTCCAGCTAGATTACTCAAAGAACTAAGCAATGAGCTAGCCCCAGTGTTCAAAATGCTCTTTCAGGCTTCACTTAACCAGGGCAGAGTACCAAAGGACTGGAAAGAAGCTAATGTCACCCCCCTATTTAAAAAAGGAGAAAACTGACCAGGAAACTACAGACCAGTATCACTTACCAGCATCACATGTAAAATCCTAGAACACATAATATGTAGCAACATCATAAACCACTTAGACAAACAAAATATCCTCACACCATACCAACATGGCTTTAGGAAATATAGATCATGTGAAACACAACTAATAGGACTAATTGATGATTTTTCTAAAGATTTAGATAATAGTGAACAAATAGATGCTATCTTACTAGATTTTTCTAAGGCTTTTGACAAAGTTCACCACCATAGTTTGCTTAAAAAATTAAAATATTTTGGCATTAATGGTCCACTGCATCAGTAGATTAAAGATTTTCTGATAGGGAGAGAACAAACTGTAATAATAAATGGCTCTAAATCAACACCGATAACAGTAAACTCAGGTGTACCTCAAGGAACAGTCTTGGGTCCACTACTATTTTTAATTTACATAAATAATTTACCAAATTGCATTACTTCAGGAACAAAAGTCAGATTATTTGCAGACGATTGCTTAATATATAGAACAATAAAAACAACACAAGACACAGATATTTTACAAAGAGAATTAGATGAATTACAGAAATGGGAATCAAATTGGAGCATGTCTTTCCACCCAGAAAAATGTCAGTTGTTAAGAGTAACAAAAAAACTAAAACAAATTAATTCCACTTATCTTATTCATGGCAAACCAGTAACACAGACTAAAAACGCAAAATACCTAGGTGTTATAATAAATGAAAAACTGTCATGGAATCCACATATTGATGAAACTATAAAAAAATCAAACAAAGCATTAGGATTTATTAAAAGAAATTTCTATAAATCAAATAAGAACATAAAACTAAAATGTTATTTAACCTTGGTTAGGCCAATAATAGAATATGCATTCTCCGTTTGGGACCCCTCAACTCAAGAAAACATTAAGAAACTGGAACAGACACAAAATAGAGCAGTGAGATTCATAACAAATGAATATTCACATTTGACTAGAGTAACACCTATAGTAAAATCACTAAATTTAGAAAGCCTTCAGGACAGAATACTCAAAAGTAAAGTAGCAATTATACATAAAACACTGAACCATAATCTTCAAATACAAAAACAAAATTTAATAAAATACTCTGAAAGACACAAAGATAAAGGCACATTCCTCGTCCCATATGCTAGGACAAATTTGTACAAATACTCCTTCTTCCCTAGTGCTATTAGAGCATGGAATGGGTTGCCTGAGCTAGCCAGGAAAACCAGTGACTTGGCAGAATGTAAGTCATTGGTTAATATGCATGACTAAATGCATGACGTAATCATCTTCTTTTTTGAAGTAACGTCTGTATTATTTAAGATAAGATAAGATAAATAATGTATTTAATGATTATATATAGTATTTAATACGAATTAGTTTTCGTTTAGTATTAATTACATTTTTAAAATCAATGGGTCATGGGTGACCCATTGCCCCATTGGGTCTTTAGGGGAAAAAAAATTCTAGATCTAGTGACGTCTAAGACGTCGTCTAATCTAGATGTAGATCAACAGTATCATTGTCAGCATTTGATTGTAGTATTTAATTTACAATATTTTGAACTAGATCTCTAAAGAACTTGATTTTAAAGTCTGCACTACTTTTATAAATGATAAATCTATAATACAATGTTGTTATTTTTTTACTATATATCTGGTATATATATCTAATCTTGTTAATTTTTTTTTTCACCAGAATATACAATGTCAGCTTCACTCCCTAAGAAATTCACTGCTCAAGAAGTGCTAGATATTTTAGAAGTCATTGACTACAATGAAAGTGATTTGGAAAATGATTCAACTGATGATGAGGACTATGAACCAGAACCTGATAAGGAAACAGGAACGCAAGACCGCAGTTCTTCTGAATCCTCTTCTGATGAAGAAGTGACAGAACCCTTACCATCTACTTCTAGTGCCTCTGCTAGAAATAAGAAAAAGAAAGTCTATGAGTGGACAAAAGATAATTTCAATCCACCAGACTCAGTTTTCCGGGGGCAAAGTTCTAGAGCTTCCTGAAAACTATGAAGTTCAGTCACCAATGCTTTATTTCAAAAACTTTCTTACTGATGACATGCTAGAGTTGATTGTTAAATTTACAAATGAGTACAGTGTTGAAAAGAGTGGAAAAAGTATTGACACCTATAAGAAAGAAATAGAGCAAATCATAGGCATGTTTCTGAGAATGGGCCTAGCCAAGATGCCCGGTGTTAAGTGTTACTGGGAAACAGACACTCGTTATGATCCAGTTGCTGGAGTAATGAGTCGGAATAGGTTTCAGTCACTCCTTTCAAATTTGCACTTTGTTAATAACAATTTTGCTACAAATGAAGAGAAATCGGACAAGCTTTGGAAGATACGCCCTTGGCTCAAACTGTTAGAAATAATTGTTTAAAAGTTATTGCTCATGAAAATAACAGCATTGACGAAATGATGATTCCCTTTAAAGGAAAGTTCAGCAAGCTTAAGCAGTTTATAAAGGGAAAGCCCCATCCTTGGGGAATAAAAGTGTGGGCTAGAACCTCGTCAGCAGGTATGCTATGTGATTTTGATGTTTACCAAGGCAAGAAGGATAAAAAGGATGCTGATTCTATTGGTGTTGGTCCTGACGTAGTACTTCAGCTGAGTTCTACGTTGCCACAGAATGAGCCGGATAAGCCATCACTAAATTACAAAATATTTGTGGACAATTTCTTTACAACTTTGCCTCTCTTAGAAGATCTGCAGAAACAAAGGCATTCACTTTACTGGCACAGTTAGACCCAATCGTCTTCCTGGCATTTTACTTGATTCTGAGAAAAATATGAAGAAAAAAGGTCGTGGCACAATGGATCAATGTGTTGAAAAGTCTACCAACATAGTAGCTGTCCGTTGGTATGACACAAAAGCTGTCAATATGCTGTCAACTTTGAGTGGTGTCGAACCAAGCAAAACTGTCAACAGATTTGAAAAAGCTAAGTCAGCCTATGTTCAGGTCCAGCAGCCTGTTGTGATAAAACTTTATAATGAAAGCATGGGAGACGTAGATCTTCACAACTGTTTCATTGCCAGGCATTCATTTTACATAAGATCAAAGCATTGGTATTTGTACATATTTTGGCAGACTATACGCATGATGTTTGTGAATGCTTGGCTTTCTTATCGTCAGGTATGTCAGCTCATAGGGATGTCTAAAAAAGATGTGTTGAACCAACGCAACTTCCAAACAAAACTGGCATCCCTTTTGATCAATTTACATGCGCATACACAAAAAAAACGAGGAAGACCATCTTTAGAAGGTGCAACTGTAAGCCCATCAAGAAAGAAATCTGCCTTGAGACCTATGCCTGAACCAGAAGTCAGAACTGATGGCTTTTTCCACTTCCCAAAAAAAACGGAAGATCGCCAGCGCTGCACGTTGTGTAGCATAAAGACAAACAACATATGTGAGAAGTGCAAAGTATATCTGTGTTATACAGAGCAAAGATATTGTTTTAGAAGTTTTCATGTTTCTTAAATAAAATTGTCTAACATTCTAAATATATATTTTTTTTTTCATGAAAATATAATAATTAATACCAACATAACCCAGTGGGTCACTGTTGGAACAAATTGAAAAAGTAGGTCAAGGTCACGTGACGTTAAAAATTAATGTTGATATTGAATTATCAACATATTATATATATGTATAGCAAAGAAAATAATTTTAGAACCACTGTAAGATAATGTGGGTCTTCCAGGGTTAATATTATATTTATGAATATTATTATTTATATTTTATTTATATTATATTTATATTATATTTTCATAACATTTAACTCAAGTTACATCAAACAGCTAGAAGCCAAGCTATTCCTAAAGACACTTTTTACAAAGCTTATACCAACTCACTCTGTCTGTCTGTCTACCAAATAGTTTGAATACGTTGTTTCTCCTACATCCATACTTGGATAGAGTTGAAACTTTGCACAATTATTCATAGACAAGACATGAATCAATAAAAATAAATTTACGAATTTGACAATCAAGTCCTGGTAATTAATTATTTTGTTTGATACCAACATGGGCAATTAATCACTCGTTATTCACAGATACGGCTAAATATGTAAGTAGATAATAAAACATGCTATTTCTCCCAAGCCCATTCTTGCATTAAGTTAAAACACTTAACAACTATTTATTGTACCCAACAAATCACGAATAAATCAAAAAATGAAACAATCAGTCAATTAATTATTGGTAAATAATTATTTTGTTTGATATCGAATAAAGGAAATAACGTCTAAATTATTTGAAATATATTGTTGTAACTGCAGAGTTCTTTCCTTAAATACGTTTTTTTAAAGGATTTTTAAAAATAATATTTTGCTTTTTTTTTTTTTTTTAAGTAGAAAAATAAGAAAATGGGAGATAAATAAATAATTTTTTTCACAGACATGATTGCTCTCCCTGATTTTGTATCTGGAGCTATGGAACACTGGGGTCTCATTTCATATAGGTAAGTGTTAGTGAAAGATACCCTATGTGTAATATATAGACATTAGGTGCTATATTATTTACATAGAAGAGAGTTCCTGGTAGCTATTGAGACAGCCGAAGAACTCTTTGTTGTGGATAATTGCGACCCTGTAGCACCAAACTGCTGGTAAACACTTAACCCGCTGTAGGCGTATTATATTTTAACTTATAAAATTTTAAATAACTTGAATATCATCTTTAGAAAAAAAAGCTAAAAACAACTTTTATATCGATATAGATAAGTTTAACTTATAATTATATAACAAATCTAACGCACTCTATTAAAACACGTCTTTACACTCTGGCATCCTGGAGTCGTCTCACGTACCTTAGCATAGAAAATGATGAAATAATTTAAATAAATTGTTTATGAACAATACCATAATCAAAACTAAAATATTATAAATAACTTGTATTACAATATAAACACAATATGGGCATATATAACATAAACGAAAGTAGTAAACTTCACAAATATATGGCTTCCTACAGTCACAAAGAGAATATGGATCATGGCTGATGAAATGCCTGGGCATTAGCTGTGGTCTAAACCATGTCGCCCACACATTAGTTTCACCCTCTCCAAGCCGCTGATGTATCTAAAGGAGCGGCAAGGGTCGGTACAGTTTGGGATCAGTGATGTTACAGGCTCTGACAGGGGGTAGCACTAAATGCTGCAAACTGGCTAATGGTCGCCGGCTCTTGATTTTTCCTCAGTGTTGACTCCAGAAGCTTTTCCCAAGATGGTAAAGCTGCAAGGCAGCAGGTTTTCTTTCTTCAATGGTAAACGAGCCCCTCTTGCCCGAGCCCTAATGGTTTAGGCACAGTTACTCGCCTTCTCTCCTTCTTCTGATAGTGAAAACATTTCCGCCGGATTCAATATCTGAGCCACACGTGAAGACCAGGAGTTGGACTGGTTTTCAGAGGCTATTTGAGACAACATCTCGCTCACTTCAAAACACGTCTTTTCACTCTGGCAATCTGTAGCCGTCTGTCTTACATAAGACCGCTGACAACAAAGCCGCTTCTCTTGCATCATTCACACCTCTTTTCACCGTCACCATAGAAACACACACACACACATTCCATAACAATATAACAAAAGTTAGGGGACAAAGTAACACCTGAAGTAAAGTTACTGTCGAAAACGGGCGTAGAAAAGAGAATACGTACCGGCGGACCACAACTTTGTCTGTTTGAGTTGTTGCAATTTATACAGGTCGCAAGAGGTTCAGTACAGCTACGTGAAACTCTCACTGATCCTTATCTGAGACATCGACAAAATCTTCTTCCTATTCTGGTTAATAGTATTACTATCATTACTAAGCTTATATTAACTCTGTCTGTTAGTCTGTCTGTCTGGTACGCTTTTTGTTTACAAGTTATTTCTCTCATATCTATTAAAACTTTACATAATTATTTGAGCTACCTAAGAAAATATAAACCAATGAATTAAAAATTAATAAATTGGTTAATCAAATATTGGTAATTAATTACTTAGTTTTCGTATTCGGAAAAAAGGAAGTAAATGCTACTTATTGAGCATGTGGTTGTATATTTGGAGTTATTTCCATTTTGCACACGCTTTTCGCCCACGTCCCATTTTCGGATGAAGTTAACATTTTGTATAATTATTCATAATCGATAATCTATACACGGCGCAATAAAACAATTAGTTAATCATTTAGTAGTATTTAATTGGTTTTGTTTTATATAGAAAAAAAGGAGTAGTGAGATAGATGACAGTGATTAATTCGTTTTTTTTTAGATAGAAAAAAGGAGCTTGTGACAGCAGTATTGAGATTTATCGCAGTGATTTTGCGGTTCTTCCACTTAAATGATCTTTGTTTGTTTTTTTAAGAAAAAAAAATTACGCTTGTTATTACCAGAGTACACTTAAAAGATTTGTCATCAGTTTTTACTAATACATAAATTATTTTTTCCCACAGTGAGAAGGCCTTGTTGTTTAAAGAAGGGGAGACAAACGAAAGGGACAAAGAGTATGTAGCTATAGTTGTGTCCCATGAGTTGGCTCACATGGTGAGATGTGATTTGCAAATAGTAGTGTGTAAAATATTGAACTAGTCCACCCACGGCAGTAGCATACGCCGCTATTTTGCAGGGCCGGCCTTAGGCCAAAGAAACCTCTGCGACCGCAGCAGCACTTTCACAGGATCCGCGCTAATTCTAGATGTAAATTATTAAATTAAACCATTTTATAACTTATAACAGATTTCCAGCGGCCTCGTGATTTATCAAGAGCTCCTGGAAATCTCCTGAAATTGCAAAATAAACGAAAAAAATTCTTGGAAATCTTCTGAAATTATTAAAATATTTTAAAAACGCATTCAATGCTCCTGAAATATATAGACATAATTGAATCTACGTCAGGTTGTCGCGAAGTAGGCGACTGCTGTCAATCAAAACAAGAACAGAGCGATACAAAAACTTGTTCGTACCTCACACAGTCAGACTATATCACCGCCACTCATTGATCAGGGAACATGAAATGCACCAAGATACCTGTGTGTAGTCGCTGGATGAACCCTTTATGTTGTTTCTATTGTATTTATGTGTATTTTTCAGTTGTGTTGTCTTTATATGAGAAAAGAGTCCTAGAAATCACAACAAATTTCCATAAGGATCAATAAAGCAGCCTTACCCTTAGTCATTTTGGGATATCATTCAGTATGGAAAACGCCAATCCTACGCGCGATAAAAAAACGGCATTATACAATACCCGTAACTGTGAAATATGGTGAAAGAAGTTTCTCGCGCCTCATACAAATGAAGAATTACTTGAGGTCAACAATTCTCGTAGATAGATTGAAACATTTGGTAATTCTTGCTATTGAGCGTGATCTATGTAGGAAATATAATTTATATTTATACTGTATGACTTCGCAACACGCAAGGCTCGTAAAGTAATTCTGTACGTAATAAGGAATGAATAAAATACGATTTAATAACTAGCTCTTAATTTTCACTTATTATCCGTATCCCTACCCAAACTTGGCCCACGAAATCCGTTTCGCACAAGGCCTTACAATGGCTAAGTCCAGCTCTGCTATTTAGTGACGTGTGAATATGACTCTAGCTGCGCGTTACATGGCAAATGTGATGATATGATACTTCAGCTCATGATTTAATGTTATGTTTTTGGTTAATAGGTAGTGACCTAAATTATGAAAATATTCGTCTTTCACTCTGTTCTTTACTGATTTTTTTCCAGTAATCACATTTTCTTGTTGATGTAACACACTTTTTGTGTAACCAGCTTTATGCTGAACACTTTTACGCTAATTTGTAACACAAACTGATTATACTTAAAAGAAATGTTTACACTAGAAAGCCGATATAAACACTTATAATTCTCACTTACAATTCTCACTTACAAATATGTGAGTGCTTATATTAAATGAAATCTAGAAGATTACTATGATTATCTAGGCTTAAGGTAAAATACAAAATCAAATCAATAATTCTACATTTTCGCTTTTACCTTGTAAGGCATTTTGAAACAAAATAATTTAACAAATCTGATATCAATAGATCTACTTGGCAGAATTGGAAATCTAACTGGCAAAATTAAAAAAAAAAAAAAACTTTAAAAAAAATTTTACTTTAATAGCAGAGATTGAAAAATTAATAGTAAAAAAAGCCTCTTTTTAAAGCAATATTCCCTAACACAGTCAATAAATATTCATGCAAACCTCCAAAAATAGGCCTATAAACAACTAATATTATTTGATCATCATTGTATGCATACTTCAATAAAAATCCCGGCGTAGCCATCACTTAGTGTCAGATTTGTTATTATTCAATGCAGTGGTTTGGCAACCTGGTCACCATGTCCTGGTGGGATGACCTCTGGCTGAATGAAGGCTTCGCCAGTTACGTCGAGAATCTTGGAGTGGACTACGTAGAGCCGGACTGGAAGATAGTAAGACCTGCAGCTAAATATATATATATAATATATATATATATATATATATATATATATATAAATATATATATATATATATATCATGGGCGTAGCCACCCCCCCTGAAATGAAATCCTCCCCCGGGTGGATCGGAATTTAGTGACTGATTTTTTGCTTTGATTTTGTTAATTTTATCACTTGCCTCAGCACAACCAAAGGGGTTTTGAGTTTAAAATCCCCTACCCGGGGGGGGGGGGGGTTGAGTTTAAAACCCCCTACCAGGGGTGGTCGAGTTTAAAACCCCCTACCAGGGGTCGGGGGTGGAGAGAGAACCCCCCCCCCCCCGAAAAAAATCCTGGCTACGCCCATGATATATATATATTTATAGCTTTTATATAGCGCTACTTTTATGCTTATACCATGCTCAGAGCGCTTTGGTCCAATCTCATTTGTGGACCAGTGGGTTGTACGTGGTATCTAGGAGTTGGTTTTCCGTGCTGCCTTTAGGCGCCCAGTAAACACAACTCTGCCTAAGTCGGGTGTATATATATATATATATATAATATATATATATATATATATATATATATATATATACACGTTATGTAGAAATAATACATGTAACATAATAGCAAAACATTGCTGTTGCTGATAGGTTATTATATGTAGCACCAGCACGAAGGAAATAACATCATTTTTCTTGGTTATCTCCCGTGTTCTTATTTTCCAGTTTGATACCTACGTAGTTCAGAACATGTACACAGCTCTATCCAATGACGGACTTGTGTCGTCACATCCTCTCTATGTCCCCGTCAATCATCCTGACGAGATCAACGAGATATTCGACTCTATCTCTTATTCGAAGGTAAGCTTTAGATAAATATATCTGGAATCGCTGTGCATTATGTTCAAGTAAAAATAAGTAATCGAATCTATATAATAATCGCAAAATGTCACTCCCTGGTTTATGCTTGTACCGATAAAGACATCTCAAACTATCTAATGGATTTGTATACAATTTCATACACATGTTCCTTTTTATCACTCTTAAGTAAGACACCATTTTGACAGATTCGCAGCCTAAGAAATTACAATTTTAAAGAAACTATTACAATTAATAAAGAAACTATTACAATTAATAAGAAACTATTACAATTAATTAAGAAACTATTACAATTAATAAAGAAACTATTACAATTAATAAGAAACTATTACAATTAATAATGAAATTATTAAAATTAATAAATAGACTTACAATTAATAAAGAAATTATTACAATTAATAAAGAAATTATTACTATTAATAAAGAGACTATTATAATTAATAAAGAAATTATTACAATTAATAAAGAAACTATAACAATTAATAAAGAAACTATAACAATTAATAAAGAAACTATTACAATTAATAAAGAAACTATTAAAATTAATAAAGAAATTATTACAATTTTTAAAGAAATTATTACAATGAAATAGTAAACTATTACAATTTATATTGAAACTATTACAATTAATAAAAACGAATAGATATATGACAAAATAAACATTCGGGGAACAGGTAGAGGACATTCGATAGAAGCTTTCGTTAAATACATTTTTTTCCTCTAGGTGGTGGTCTAAAGCAGTGTTTCTCAAAGTGGAGTACGTGTACCTTCAAGGGTATGGGAAGACTTTGAAGGGGGTACGCGTTGCACTTCAGTAACTCTGCTGATCTTTTACTTATGTTTATTTATTATGTTCTATTAATACATTTAAATGGGTGGGGGCGAGAGGTACTCAGCATTGCAAAAATTAAAAAAGGGGTACACATAGGTCAAAAATTTGAGAAACACTGGTCTAAAGAAATGTGTGCGGTGTTTAATTCTGTTCAATTCTTGCCTTATGAGTAAAGAACGCAATGGAGTCGTCTCCCCTATCTAAGACCGCTGACGACAATGCCGCTCATCTTGCATCATTCACAACCAATCGCTAACTTCTTCTCACCGTCACCATAGAAACACACAACACACACACACACACTCCATAACGCTCAGTTACTTAGCTTGTGACATGAAATGTCGAGCGTTTTTACATGCTAGGAATGACTATAATACTGTCGTACAGTCACCCTTTAAGTGTACTTATTAGTATGTGAATGATGTAAAGGTCATTTGTTACTTTGATTGACGGTCAAAAAACAATTCAAAATTAATAAAAAAAAATAGTCTTCACAGGAATTCGAACCCAGGACCGCCTCGGTTCGGAAGCAAAGCAATTAACCACTCGGTTACAACGCCATCTTGACACCTGTCTATACAATATTAAAGCATTAAGGCTGTTTATATGCAAACATAACCATTGTCCGCTGGTGGTCGATTAAGATTTTCTTTTCGACGTCAGCGTCTGTCATCGGCAGCGGATTTTCTTTTGGTCTCAAAATGTGTATGCCGCGGCCCTTCTGAGTGACCTCCAGCTGTCTCTTTCTGAGACCGCATGCAATCAGGTGTTCTATTCTATGTCAGTTAAAGCAAGTTGGTGCTTAAAAAGAGTAAGGTTAAGTTCCCCTCTTCCGATCTTGCGATTTATGAAGGCAGATGATGTAAAGGTCATCTGTTTCTGTGGCCCACGATTAATGAGGGTGTCATGTAGCATGACGACCAACCACCTTTACTTTTCCCTCAACTAATAGCACACATTAGAGCTGGGTGAACACAGAAGCGCCCAAACATCCTGAAGTTAAAAATCCAAGTCTTCACCAGGATTTGAACCCGGAACCTCGGTTCGGCAGTCAACCGCTTTACGGCTCAGCCTGCTACGTTGGCGCCTAAGCTGGTCTTTAAAGCGTTTCCGTGGGGCATCTCTATTACTTCGAACAAGAACAAAAACTGATACAAACACGTAATCAAAAAACGTAAGTTCCGTGTGTTCACAACAATTAACTCTTTACCACCGTAAATGTTTTTCTCGTTTTGATAATATTATTCTATTCGCTTATCTGTTAGTAGTAAAAAGTAAAGTTCCCCTTTCAGACCTTGTGGTCTATAGGGCAGATGATTCTGTGGCCTACGGTTAAGGAGTGTGTCATGTGGCCAGGACAACGACCAACCGCCTTTACTTTTCCCCAACTAATGTCAGGTACCCATTAGAGCTGGGTGGACTCAGAGGCGCCCAAGGATCTCGAAATAAAAATACCAGTCTTCACCAGGATTCCAACCCGGGACCTCCGGTTCAAGCGCTTTACCTCTCAGCCAAAGTGCCTCCACTTTTCTGTTAACACTATTTTTTTTTTAAACTTCAATAATTATTTTGTTTGTTATCAGAAAATGTTATATTTGGTATTGAATTGCAGGAGAAAGCATGCTCTTTTTTACAAAACAAAAATTAAAGTTTATAAATCCAAAAATCAATTTAGTTTAATGGTGTCCAAATCAACGTTGGCATCATCAATCAGGAGAGAAAGAGTTAACATCGTTCTGAAGATGTTCCAACTTTACGATCACTAGTAAAATGTTTGTTTTACATGTTTCGGATGTTTCAGAGTTGCAGATTGTTTACTTCCTAGTACAAACCTCCCGCAGGACGACCGGGTATGGGAGCGGGCAGGGTTTAAACCCTCGACCATCGATAAATCCGAACGACAGTCCAGCGCGCAAACCGCACGACCAGGCAGCCATCCACTTTGTTGTCCATTGTCCACTGTTGTAGACACATAAGTACGTACGCACTAACGAAGTCCTTCAATTCGAAAAAGACTGTCTTTAGTTTCTATGGAAGCCCAAAAATTCTGAGAAACATAATGCTAAATGTTTTTGTTGGTGCATTTACCAGCCGCAGGGCCGGCCTTAGGCCTTTGCAGTCTATGCGGTCGCAGTGGGCCCCGCGCTTTCATAGGCCCCGCGCCAATTCTAAGTGTACATTATTAAATTAAACCATTATAACGTATATAAAATAACAGGGTTTTCGCGACCTCCTGATTTTCCAGGGCCTCCAGGAAATCTCATGAAATGGCAACATATACGATAAAGTCCTGAACTTTTTTTGAATTATTCAAATCTCCTGAAGAATAGACGAAATTGACATTTTGGGGTGTCAATAAATAAAAAGTGGAATGGCGAGCTTTCATTTGATAAAAATTTATTGCAAAAATGAAAGTAGGCCTATTTCCTAATTAAAAAAAAAAAGAATTTTGACATTATGCTTATCCCTACCCAGACTAGGCCCCGCGCGATCCGTTTCTCATAGGGCCCCGCAAATGCTAGGGCCGGCCCTGACCAGCCGACAAGCTTGAATTCCTTTTGTATCTGTTTTTTATTTGGTACCACAACGTGGGCTAATCAGCCCAAAAATTGGTCCTGTACATCACTCATTAAGTCATTGTCCTGCGCCATTGTTTATAGGTTGAAAGGTCCAAAGGAAGTTTAGTACTATGACAGCTTTTTTTCAAATACATTTATTTTTCGTAACAAAATGTTTTTTTCTGTACTGAAGAGATTACATCGCCAACAACACACAGGACTCTAACATAAGTTTACGGTTTACACAACAGTTCACGTTAAAATGATTCATAAACTGTCCAAACTTGACGATCACTGGGTTGTCCATTGTCCTTTGCTGTAGTGTGTAGACGAACAAAGTTTTTGGGATTCTTTAAGAAGGATCTGTCATTATTTCCTATAGAAGCCCAAAAAGTGGTCCTGTACATCACTCAATCATTAAGTCCTGCGCCATAGTGTATAGGTTGAAAGGTCCAAAGGAACTTAAGTACTATGACAGCTTTTTCCAAATATATTGGTAAAGAAATCCTTTTTTTTTTTCGTAGCAATTTGTTTATTCAGTACTGAAGAGATTGCATCGCCAACAACACATAAGACACTAACCTAAGTTTACAGTTCACGTTAAAATTTTTTATAAACTGTCCAAACTTGACAATCACTGGGTTGTCTGTTGTCCTTTGCTGTAGAGTGTAGACGAACGAAGCTTTTGGGATTCTTTAAGAAGGATCTGTCATTATTTCCTATAGAAGCCCAAAAATTGTTCCTGTACATCACTCAATCATTACGTCCTGCGCCATAGTGTATAGGTTGAAAGGTCCAAAGGAACTTAAGTACTATGACAGCTTTTTCCAAATACATTGGTTAAGAAATCTTTTTTTTTCAGAAATTGTGCAAACTTGACGATCATTAGGTTGACTATTGTCTTTTATTGTAGACACAATCGAAGTCCTTGATATTGGGATTCTTTTGAAAGGAACTGTCCTTAGTTTCTATGGAAGCTCGAAGTTTCCAAGAAGAATTAATATTTTTGATAAGTGTAAAAGCTTTGTTAAGAAATTGTTCATAGTTCTTGCGTGTCCTTTTTCATGCCCTTGTCGGATGAAAGTCCGCATGCATTTTAAGCCATACAATTAACATTTTTTTTTTTTACATCTCACACGAAATGCCTGATCTTTACGGCACAAGTAATTATGATTTCATAATATAAGATGTGATTTTTGTCATGTTGTCATTAATAAATATTTGTTAAAAAATAGCTTTTTAAGCTCCGCATAATTTAAGACTGAACAATTGAATTACGTAGAATTACACTTAACGTTTATACAGAATTTTTTTTCTTCTCTTTAGGGTGCTGCTGTAGTGAGGATGATGAGTCATTTTCTGGGCTTTGATGTCTTCAAGAAAGGCTTGACAGTAGGAAAGAAATCGAATTTTATATTGCTTTTGTTTTTTAAACCCAATCTGATATACAGTCAAATTCGGTTAATCTGACCAGCCGCGTAATCGGACCATATTCAAAAGAGATTGCAAATGAGAGCGGACAAGTAACAAGGAAAATGAAATTATACTTTTAAAACAAAGTTTATAATAAGTGTAATCGTATTAATTAGTTTGAATCAGTCGTGTAATTAAATTTGTAATAAAGTTAGAATTAAGACTTACAATTACAGATCTGTGTGATTAGAAATACTTGACCAATTGTTTTGTTTTTTGTAGCTTTGTCAGTGCGCTATCACTCTTCTGAAATAGTTGGGGAAAAGAGGAGGTGGGAGAGATGATTAGCGTGGTCGCTTTTTAAATGCATTTAATAAATAAAAAAAAAATAATTTATATGAATTCGAACTTGAGGGCTTTGTGATCTATAGCGCAGATGATGTGTCCTACGGTTAACAGTGTGTTGTGACCAACACAACGACCAACTGCCTTTACTTTTCCCCAACTAATGTCAGGTACCATTTAGAGCTAAGTGGACTA
Organism: Biomphalaria pfeifferi; assembly: GCA_030265305.1. Lineage (NCBI taxonomy): Eukaryota > Metazoa > Mollusca > Gastropoda > Planorbidae > Biomphalaria > Biomphalaria pfeifferi. The sequence continues at coordinate 60,170 of JASAOG010000205.1, forward strand.
AAAGGCACCCATAGATCACGAAATGAAAAATCCCAACCTTCACAAGGATTCAAACCCGGGACCCCCAATTTGAAAAAAGGGCTTTACCGCTCAGCCACCTCGCCCCCAGAGCGGATATTAGCTAACCAAAAAAAACTACTAGTCTAAGAAATTTTGGAGCTTCATGAGGTCGGAAAATTATGACGAATTTGTACCCAATGACGCTTATAAAATTTTGTTGGTGGGGAATTTATTGGGTCCAGACGGTCAAGGCATCGTGTCATATCACAATGTAATCAATCTTTAAATGTTGACTGGAATTTAGTAGAGACTTTATAGTAAACTTATATCAAGTCACTCTGTCTTTGTGTCTGTCTGGTTAAAAGTTTGAACACGCTATTCCTGCGACACCCTTTCTCGGATCAAGTTGAAACTTTGCTCACTTATTCATTGGCATAGACAACATGTATCAATAAACAAAACAACAATTAGTTTATAATTACTGGTCAACAAGGGAAATCAATCATTCATTATTCACAGTTATGGTTAACTGTCGTGTTCTTTTTCCGATTAAATAATAGTACATGCTATTTCTCCTACACCCATTCTTTATTTATTGTACCTAACATAAATCAATTTAGAAATGAACCAGGTAGATATCTAGTGGAAAGTAGTTCATTGTTATTGTTGAAATTGAATAAGGGGAATAACTTCTACATTATCGAGTTGTAAGATTGGAGTTCTTCTCCTTAGATAAGCTTTGTATTTTTGTTTAACTTAGTCATTGATTAACATGCAAGATTAGGTTAATGTAGGGACACACGCAGGACGTAATCATCTTCTTGTTTTAAGTAACGTCTATATTTTATAAGATAAGATTAGATTATAATGAGTACTTTATACTTTTACTGATCAAATATAATAATTTCTTTCTGTGGACTTTGAGGCTAGCATAAGGTCTATATTTGTATTTGTTCCCTAGAAATACCTTGAAACGTTGGCGTACAAGAATGCTTTCCACGACGACCTGTGGAACTTCATGACTGCTGCAGAGGTAAGAGCCTCCACCTTCACCTATCTGGTTTGCCTTTGATAAAATCTCTTTCTATGACAGGCCGGTCCATTCATTTATGTTGTCTTCCCAATGGCAATGTAGAATCAACATAAACATCAGATTTATCAAACAAAGAGAAGATTACTGTGGATAACTTTTAGCATGAACCTCAAGAGTACTGCTCTTTAAATAAATATAATTAATCAATAAAATGGATAAATGTAATCAATTATCTTTAGACTTTATGACTTACAGAAAAATATTTGCAAATTTAAAAAAAAAACGCATAGGCTTTTAAAGATCTTCCTACAGGGAACAGTACCAGGAAAAAATGGTGAGGCAGACAGGGCCCCCGGGGGGGTTACCATCTTAAGGGCCCCTGAATTTAGCAGTCCATTTGGTCTATCCTCGTGAATTCATATCCTGTTTGGGTTGTCTTGAAAATTTATTTGTTTGGATTTATTCGGATGTAAATTTACCTTGCATCCGCCAGTTGTATGTCTCTCTTGTTGAAAAAATTTAAATTTTTTTTTTATGTTATAATTTTAAAGGGAATAAATGATGTATTAAATTCATGCACATGCAAAATTTGTTAATATTTATCACATATACAAACACAAAAGTACATTTCGCTTATTTTCCTCATTGTTTAAACAGTCCTTTGTAAATTAATCCTCATGATCTAAATGTATATACCAAATAGAAAGATCAAAAATGAAAAAAAAAAACAGAAATAAAACTGAAATCAAATGAGTGTTAGGAGTTATACATAAAAAAAAAAAATTTCCCTTTCTGATAGACAGCTGGTGCAGATTCACATCGAATCGACGTCAAGGAAGTCATGGATACTTGGATCTTACAGATGAATTATCCAGTGGTGACTGTCAAACGAGTGGATAACTCCAACACACAACTTCTTGTCAGCCAGGCTCGGTATCTCGCAGACCGCAACGCCACTGAACTAGGAAAATATGAGTCGCCTTTCAAGTACGTCTGATTTGATTATCTAAATCTTTTATGCACAACCCTTTCTGAGTTGAATAAAGTAAAGTAAAGTAAAGTTCCCACAACCGCACGTTATAGGGATAACATATACAGCTAAAAGTGTCATGTGGACAGCACAACGACAAATCGCCTTTACTTTTACCCAACTAATATCTGGTACCCATTAGAGCTGGGTGAACTCTAGTCTGGGTAGGGATAAAGATAATAAGTGAAAATTGTGAAATTTTGTTTAAAAAAATACATTTGTCATTGCATTTTATTCATTTTTTACTAAGTGCAAAGTCAATGTCAAATTAAATTACGACCTATCTACAATAGAAGGTAGATTTCCAACAAAATGTTGATAAACATTCACATCTTTCTTTTTAGATTAACTATCGCTAGCAAAATGTCGTTTTTGATTTTTTTTAAGAGATCAAGATAGATTTAGATCTATATTTACATGCCACTGACTAATACAGTAAATTAACTATTGGAACTTCCTATTTTGGTTTTATTCGCCTTATTATTTTTATTTAATGAAAGTAATGACAATGCCGTTTTTTTTAAACGTGATTAAGATTGGGGTTTTCCATAATTAATGACACCCAAAAATGATAATTCTGTCTATTTTTCGGGACATTTTTATGGGTTTTCAGGATAATTTAATAATTTCAGGAGATTTTCATTACTTTTTCATATTATACTTTGCAATGTCATGAGATTTTCAGGGGCGCCTGGAAAATCAAGAGGCCACGGAAACCCTGTTATAAGTTATAATGGTTTAATTTAATAATTAACAAGTAGTGTTAGCGCGGGGCCTATGAAAGTGCGGGGCCCACTGCGGCCCGCATAGTATGCAGTGCCCTAAGGCTGGCCCTGTCCCCAAGAGGTTGTAGTTTTGGACGTCACTGATCTAGATACGATGATCCTTAAAAAGGTTACATCGTTTTAATAGCACCAAATGTGTTCGTTGATGTAAGGCAGGTCATGTTGACCAAAAGTGATGCGGTTTGGAGTTTGAACTCTTGCTAAACGCTGGTTGGTCATGGGACAGCCTTGTGGACCGATATGCACAAAAACAGGTGACTTTCACATCGTTTAGCTCATTTGTATAAGTTAATATATATCAACTCGGAAGTATGTATGTCGCTAAAACACATCTTTTAGCTCATTTGTATAGGTTAAAGGGAAACTCCGATGGTTTTTCAAATTTGAGTTATTGACATATTTATATTCTCCGTAAAAAGTTGTATTAGTAAACATTTTAGCATTTTTTAATTTAAATGCTTAGAAACATTTATATTTAATAAATTAGATGGTAAATTCTTGACATCACAAAAAAACGGGGATCTTTGAGATTTTGTTTTTAGGTTAGGCATACGTCACTTCCCTCAACAATACTGAAAGAGAAACTAGATTTAACCAATCGTATTGCTTCATTCTTACAGTAGCTGTTAGGCTTAGTGACGGCCTAGTCCAGAGCTATGGTACAATTATATATATGTAGAGAGAGATCTAAAAGCAGCAGGATAACCAACTCGATTAAAAAAAGTAACATTTTCATTTAAGCCTTTCCCTGTTCTAAAAAGTAAATAGATCGTGTGTCTGACTGATTCTAACAAACTGGTCAGTGTAAGGCAAGTCTAGACTATGTGTAGTCGGTCATGACAAGACCACCAAGCGATAATGTTTGTGTGTCTTGAGTGGTCTGGCAAGAAAATAAACACTGCCGTGGTTAGTCAAGCATGTAAATCTACTTTCAACACGCATTTAGTTTCTTGTTCTTACAAGATCCTAGATCTATCTGCATAGACGAAGATATATTTCTTTTATGAGAATGTAAACTTTGCTGTATGGTTTCCCGTTATACAATAAGTCAATAGATTAAATTAATAGGTTAGTGTGACGTCACATAGAAACCCGGTAAAAATCTGATCGTTTTGGATGCGCAGAAAAAGTATGTCAGAAAAATATCCATTGCAAAGTTTAAAAAAAAGAAGAATATATTCATTATCTGTAAATCAAAACACATATATCAAAAATTGTCCAAATCGTTGGAGTTTCCCTTTAATATATAAACTAAGGAGTATGTAGAATACATTTTACATTACATTTCAAGGGGAGTCTCGGTGGATGAGTGGTAAAGTGCTTTGCTTCCCAACCGAGGGGTCCCAGGTTCAAATCCTGGAGAAGTCTGGGATTTTAAATTTCTTGATCTTTAGGGCACCTGTGCGTCTAACTCTAATGGGTACTTGACAATAGCAGATGAAAGTAAAGGTGGTTGGTCGACGTGCTGGCCACATGACATTCTCATTAACCAATGGCCATTGGAACAGATACAATTTACATCGTCTGCCTCCCCATAGATCGTAAGGTCTGAAAGGGTTATTTTTTTTTTTTTTTTTACTAAATTTTAAGTAGGGTATTTAAAAGATTACCAATAAATGTTTTTGGGACAAAAATCAAGATCTAGCTTGATTCACATAGAGTCATTAATACCGATTGTAATGATATTTTAATTTAATAGTTCGAGGTTATCTACGACATAAAAACACAATTTTGATACACACAGGCATTCATTTCTAGTCTACCTCGACCATGAGGGCTATCTCTGAATGATTATTTCTCCAAAGCGTGGTCGAGAGGCTAAGTGCGCTTGAACTTGGCTTGGCTTGGCTACCTAGAAAGGGGCTCGAGGTTCGACATCCGACTCGGGCAGAGTTGTGTTTACTGAGCGCCTAAAGGCAGCACGGAAAACCAACTCCTAGATACCCCACCCCCCCAAACCGGTCCACAAATGAGATTGGACCAAAGCGCTATGAGCATGCTATGAGCATGAAAGTTGGGCTATATAAAAGCTATAAAAATATATAATATAAGATACTTTTCTCGAGTAAAATTGGAGGCACCACCTCAACGCCACTTACTACTGGAAAAACCCTAACCCTAAAGACAAATATTGATTTTATGTTTCAGTTATACTTGGATCATTCCGCTGACCTTCACCTCCAACAGCAGCAGGAACTTCAACCAATCAAATCAAGTTGTTTACTGGCTATGGAAAAACGAAAGTACAAGTAGGTTCTTGTTACATATACTTCCGCTTCACATGCTTCTTACGTCATACAAGAGGTTTGGACTAGTACGTAATTATCTTCATTTCTAAGGGAACGTCCAAAGCCATAAACCCAAGTGCGTCATTTTGTTTTCTATATTTTTCTATTCGAAGTACCCCTTGCCTAAACTTTATGGCTCTCTCCTAGCGAGGGCTGGAGGCTACTGCCCTAAGAATACTGCACGAGAGGGTACCACTTAATTGGGATAAAAATAAATCCAAATTTTAACGTCTCACTTTTACTTATTATTATTTAAATATCTTTTTAAATAATATATATGTATATATATAGATATATGCTTCCCTGTTGTTGTTGTTTTTTGCAAACAATATTTAAAATGCTGCGATTGGAAACACTATCGTGGTTTAAACCCAGCGGGTTTATACACCAAAAAGCCCCACAAAATAAATATACATTTTAAAACTAAAATATATATGTTAATAAAATAATGAAAATAACATGCCTATACCAAAGTGGCTAATGAGAACCCTCACTACGTCCCCGAAAACCTCGCATTACCCATAATTACCTTGGCAAGATTATTTTCCTGAACAAACGTAGCATTTTCAAAGGGCAATCACTCTTTTGCATTTGCAGAAGTATTAACTCTAAAAGAGACGCTACCATCTAGTAGAAATGGCTGGATCATTGCCAATATTGACGAAGTAGGCTACTACAGGGTCAACTACGACGAGGACAACTGGAAAGCCTTGACTGACCAGTTACAAGAAGACCATGAGGTAATTACTCGATAAATTAAGAATATGTTTAAAAAGGTGTCTTTCTAGAATTTAGACTAAAGCATTATATTAATGGTTGTCATGGATGAATGTGTGTATGTATGTATAATCTATTTTTACAATCTGCTCGAATGACCGGAAGTGTGTTTTGTTGTCAGACAGAGACCAGCGTGTGTGATATGCAGTAAAGCTGATTAAAGTGTATGTGTTTGATCTAGTGGTTTCATTGTTTTATTTCGTTAACTAGAACTGAACCAGGGACACCTAGACGTAGCGAGACCTAAGGTAGATTCTATATAATTATAAATACAATAGGAAAGCTGTGACAATGGTTTTATTACCGAGAAGACTATTAACAATGATTAATGGCATCAGCGTTACTATTTTTTAAAATCGTTATTAGGTATTAGTTTTGATTACATTTGCAATTAAATTAAAGTCCATTATCTCATCTAATCTCTTCCTGTGGTCCAGCCTAAGGCGATGGCCGAGACCAATCAACTAGCTTCCTTAAAGCGTCTCGGTTCTGAAGGAGTCTCTACAACTGTCACCACGCCTTGCCCATCTGCCTGGAATTTGCTTCCAAATCGCGGAGACGTGTACTCCTGAGCCGGTGATGGCTTGGCTTGTTATGTTGTGAATGTTGTAGCCTATCCATCGCCATCGTCTCTAAAGGATATCTTCTTCAATGGGCTGCTTCTTTGTTCGTTGTCACAGTTCCTCATTCGAGATCTTGTCAGACTGGCGGATCATAAGAAGAAAATACTTGTTCGCAGATGTGTGCGAACCCAAATAATATGAAAGTTTAGCAGCAAAGGTTTGTAAGTGTGGAAATGGCGAACATAAAGTCTGTCTTCCACTTTTCATTAGAAATATTAGTAACAAAAGTAACAGACATTGTTCTTCAATGAACATAACAATTTCTTCCTTGAGGTCCCATATTCTTCTCAATACCTTGACCAAGTTAAGCGAGTGGATACAGCTGTGGTACCAAACATCGGTATGTTTTGTGTCCAAATCTTCAAGTAGGCTACTCCACAGAACTGCTAATGATTAAGACCACCAGCTCTGATACGTTTGATAACTGAAATAATTGAGTCAGTATAACATGTATGATATTCAATGCAACTTGACACAAATTTTCCTATGTAGAGTTTACGGTTGGTATATTCTTCTTTGATTTTATTAATAAACTTTTTATTCCGAGTCAAATTACGGGCTCCATTAGTTTATCAACTTGCCATATTGTTCCATGTCAGCTGAACTATTTCAACACATGTCTTCAAAGGATTGAATAAATACTGGCCTGAGAGTGAGTCTTGGGCTGAATGTTTTCACATATTGCAAAGCAGTAGGGCCTATAACTTTCGTGTTTTTTGTTTTAACTTATTGGAATGACGTATACATTCGATGTTTCTTCGGCCTTTTCATCATAAGAATCAGAGGTTTCAATAATTTATATAGAAATTATTGATGTTTAAATTATTTATTTTTAATATATATGCATTTTTATAAATATAATTTGTGGGCGAGCCTAATATTATGTGTGTCCGCGGGCCGCATAAAACACTCTGGCAAGCCGCATGTGACTCGCGGGTTGTAATTAGCCCACCCCTGCTTTATATTGTTGAACCGTTGGAGCGACGCACATGATCTGTAGTATCTCTATTCCAATGCTAGGATTCTCCTAGTTCCAACTACTTAGTCCAAAATATTCAAATCAAAATGACGTCAGGGATGATTTTAGACGACAGTTTGTTAACGACAGTATTACTGATGATTCATAAATTGCTAAGAATAAGCCGTTAACTGTGATAGTATTACTGATTATTCATCAATTGCTAAGAATGAGCAGCGTGCTAATCTGATTTGTGGGGTGGTTTGGACACTCATAATATTTGAAGAAAATTTCAATTTTGGCGTTTTAGATTTAGGCAGATCAGGATTAGAAGCATAATTGGGTGGTTCCTGCTTTGTCTGCTGTGGCGATAAATATTTCTCCGTTATATATATATATATATATATATATTGTTATAAACCTGGTGGTGGCACAGATGGGGGTAGTGGTGTGTCTAGCCAGCGCTAGACGAGCGGTCAACCGTGACGAGTTCCGACGGTCAGCCGTGACGAGTTCCGACGGTCAGCCGAGACGAGTGTCAACATGACGGTTATAGAAGGATCGGCGACGTGAAAAGAGCTCAGGAGCGTCACGAGGGCTGCAGTCAACTGACCGCCCAGAATGGTCGAGGGACGTTCTGTCCGGTTCTAGAATACCAGTAGGGACCCTATATAAAGAGTGGAGGTGTCGTAGTCAAGACGGTTCAGAGCCCGGTTCACTACAGTCCGGTCGACTACAGCACAGTTCAGTGCGGTTCAGCGGTGAGGTTCTGTAAGGAGCATTACGACGGTTCAGTGCGGAGTACTATCATGTACAGTGGAGACGAACGGCGTCTTGATCTTGGTCTGTGAACGAGCCCAGTGTGTGAAGTCAGTCCTGAACTGTTGAACCCAGTGCAAGCCCGGAACGAGACGGAGAGGCCATTGCAAGAGTTGATAGTTGATACGGCGTTACGGTTGATACGGAGAGATATTTGTACAGCCTGTGTTACGTGTTGCCAATTGTTCAGTATTGGGCTGTTATTCATTGGACATTAAACTGTTACGTTACTTTAGTTGTCAAGTTCTTTAAGTTGGTGATGTAAGGTGCAGTTTGCGGAGAGCCTGGATTGTGAGATTCGTAACAATGTATATTTATAAATATTTCAAAATCGTTAACATTGCCAAACACACATGCCTATCATTCCTATACATGAGTGCAAATAGATTTTTCAGGAATTATGGAAAGTAAGAGCGTTTTTTACTATTTAGGCTTCGCATTGTTAGCAAAGTAGGTGTTAATTTGCCCAGTTTATACAAAGCAAAATATTGTAGCGTTTTGTGTTATAATATCTTTGCATAGTTTTGTAATCTGATCAGTACAAAAACAAAATGTAACATTATTGAGTCATCATCATCTGTCCCTCAGCGTTTGTCGTAGGCCAGCTGCGTAACGAAATCACTCCACTTTTCCCTGTCAGCAACTTTTCTTAGCGGGATAGCAAGAGAGAGGCCGGTCTAGTCGTTGATGTCAGTGATGCCCAAAGTACGGCCCGCGGGCCAGATCGGCCCGTGACGTGAGTCCATCCGGCCCGCCGAAATGTCGACACAAAGTGTTGATAATCCCCCCTTTTTCCAAACAAATGTAAAAATTTATCTTTACTTACGTAAGGGGCTTAGGTCCCTCAACATATTTGTTTTTATAAGGAAAGTGTGGATATTTAACAAAATAACAACATATAAACACCATTTTGAAACAAATATAACCCTAACCCTAACGTCCATCCTATGATATACAAGCTATGTGCCGGATGGTGTATTTTGACTATTTTGACACCCAGTCCGCTCTTGTTTATTACCATATAGGACCAGGACCCCTATCGAACAATACAGTTTTAATTAATTTTACTTGAAAGCTTATTTTATTCTTCCAGATTTTTCACATTTCGCTCATTGCAGCGGATGACCAGCTTAAGCGGGCTTTTATCTCTTTTATTGATCCTCCATTTCTTGTTATGTTAGACTTTAAGTATCGAAATAAATCGAAGCTCTATGATTACTTCCATATATCAGGGGAAAAAAAGTAACGTTCCCCTTTCAGACTTTGTGGATGCTGGACTGTCGTTGGGATTTATCGACTGTTGAGGGTTCAAACCCATCCCATCTCCCGTCGTCCTGCGGGAGGTTTGGACTAGGAAGTAAACTTCAACTCTGAAGGAAGATCCAAAATATGTAAAACATTTTACAAAAAAACATTTTACATATGTGGTCTATACGGTCATGTAAAGGTCATCTGATTCTGTGGCCTACGGTTAACGAGGGTGTCATAAGGCCAGCACAACGACCAACCGCCTTTACTTTTCCCCAACTAATGTCAGGTACCCATTAGAGCTGGGTGGACTCAGAGGCAACCAAGGATCCCGAAATAAAAATCTCAGTCTTCACCAGGATTCGAACCCGGGGCCCTCGGTTCAGAAGCCAAGCGCTTTACCGCTCAGCCACCGTGCCTCCATATTAGGAAAACTACCATAGAAAACTCTTGTGGCACAAATTAATTGGTTGTTTATTTGGCAACAGCGATTTTTAACATGCCCTTTTCTAACATCTTTTATTAGGTTGTCTTTTTATATCAAAATCTCCCCGAGTCGTCTCCTCTTTATTTGACTCGTTTCTCTTTCGGTTTCCTTACAGCTCCTCCACATTTCTGCATATCGTTTTATATTCTTTTTCTATGCTACTATATGTCACGGCTTAAAGAATGTAAACCTGATCTTAAAAAATTGATATGTAAACAAATACGAGATTATTGTGTTGAAAATGTATCCCTGTTACTGCCTATATCTACCTATATCTCATTCGAGATACTAAGTTTTACAGTTTCAAGACATTAACTGAAGTAAAAAGAAGTTTGAACTGGTTTAATTTTGTTTGGTTTCAGGTGATACCAGTCATCAACAGAGCTCAGATTATAAACGACGCCTGGAATCTAGCGAAGTATGATACCTCACTTCTTTTTTTTTTTAACATATTCGAATAGTAAATATTTGATAACAAAGTGGCTAATAATGTATATTAAGAAAAATACCTAGATCTAGGTTTTAATATCGTGATAGCTTGTCAGCCGTACCTAATTGTCGTCATATATCTCCGCTCAACTCTATTCTCGTAAGTCTGAATGCTGAGGGGACAATGCTAACTATTTATAAAATACCTAGATCTAGGTCTGTATTTATAGATAATTATCGACTCTGTAGATCCACTGTTTCACCCCCCCCCCCCTCCCCCGCCCTCCCGTCTTTACTTTGTCTGCATCACATTCCTCCATCTTGAACTGTAGCAGAAGACCAGTTTGTATTGGTCCGTCACATCACGTGATCATGAGTCTGTTACTTCTCATCACTTGATCATGGCAGCTATTTTGATTAGGCACAACTAATCAAACAATAAGCAGAATAAAAAACAAAAAAAAAGCTAATCTAAGTGGAGGAACCGCTAATTATTGCCATATAGCTCAAGATGGCAGGGTTTCGCTCCCCATTCTGCTATATAAAGCAAAAATAATTATTTACCGTTTACTGATAAGCTTATTGGCTAAATTTTTATTGATTCATGTAATGTCATCGACATGAATAAAGGACCTCATTCACCAATCGTAAACAAACAACATTTAGTCACGTGATCTTATTGATAAAACAATGGGAAAAACCATCATGAATTAAACATGAGATCGTAAATTATATAGAAGAGATAGAGTACCACGTGGCTAAATGTTGTTTGTTTACGGTTGGTGAATGAGGTCCATTATGCGAAATGTCAGGTTTACATTCTTTAAACTCTAAATATTTATCTAGTATTGTCAGGTTTACATTCTTTAAGCCGTGAAATGCAGTAGCATAGAAAAAAGAATATAAAAGGATATGCAGAAATGTTGATGGGAATGGGAAATAGGAGAGACAAATGTGTAGATAGAGTTTAATTATAGGTAGAGTTTAATCATAGATAGAGTTTACTTATAGATAGAGTTTTAATGCTAGATAAATATTTAGAGCTAAAAAGCAAAAATGTATAAAAGAAAAACCAGAAAATGTGTTCACTCAGGGCTCAAGCCTCCTCATGGGGACTTATTTCACTTATAAAAACCTCATTTTTCAAGTACGATTTATTTCCCTTGTTCGATACCAAATAAAATAATTTATTACCAATAGTTAATTAACAAATTTTTTTGGATTGATTTCTGTATTGTCAGGGACAAGAAATAATTGTGCGAAATTTCAGCTTGCTCCGAGATTGGGTGTGGGAGAAATAACGTGTACAAACTTTTACCAGAGTGAGTTGATTTGAGCTTTATAAATAAAAAAGGAATGTTGAAATCTTTATCAAATGAGACTAGTTTTTACAATTGTCCAGGGGCAACTATCTGTCTTTGAACATTGCGTTCTCAACGCTGGACTATCTGGACAAGGAAACATCTTACCAGCCCTGGCATGCTGTCCGGCGTGAGTTGACCTACATGGACCAGATGCTGTCGTTAAATGTGATCTACGGACAGTTCCAGGTAGGTCACATTAGTTGGGGGAAAAATGAAGGCGGTTGGTCGTTGTGCTGGCCACACGACACCCTTGTTAACCGTAGGCCACAGAAACAGATGACCTTTACATCATCTGCCCTATAGATCGCAAGTCCTGAAAAGGGGATCTTTTAAAGAAGCTATTGGAGGATGGCTGCCTGGTGGTGTGGTATTCGCCCTGGAGTGTTCTCGATGGTTTGGGGTTTGTCACATTCTCGGTTGACATTGCCTGTTAATATGTTCACCTTAGGTTAAGAGGGTTAAAAGACACGTGAAACTCCTGATATAGAAACAGGAAGTAAGAATGACTAAACTGACTTTTAGGGCAGTCAGTAGTATCTTTTGGTCCGGTGCGGACAGTTGTGACTTAAAAGAGTCAAGTAGCAACTCTGAGTTAAGTAGTATCTTTTGAGCAGTCGAAGCCAGTAGTCTTTTGAGACAGTACACGTATTTTTTTCTCTGGACTTAGAGAGTCAAGTAGAAACTTTGAAGTTTATTGTTACCCGCTGTGATGCGGATGCGATTTAATAAGATTTAGTATATTGGATATGTTTCTTACCGCTGTTATGCGGACGCGACTGTATTCTTGCATTGGAACATTTCTGTAACTACCATGAAGTGTGCAACATATTGTTTTAATCAAATAAATGTTATTACTTGTCTGCCAACATTGAACTCATTCAATCTATACCATTTGTGTTGGTCACGTGTCAAGTGTGACTCCAGGAAGCACGAACCCAGCATTCCACGACATTTGCATTCATCAACATTACACCATTTAAATCTTTTACAGGGTTTGAACCCTGCCCGCCGCAGGACGACGGGGTGTTTGGGCTCGGATGAAATAATCTGAAGAAACGTCCGCAACAAGTCAACAAAACAAATGAACGTGCTTTAATATTACGCACAGGAAGTGTCTACCAATATATAGACAAGCAAAATTAAAAAAGAAATGCTTTAAAAAAAAAAAAACATAAATTTCAATACTGTAAGATTTATCTTCCCTTTTCGATTAAAAACAATACTAATTAATACTAATTTATTTACCTTTTTTTTTATAAAAAAAAGTCGATTCATTGTTTGCTAGGTACAATACATAATTGTGTAAAGTTTCAACTTCATCCGAGAAGGAGGGGTGTCGGAGGAATAACGTGTACAAAGTACAAGACAGAGTGAGTTAATATAAGCTTTGTAGAAAATTAACTAAACATTCTTTATTACACAGCAACTTTCTGGACACCAGTTATAATACGATTTCTTTTAGGTTAATTAGTAGAGGAAATAAATTTTTATTGCGTAACACGACCTCTGGCAATCGCTTAAAAAGACATTGAAAAAAAAAAAGGTACGTATTGTGATGTTTTGTTTGAAATAATGAATTTACTTACGATAATTGTTTTTAAAAAAATAGAAGAGAGGGTCAAGGAAGGAAATGATATGGTTAGGTGAATTGTTTTCCTAATTCTTGTCTGTAACACAATACAGGCAGGCTTGATGTATGGCAATAAAATAGACAACTACAGGTACAATAGAAACTAAGATACATGATTTAGCATCTTTAGGACCATTTCTTAGTTACTAGCATTCATTGCGGCATTAGGACATGTACTTATTTGACGTGATTCCGATCGTTTAGAACCGCAGGGCCGGATTTAAGCAAGTGGAGACCCCAGGGTAGGATTTTTTGTTGAGTCCCCAAATCTTTTTGAAAACTTTTATATTAGATTTGCTTATTAATAGTAATACTTACATCTAAACATTATTTTAAAGAATACAAAGATTACTTGTCAATTTCATTTCATTTTTCTTTTCTTAATTAATAAAAAATTGAATATGCATATTTTATTGCAAAAAAATTTAGTGAGTTTGTGGCCATGGGTTGACGTATTGTATGTAAAAATTGTATTGTAAAAATGCAAAAAAGAAAAATATTTGAAAAAAAACAACTTTTCTGACTCATTGACATTTGAGTTTTCTAAAAATCTTTAATGTAGAGTAGTAGAGTTCCCGGGGGCAGTAGCCCCGCCGGCCATGACTTAAATCCGGCCCTTGGTATACGATCACGTTTGTCCGAAGTTCGAAACCTCCTCGTCGTCATCAGTGTCATGTTAAATAATGGAAGATATGCCTGAAGGGGAGATAATCTACTAACCTTATTTCTAAAAGAACTTAATTCATTCAAAGACATATTATCAAAAAACGCAAAGATTACGATTACTGAGAAAACTGCCTTTGTTTAGTGTTAGTGAAAAGGTCTTGGCTATGTTTTATCACGCTCAAATCTGCAATATTTTAAGTCTGATATGGCAATCTGAGCATTAAAAATAAATATAAACTCCATAGAATTCTAAATGCTGCTGGTAAAGTCATCGACAAAAAAAAAAACAACAACAACAAACCCCATTTGGGCAGCTGTTTGAGACAAACATCCCCAAAAAGCTAAAAAGATTCTAGAAATAAAAAATCATCCCTTGGGTCAGGATTTTGTGATTTTACCAACACAAAAGAGATACAAGACACCGATTGCAAAGTCAAACAGACACAAACACTCTTTTGTTCCCCTGGCAATCAAATAATAAAATAGAAACAATTTGATATAAACTTTTTCACATATAAATTAGGAGTGAGTCTGGAATGAATGTACATTTTGCTTTTTTTTATAGTTACAATGTTTCGTTTGGTGTAATGCACAAATTGTAATACAAATTTCCTTACGGATAATAAAGATTACTATTATTATGTTGTTTTTTTTTCAGAGATTTTTGAGATGCAAACTCCAGAAACCATACCAATATTTTGGATTGAATAATACAGGATCAAGTCATTCAGACATGTAAGTTTTGAAACGCGCAGTACACTTCACTAATGTTCCCCTCTCTAACGGCGAGCAATGCTCCCGTTATCATGGTAGTGGCGCCTCCGTTAATACGTCCGCCTTACACCACTCGGCCACCGATGTTCATGCTGGTAGGCCTTTTTTTCAAACGAAAAAAAAAACACTACTGCTAAAAATGCTGCCTCGTTATGGACTATAGCAGCGGTTCTCAACCTTTTCAGCTCGGCGACCCCTTTTCACAATTGCCCACTTTGACGCGAACCCCCCATCCCCTTGCACACACACACACACACAGGAATCCAGTTTTTCGATGGTCTTTGGCGACCCCTGGCAAATCGTCAATTGGCCCCTAAGGGGGTCGCGACCCACAGGTTGAGAACCCCTGGACTATAGTTATCCATTGGCTGAGTAGTACCGCATAATGAATGTGTTGGACAGCATCACATCATGGGCTGAATAGTACCACATCATGGGCTGAATAGTACCACATCATGGGCTGAATAGTACCCCATCATGGGCTGAATAGTACCACATCATGGGCTGAATAGTACCCCATCATGGGCTGAATAGTACCACATCATGGGCTGAATAGTACCACATCATGGGCTGAATAGTACCACATCTTGGGCTGAATAGTACCACATCATGGGTTGAATAGTACCACATCATGGGCTGAATAGTACCACATCATGGGCTGAATAGTACCACATCATGGGCTGAATAGCGCAACACCATGGGCTTATTAATATATAGTTCGTCCATCGTGGTTCGTTGATATCCACTTTGTCATCCAGGAGGCTGAGGGTTTTGCACTGGGGTTTTAATAATACTATATGATAGTACTACATCATGGGCTGGATAGTACCGCATCCTAGGCTGGATTTGGCCCGCAGATCGTAATTTGGGCCTCACTGTTCTAAATCATCAACGAACTGCTTGATGAGACAAATTTGAAAAAAAAAAAATTAACCGCATTTTGTACTAGTTGTAGCAAACATTATTTGATGAACTATTGACCATGAAGATCTTTTATTTGACAACACAGCCTCTCCAGGACCCTGATAGCCAGTCAAGCGTGTAAATTTGGAGTACCTCAGTGCCTGCAAGCAGCCAGTGAGCAGTACAGGTCGTGGATGGATAACCCCAGTATTAACCCGTGAGTATTTATTATTCTTTTCATGATTTTAAAAGATTAAACATTTTTCGTACATTTTTTTGCCTCTAAAAGACTAAAAATGGTTTTAATGTTGATTTGAGACAATTGTTCATTAAAAGTAATGTACCCTTTTCAGACATATTGATCTAGAATCTAGACTAATCTAGAGGATAGATGATGTAAAGGTTATCCGTTACTTTGCCCAACTGATTCCATTTTACTGCCAAGAGAACAAAATATTTTTTTTTTTAACTTTTGCATAGAGCAACTTTTTACGTTTTGTGTCTGTTTTATTTGTCTGCTCAGTGTCTGTTTTATTTGTCTGCTCAGTGTCTGTTTTATTTGTCTGTTGAGTGTCTGTTTTATTTGTCTGTTCAGTGACTGTTTTATTTGTCTGTTCAGTGTCTGTCTTGTCTGTTCAGTGTCTGTCTTGTCTGTTCAGTGTCTTGTGTCTTCTCTGTGATGGTAAAACATATAGTTGTGTCTCACAGCCATGCTTTTTTTTTTAAATATTGAAAATCTTTGTACCTTTTTTTAAACAATGTTTTCTCGAATAAGTGAAAAGTTGATTTTGTTTGTTGATGTCTACACTCTCCTACCTACATCTCTCTTAAAACTTTAATACATCAGCATTAGATGTATAACTCATCTCAAGTTAAATCAGTGAACATTGTAATAACAGTTATATTGAGTTTTTGTTCACATAAGAAGTTTGTTCAAGCTATTTCAAATTTATTTATTAAAAATATAAAATGCTTACATTGGTTCAGTTGTACTAGCCGTATGACATGACAATCCAACAAACAACCTACTCGGGAGGGGGGGGGGGGAGCTGCGAAAAATAATGTTTTATTTTCGGTGTAATTTATCTGAATATTAGTAAAATTACATTATTACCAATGTTTTAAAAATTAGAAGATCTTAAGTAAGAGACGACGTTTCATCATAAGACCTTGTCAGATGTAGACCCGTCCTTTTGCAAGAGGCGTAGGCAACGATATGGGTCAAAGCTTTTTGAAGAGAACATTTCAAAACGTCTTCGCTAGCGTGATTCTTCTGAATTTTTTTGTCTCATAATGGTCGAATTTATTTCGACTATTGCGCTTCGTTATATCCTCGATAGAAACGTCTTTACACTTTACACGAAGAATATTTTAAAAAAAAGATCACGCCCATTTCAGACGTCCGTGCGCAATATATAGGCCTACCTAGAATGTCCCTTGCATAATACTATTAATTTTCCTCTTTATTATTAGACAATATAACAATAGATTTTAGGATGAATAGTGCGTTCTAAAAAAAACAACACATTTTTATATTCTCTCATCTTACTACGAGAAAAATGCGTTCTAGACGCCAGAAAAAAGAATTTCTGAAGTTGAAAATGCCAGAATACGCTTATCGCAAGGGCCATGTCTGGAATCAAACCCCTTGCAGACTTTAGGGGGAAATCTGCGGCATCTTCAACTCTTATAACCAGGAAGAACCCTCTGCAACGTTTGAAAATTATGTAGACAACACTATTTCGGGAAAAAAAACTGACTCGTTTTAGTGAAATTTCATTACTTCAATTTTGAATTTTTATACATAGGGTTTAATTAATATAAATGAAAAATAAAAAAAATTAAAAATTGTGAAAAAAAAAAAAAGAAATGGTCTGCAAAAATGGATATTACATGTACAGCGCTTTTGGTAGTGTGCAGCTCAGTATTAATAAAGTGGTCAAGAGAGGTTAAGTGCACTTGAACTTTTCTTGGCTTGACTAGGAAGGGGGCTGGAAGTTCGACACCCGACTCGGGCAGAGATGTGATTACTGAGCGCCTAAAGACAGGACGGAAAAACCTTCTCCTAGATACCCCCTCCCCCCACTGGCCCACAGATGAGATTGGACCATAGCGCTCTGAGCAGGCTAGAAGAAAGAAAGTGGCGCTATATAAAAGCGGCATTTATTATTTTACATGCAGGCGGCCACAACCCTCTCGGCTGCCCTGGATATATTTATAAAGTAATTTACTTTTAATTTATTTATTTGGGCATCTTTATTAATTACTGTTATCGTCATTTTCATTAATTAAAAAAATGTAACACTTTAAAAAAAACAATTTACTGCTTTAACATTTTAGAGTTATGTTCTGTTATAATATTTCACGCTGTGACTAAACAGTTACTGGACTTCGTTTCGTTATGTTTAAGCCCAAAACATTATTTGATAAGAAAACATTTTTAAAGGATAACAAGATTACAAAGACTGTACAAAGACAAACTCAAAATCGGCACCCGAAGTGGTCCACCCAGGCAGGTAAAAAGGCAGGTTTCAATATTTTCAGAAAGAACATCAGAATGAAATTTTATCAAAGACAAATTGCAGAGAAGAATGGAGAAAGAAGGTTGACGGATCTTGTGTGGTGCCGCAGCGGTCCACAGACCAAAGGATAAGTTAAAGTTAATGTGAAGTTAGATGTGAACCTGGCCTAACTTATGTCTTATAATGATTATATAATTGCTCTAATTATTAATTATTTTGTAAAGGGACAATTTCATATTCCTCAAGAAAAAAACAACCTTTCCGTAAAAAATAAAGGCCTTTTGTTCTGTACATAGTTATCAATTGTACAGAATTGCAGTTCTCGCGATAATATGAAAAAACTGCCTCCTGGTAGTATGTACATTGTCGTACACTGATATACAATTTTTTTTTTTTCTCTTTAAAGAAAAAACAACAACTTTTTATTGGTGTATATATTATGCATATTAAATACATTTTTTCTCTTTAAAAAAGTAAACACTTTTTTGGTGTAAATGGAGTAGTAAGTATAACAGAGCTTACATAACTTTGCAATACAAATGTAATAGAAAATAAATATTTCTTTTGACAAAAAATCTAAAACTATTTGCATAAATGTGATTAAAATATGGTGAATGGTTACCTCCCCAACTAAGGACCCTCCAGTGTTTGTTACTATTAATAGTAAATAGTTGTAAAAGTGGTGTATTTTTATGAAAAAAGAAAAAGGTAGCCGTTGCATCAGAACTTTGAATGGTCTAAAATATTATGATGTCGGCTTTTCACAATCTTTTCTAGTTTATGAGATCTGATCGGGACGGACGGACGGACAGACATTCCACACACAACTAATAGCGTCTTTTCCCCTGTAAAACGTAGTGGCAACTAGGTTATAATCATAAATGAGTCATTAATGAGTCGTTTCTTGCACAAAGCCATTGTTGGGAATAGCTTGACAGAATATACCATATTAACAAGAGAAGTTAATATGTTATTAACCCAACATCTGGCGTTACACTGTATTTAACTGCAATAGATATTTACTCTAACTTAAGCAAGCCAGTAAGAAGAATATTCTATCATACTATTTGGTGGATCATTTTGTATGTAACCATAATATGAATTACATATAATTGACGAATCTTCCTTTTTCAGGACACACTGAATAGGTTGGGTGAATGGTGCATTTACATTTAAAAATCACGTATCTAATCAAGTAGACGGTAAAATAAAATATTAAACAGGCAGAGAACAATAATCTAAATAACATGATATACTTATGTAGTAGGTTACTTTTGATTTATTTATATGCACATCTTTATTAATTACTGTTATTAATATTTTCATTATTTAAAAATGTAACACTTTCATATTAAGTAAAAAAAACAACAACAACCTGTTTTAACATTTCAAGATCAATGATTTTTTTTTTATAGATTTCACACTCTGACTAGAGTTATGGAACTTTCTCTGTTTCGTTACGTCTAAGCCCAAAACATTATTCGATATGGATAAAGGATAAAAAGCATTACCTTAGGACAGCGGTTCTCAACCTTTTTTGATCGCTTATTATAATCCCCCACTCGGTCTCGACCCCCACCCACACAGCAATAGAATAATAGACAATAACAATCCGTATTTTCGATGGTCTTAGGCGACCCCTGGCAAATCGTCAATCGACCCCCAAAGGGGTCGCGAGCCACAGGTTGAGAACCCCTGCCTTAGGATGTAATAATTTTCTCTTTTGAGTGACGTCTGTATTATATAGGGCAAAAAAAAAAAGGATCCAATGGGAATCTCAAATTTTTAAATATTTTTACAGTCAATATATTTTAATTTCGGTCCAGGGGCGGACAGGGTGTTAAAATCGGGCCGTGTATTTCGATACACTACGACCCACATAGACGTAATAAAACGTGACCTTAAATCAGTGAACATCAATACTGACCATTGGGAAGACATAGCCCGCACCAGATGGAGAGAGACAGTGACCAAGAAAGCTATGGACAGTGAAAGTACATGGAAAGAAAAACGTACAATGCGAGAAATGGCCAGCTCTTCTACCACCGAAACAAAAGCCACCTTAACCTGCGCTATCTGTGGACAGGAGTGTCTCTCCAAAATAGGGCTCCACAGCCACATGTAGAAGTGTGCTCTGAGATGAACCATAGTCGTTCTACGAATGAAGGAGGCCAATACGACCCACACATTGTATATCATTTGATGGACATCCATTTCTAGGTCTACTTGTCCTAAAAATCATTCTATTAAGTTTGATAATGTATCGATAACTGAACATATGCATAAAATGAACTCTGTATCTTTTACAGAAATATAGTAGGCCGTATGTTTCCTTTTAATCGCTATAAGGATATTAAGCCTACTAGTAGCACTGTCTATGGATGTAGACTATTACATTATTTCGGAAAATGTGTTAGATTAAATTAGCAGTACACTGTAGAGTCTTTAAAGGCTTTTATTAAACACGACCCTCAGAGGGGCCCCACTTTTACTAGATAATGTTAAAAAGCGTTTAACAAGTAAATACGTTCTTAAGTAGCATTCTTGTGGCTCTTTAGGTGGCCCATTTCAGGACCATTTCGGTACCGCACCACCGGTATAGCCAGTCCGCCCCTGTTTCGATCTATATTTAAATGGGTGTCCTAGTAGTATATTGTGTCCTAGTACTATCATTTTTCCTAGTAGTATCATGTGTTCTAGTAGTATCATGTGCCCTAGTAGTATCATGTTTCCTAGTAGTATCATGTGTTCTAGTAGTATCATGTGCCCTAGTAGTATCATGTTTCCTAGCAGTAACATGTGTCCTAGTAGTATCATGTGTCCTAGTAGTATCATGTGTCCTAGTAGTATCATGTGTTCTAGTAGTATCATGTGTCCAAGTAGTATCATGTGTCCTAGAAGTATCATGTGTCGTAATAGTATCATGTGTCATAGTAGTATCATGTGTCATAGTAGTATCATGTGTTATAGTTGTATCATACGCCCTATTAGTGACGCCACTGTGTCCTAGTAGTATCATGTTTACTAGTAGAATCATGTGTCCCAGTAGTTACGCCACTGTTTCCTCGTAATATCATGTGTCCTAGTAGTGACGCCACTGTGTCCTAGTAGTATCATGTTTACTAGTAGAATCATGTGTCCCAGTAGTTACGCCACTGTGTCATCGTAATATCATGTGTCCTAGTAGTGAAGCCACTTTGTTTAGTAGTATCATGTGTCCAAGTAGTATCATGTTTACTAGTAGAATCATGTGTCCCAGTAGTTACGCCACTGTGTCCTCGTTATATCATGTGTCCTAGTAGTGACGCCACTGTGTCCTAGTAGTATCATGTGTCGTCTTAGTCCCGGGCTCAATGAACCATTTCCTACTACGTCCTACGAAACGGTGTATAAGAGTAGTGTGTGATAATCTTACTTTAAGGAACGTCTGTAATTTACAAGAAAAGATAGGATAACTGTTCCTCGGAATCGCACGATTAAATAAAAAGTTCTTTTCCTTTTATTATTGAAAGAGGTTTAGTGTTTACGTTTAACGTATAGATCTATATATAGGGTGGCCGATAGAGGAGCGGAAAATTGGTCAAACAGCTATTTTTTTTTTACCAAGAAAAATTTCTTTATTTTTAAGGCATGTTACAATTTAATAATTTTCGTGGCTGAGCGGTTTCAGATTCGAATCCTGGTGAAGACATGTATTTCTTTATTTCGGGATCTTTAGGGCGCCTCTGAGGCCACCCAACTTTAATGGGTATCTGACATTATTTGGGTAAAAGTAAAGGCGGTTGGTCGTTGTGCTGGCCACATAACACTCTAGTTAACCGTGGGCCACAGAAACAGATGACCTTGTTTCATTTGCACTATAGACCGCAAGGTCTGAAAGGGGAACTTTTTTTTTTTTTTTTTTTTTACTAAATTTTAAGGGAGTATTTAAAAGATTAGAAATAACTAACCATTTTATGACCAAAAAGCTAGATCGAGCTTGATTAACATAAAGTAATCAATACTGATTTTCAGAATTGTTTAATTCAATAGTTAGAGGTTTGTCACGACATAAAAACAATTGAAAAAGCAGCTCACAGGTGTGTATATATATATATATATATATATATATATATATATATATATATATTATTATATATATATATATATATATATATAATTGTTTATATTACAAATATAAATGCTCAAAATGTCGTTTGTGTACTTCAGAGCTCGTTGCAAGCTCTTCCCAATCTCGTTTTCAAATCATTACTAGATATATGTCACATCGACATTGCTGAAGCTTTGTTAATATCAAACTCCAGACACAGTCTTCCATGGCATTTAAGTCTGGACTTCTGGATCTTGCTATTCCTGTTTGACCCTCAAATGTTCCGCTGTTCAATCAACCTCCCATGTATTTTGTTTTCTTTTCAGAATCGACACAAACTTCCGCTCTTTCGTTTCATGCTACGCTGTCTCTAGAGGTGACTGGGACGAGTGGAATTTTACATTCACAGTAAGTTATAAATAGAAAGTTCCAATGTCATGGAGGGGGGGGGTCATAAAAATTACGCCATAGACCGAGAAACAAAAGAAGGCGGAGCTATACGAGACGAGAGCGGATGGAAGTTTTGGTTTTTAGATTGACGTTTTAAAAGTAAAAAAAAAAAAAAATGTCCCACCGTTATAGGAACTATTCATTTACGTGGGGGGGGGGGGGGGAAGGATAACTAAAACAGTTTTTTTATGTTTAGGAGGCGCGGTGGCTGAGTGGTAAAGCGCTTGGCTTTCGAATCGGGGAGTCCGGGTTCTAATTCTGGTGAAGACTGGGATTTTTAATTTCGAAATCTTTGCGCGCCTCCGAGTCCACACAGTTGTAATGGGTTGCTGACATTAGTTGGGAAAAAGTAACTTTGGTTGGTCATTGTGCTGGTCACGTGACAAACTCGTTAACCATGGAACGCTGAAACAGAGTACCCTTTACATTCTTTGCCCCATAGATCGCAAGGTCTGAAAGGGGAACTTTACATTTTTTATGTTTACGGTGTACATAGTATGTGCTGTATGCGCGCTGGACTGTCGTTCGGTCGTCTCAAAGATCATGGGTTCATAGTTCATACCCTGCGGGAGGTTTGGACAAAGATATAGATTATCTTCAACTCCGAAGGAAGATTCGAAACATGTAAAACATTTGACATGTTGCCCCTATGTAGGCCTAGTTTAACTCTTTCTCTCCTAACTGACGATTCAAACGTTGATTCCATCAGAATGGGTTAAATAACAACGGAGAGAAAGAGTTAAAAAGTATGCAACTATATTGGTGTCAGCACTTTGTAGTCAACTAAAATCAAATTTACAAGGTTTTAAAAATTATTTGTTTCAAAATCTCGCCTTAAAAACGTTTGGACAATTTTCTTTTGTTTTCCTTTAGGTTCCATTATATGGCTTCCACATTTCTCTACATCGCTTTCTCTTCATGTTATTTCTTCATGACTTTATTTTAAGACCTTTCGATCATTTGGGACCAGATGATGTAAAACTCATCTCTTTCTATGGCCGACGGTTAACGAGGGTGTGATGTGGCCAGCACAATGACCAATGACCTTTAATTTTTAAATATATATCAGATACCCATTAGACTTGGGTAAACTCACGAGCATAAAAAATATTCTTCATAGGGATTCAAACTCAAGTCCTTACCGTTCGAAAGCCAAGCGCTTCACCATTCGACCACTACGCTGCTAACTGTTAAACTTCCTGAATGTTGGTGTTAAACACATTTTTTTTCTTTTTTCCTAGAAATACATAGAATCCGAGCTGTCAACAGAGAGGCTGACTCATCTACAAGCTTTGTCCTGTGCCCGCCAGCCATGGATACTGAACCAGTAAATTGAATCTTAGTTTTATATCTCATTATAACATCTTTTAGCCTGTATCTGTGATGTGACGCCAAACTCGTGACCCGCGGGTTATTTCCGGCGTTGATATCCGGCCCTCAAAAGTGATCAGTCTACTGGACGGTGTATTTGTTTTGGATGGTGCTCTTGACTCTTGACAAGAATTAAGGAAATGTGTATGGTCCCGATGATAACACAGGGCACCACCTGTTTCGCATAATATGGAATCAAGATTGATAATTTTCGAAAGTTGAATAAAATAACAGCCTCCACTATGGTTTTACTTTTCTTTAGGTCAACCCAATGTCGAAATATAATCAATTTTCCGCTTTTAGAAACACACATCCATCTGCTTGGCGCTACAGCCTTTGGAGAGCTCTTGTCTCTGGTCTCGCTACAGCCTTTGGAGAGATCTGACCTTATTTGTCCATTTATCCTAGTGGCGCTACATCATATGGAGTGATACCAATTATTTAACTATATCTTTTTTACAGTTCATTGAATACATATGATAATAACATTCATAGATCTCTGTATCCTGTGGTATCAAGTGGTTAGTAGAATTAATAATACAAAAGCACGTCTCTTCCTTTTGTATGGTTGTAGTTGTTGATAGTTTGTTGTAAATAGTTTCTGATACTCTTTCTGAAAATAATGAAACCTGCCTTTTTATCTACTACCTTTATCTACTTGAGCGGACCATATCGGGGGCAGATTTTGAGTTTGTGTTTTCACACAAACTTTCTTTGTAACCTTATTTATTTGTAATTGGCAACGCTAAAATCATGAAATTGAGCTAAACAATTGGTAAAAAAATATTTCTAATCGCACAGATTTTTTATGGTTAGTCTAGAAGTCTTGATCTATTACAAATATAATTACATGACATCCAAACTAATTGATTCACTTAGGAATAAAGACATAATTCCTACATCACACAATTTCTTTTTGTAATCCGGAGCTACATATCTGATTCTCACGATTCATGCGTTTAAAAAATTGATAATATATGGGTTTTTTATTGGTCATAAACCCCTTGTTTAAAATCTTAAAAGTAACGGCCCCCATTATAACGCTGCCCTCTGTTGGCTTTTGAATTATAGATCCCCTCTACAAACATGACACAAACTTATTTCCTTTAATTTCAGCTACATGGAATTAATACTGTCTGATGATTCATCGATACGTTTCCACGAGCGTCTGAACGTGATCTCGAATGTGGCTTCTAATGACATAGGACGAGCCCTAGCCTGGAATTTCTATAAAACAAACTTCAAGACACTAAAACAATTGTAAGTTCCTTTAGAATTGTCTTAACAATATTGTCTAGACCAGTGTTTCCCAAACTGTGTTCCGCTGGACCATTGTGTTCTTTAAAACCTCCTTCAGTAGCAATTCCCATCCCCACTTGAACTCATCATGTTTCATCTTCTGCCCTTTATTGCCCCCACCCTCCGCACTCAATCTAATGTTTTTTTTATAACATATCTTCTCAAAATTCTGTTTCAATGAAAAGTAACGGCAAGGTGCCTTAAAATAAATTGACCACTGAGTTCTCTCAGTAGACAGACGTGGGAGCGCTTGACCCCTGGTCTTCTCTGACGATTTTGCATATGTATGTGACCTTACTGGATTAGGCAACATCTATTTATACGTAGTGCAACAACCCCTGAAGTTTCCCCGCTACAAGACGCTGCTGGAAGCTGACCGCCTCGAACCCTGTCCACTGTTCATGAGTTCTGATGACGGCTTTCTTGTTAAAACCGGCGAGGCAGATTGTTTGGACTGGTTCACTGGGTCTTTGTTTAATTCCCACCCTGGTACTTAAAGTATCGTTGCATTGAATAAGTTATCTCCCTAGTTCACGGAGTAACCGGATGTGGAATAGTTTTAGCTTCTGTTATTACCCAATCTGCTTCCACAAAACAGATGTTTCCACCGAGGTGACACATTAAGGCCACACGAAAGGGGAAACCACGGTTTCCTAAGCACAAATATTTTGGAGAATTTCAACTTTTATTTATTATTGTCTGTTTTCAGATATGGCTCCTCATTCTTCAGTTGGCAGAGATTGTTGGCGTCTTTAACTAGCAATTTCAACACAGCAATGGAACTGAAAGAGGTACTGAATATAACTTTTTTTTTTAAATATCAAAAATAATGTCTTGTAGTCTTTTTGTTGTTTGTGTAGATAGAATGTTGATGTATTACTAGAATGTCCAGATCATGTACATACTTCACATCGAAATTTAGATAAGCTTGAAAAGATGTTTCATAGAGAGAAAGAAGAGAAATAAGAGAAAGAGAAAAGAGAGCTATAAGAGAGAGATAAGAGTTATAGATAAGAGAGCGAGAAAGAGAGAGAGAGAAGAGAAATGGGTAGGTACCGATGTTGATTTTGCTTCTAGAATTCCTAGTAGTCAATTAGAAGTTCCTTCTACAGCTCTAAAACATTCAGCTAAGCTGAATTTTATGTATCCTTTATTCCCTTTTACAAAGCTTATATTAGTCAGTCCGTCTGTCTGTTTGTTTGTCTGTAAATAGTTTAAACATGATTTTTTTCCCATTTCTCATTCTCAGATCAAATTCAAACTTTGCATAATTATTCATTGAACCTAACAAGACATGAATCAGTCAAAAAAAAATTAACCAATGTTTTTTTTTTCGTGATTACTTATTTTCTTTGATTTTGAAATAAGGGGAAACAAATAATACTTAATGAGAGATGTAGATGTATATATGGATTTACTCCCCTGATTAATAAAAGCGCTGGGTTTGAATTCCAGTGGACAATAGTTCACCTATCAAACCGTATGGTCTATACGGCTGATACTGTAAAGTCATCTGATACTGTGGCCTACAGTTAACGAGGGTATCATGCACAAAGCACAAAGATCAACCGTATTTACTTTCCCCAACTAATGTCAGGTACCCATTAGAAATGGGTGGACTCGGAGGCATTCTAAAGATTCCGAAAGTAAAAATTCCAGTCATCACCAGTATCTATCTATCTATCTATATCTATCTATATATCTATACATCCCCCATACATCATCCATCCATCCATCAGACTTCTCTACGCCCATTCAAATAATGTGTATGCACCAGGATGTACAAAAATGCTTCAGAAGAAATTTTTTTTCAAAGTCAAAATTTTGTTTATTATCTTCTGTGTTTATTTAATTCTTATGGTATTCCTCAGTTGACTGACTTCCAGGCTCAACAGGAAGGCAATCTATCAGAAATAGCAACGACTTTGTCACAGGCCATTGACAAGGTCAAGGCCAACATTAAATGGATGGAGAACTACCAACCCCATATTCGTCAGATAATTACAGAAAAACTAGCCCAATCGACAACTTGTCAATGATTCTATTTCATACAATATTGTTAATGTAATGTTTAACATTTTTTTACACTGATTACAATATTTATTGTAAGAAAAATGTTTTTTTATTTAATGTATATATTTCCGAAATACAATATTTTTTTTACTATTATCTATAAGTGTTCTTTGTTAATTTCCTTACAAAAGTTAATCTCAGTTATCTTCTCTTTGTTTACTTCTTTATTTTTTGAGGTCCTAGGTAACATTCTTTCATTATTTAGCAACTACAAGAAGGGAAAGCGATGTGGGGAAACGTTGAGCCAATCAAATGGAACCTGAAAAAAAAAGAGACTAAACGCGCCTTTGCCCCTTCTTCTGTTAGTAAAAATAATTCCGCCGGAATTAATATCTTAGCCACAAATGAAGGCCAGGTATTAGACTTGTTGCAAGAGGCTATTAGAGATGCGTGCCATTAGGAGGCATTTTATAGGTAGTGCTGTGCTTATATCCATTATCGCTTTCAGTAATGACAAACTTGCGGAAATATACATAGTTATAAAATAAAAATAGAATATATAATCCTCCTAATATATATATTAAGTGTCACCAGTTTCTAATTTATTTTTTCTTCAGTGTTAACTCACGAAGCCTTTTTCCCTGATCGCACGGCAACAGAGGTTTGAATTCATTGAATTCAGAGTTTTACTTTTCCTAGGTGGGTAGCCAGCAACGGCTTACGAGCCCCTCTTGCCCGAAGCTTACTGGATTAGGCGCCAGTTACTCGCCTTTGCCCTTTCTCCTGTTAGTGAAAACAGTTCCGCCGGACGTGAAGGCCAAGCAATTTATAGGTAGAGGACTGCTTATATCCATTAGCACATCGGGCAATGACAAACTTGTGAATATATATATATATATATATATATAAATAAATAAATATAATATAAATACATAAATATGAAAATAAAAAACTAAAAAACTACTGTTCATTTATGTATATTTTAATGCGTAATAATAGTTTTAAAAAATCATGTACAATAAATTGGAATACAATCCTGTAAATGATGTACAACAGTACAAATAAAGATATATTAGCAATACTGCTTTATACAATATTTTTATAATTTATTAACATTATTTATAAACTATTATAGGAAACATATTTACTATACAAGCGAGAAATTTGGACATTGCCTAATATTTAATCTGTTGTTTTAATTACTTTTTTTTTAAACTAGGGTTTACAATCTTTTTAAACAACAAAACACTGGAATAGAGAAAAATAAAAAAAAGCGATATCGTAAAATGTGTGGCCGATGTAATGAAACATTAAAGAATGAAAAAGTAAGAAATTAGATTAGGAAAGATTCGAAATAGATAGACTAAACAAAAAATTATCACTTGATTCTCTGAAAACATAATTTATCAGCACTTTATTCAGCACCGGATACACCAAAAATCTTGCTATATATAGGTTTTCCGCCACGTATGAAAATCTCTAATATAGGTTGGGGGGCATGAAATATTATGGTAATTAAGGTCAAAGTTGGTCCTGGAAAGATGGGAAAACAATCGAAAGCGAGGCTGGTCGTCTAAATGTCTGGTGTCATGGCTTCTATGGAATGAAGAGTTTCTTGTGTTTGTGCCATTATGATTTGCAAGAAAATAGTAGACACAGAGTTAACTCTTTCTCTCCGTAATTATTTACCACATTCTGGTGGAATCAACGTTGGTATCGTCAGTTAGGAGACACAGAGTTAATGGTACGTGTTAACTCCGTATGTACTCTACTCTTAAAAATATTACATGAGTCATTTCCCTTTAAACAAGCCCCTGTATTTCCAATGTTAAAGAAAGGAGTGACAAGTCTGACAATTTCTCAATGTTAACTCTTTTGCTCCTAATTAACGATACCATCGTTGATTTGACCTCATAAAATCAAATTAAGTTTTGGTCTTATAAACTTGTATTTGAGTTACATAAAAAAAGAAAATACATTTTCCTCTAATTCTATTCCAAAAGTAACATTTTCTGAGCACAAGCAAAAATGTTATTGAATGTTAATCCTAACAGGGTAGTATGTCCAAATGTGAAAAATTCTATCAGAACGTGGAAAAATAATTTTGGAGTTAAAGAGTTAAATCAAAAATATAGAAAACTACAAAAATACAATCTAATAAAACTATCAAAGCTAGTAACAGCTTTTCCCTTTCGGGGCCGCTTAAAAACCTGGCTGTTACTGTGTCTGAGAACTAATAATGATAATAGTAATATATATTATTTCTATTATACTCATTACATCTCAAAGTGACTATTGAAGGCATAAGTATATTAGATTGAACCATTTTTTTAAATTTATAATTACAAAAAATATATAATAATTTTATAAACACATAAAAACGATGGGACATCACTCGGGTTAACTTTTGAGAGAAGCCGGTAATTATTATTACAGAGATGGGGGTGCTGAATTCTTTTTTTAAAGAGACCTTTAATGATATTAGATTTATGTGGTTCCGCGGTCATAAATATTAAAATGACATTATCACTGTCACGTTAGTTAGTGTATATGTGGCTCTTAGTACAGACGGATAATACGGTTTTATCATAGAAATTGAGCATTTAATAGTTTAACGTAAGGTTTGATTGTCATGAAGTGAATCAGTGAACAAGTGGATAAGTCAACATGAGGATAAGTGAACAAGTGGATGAGTAAACAAGTGAACAAATGGATTAGTGAACCATGTCCACCTTAAACTCAAAATAAAAATACAATGCAACTTTAAAAAAGCCACTTTCATTTATACGTTGAAATAGACTTTTTAAAACACATTAAAAACACCACTAGGGTCCCTTGGGTCTCTGTAGCTCACCGGAGAGTATTCAAGTGTTTTGGTGACTAGATTTTTGGTTTTTTTTTTTTTAACCCTTTTAACTCATTTAAACTCATTTGTACCCTAGATTAACACAGTTCAGAATGAACTTTCTGTAGAAACTTGAGGATGCCATCTCCATTACTTGATATCCAGCGAATGTTGGCCTCGACCGTTTTGATGACGTCAGCGTAGTCTTCTTTAACATGTACTTTAATGAACTCTTTCAGCTTAGAAAAAAAAAAAAGAAAAAGAAGATAATTCGATATGGTAATTAATCACCAATAATTATTTGACTAATAGGTAAATTTTTAGCGGCCCCCGAAATATGAAAAGACGCTGTTAGTTTTGTGTGGAATGTCTGTCTTTCCGTCCGTCCGTCCCGTTTAGATCTCGTAGACTAGAAAAGATAGTGAAAATCCGACATCATAATATTTTAGACCATTCAAAGTTCTGATGCAAAGGCTACTTTTTTTCTTTTCTAAAAGCAAAAAATCTAATTTTTAAAATTAAGTTAAGTTAAGTTATGTAAGTTCTGTTATCTGTTATACTAAGTACTACACACACTCACAACGGACAAAGAGGGCCCCACAATCTGTAGGACCAGCCCTGCAAAGAGGACCCCGCCCCCTTTCCATCATGTACCCCTACAGTGCTTCTCAAACTATTGGAACTATTGGTGCACTTACCTGATCTAGCTCATACTGAGTGTTCAAATGGTCTGCGAGCTTGGCAACCTTTGTAACCGATTCGCCGTAACTATAAAATAAAAGAGAAATCAATTACGTCTTACAAGTATCTATCAGGGCCGGCCTTAAGTATAAGCACACTAGGCAGCCGCTTTGGCCCTCGGATCAGTGAGGGCCTCATACAAAATTTGATTTAAAAAAATGCGAAACTTAGCAGAACTTTAATGCTGTATGTCTACTAGCTAAGCTCTAAATCTCTACTATGACTTATGGTTCATTTACAGATGTTTACATCTACCAGTACTTGAAAGACTACAGATGTTAGAAAACCTTTGTTTTTTCCTTTCGGTGAAATGTCAAAACGTTATATCAAGTCTGGTGATCACGAATCGTCCATGAAACACATTCATGTTATAGGCGCTATAAAAATTTTACTTATTTGTTGATTTAGATATAGATACAGGACGGTTTAATTTTTGTAAAATTATACGGTATAATTTGTCAAAGTAAAAAAAAAAATTTAAGTTAAGCAATATATTCAAATTTGGCTAGAGAAGTAGGTATAGATTTAGATCCAACATCGGTTTTGAAATCGCTTTTGTGAAAGAACTATCCCATTCAGGAATTTCCGAAGGCTTTATTGATTCAAGAGTTTAATAAATAAATGTACATAAAAATTTAGCGCTTTGTATAGATTTTAAGGCCTATCATTGGAATATTATAAAGTGTAGTAGATCCATTTAACCAGAGTTCTTTCTAGTGTGTAAAAGGATTGGGGCGGAGGTGGAAAAAGGCGGGGTTAAAAATCTTTCGGCTGAATAAATGAAAACAAAGTACCCTCGTTCTGAAAACAAAGTAGCCTTGTTCTGAAATCGAGGCAATTATACATAAACACTGAAGCATAATCTTCAAATACAAATACAGAATCTAAAAAAATACTCAGAAAGACACAATTATAAAGGCACATTCCTCAATCCATATGCTAGAACAATTTTGTACAAATGCTCCTTCTTCCCTAGTGCTATTAGAGCATGGAATAAATTGCTTGAGCTAGCCAGGAAAATCAGTAGCTTGGCAAAATTAAGTCATTGGTTTACATGCAGGACTAGATGCATGGCGCGTAGGACGTAATCATCTTTAATTATTTGAAGTAACGTCTGTATTATATAAGATAATAAGGTAAGAATGAAGTATAAGCTACTTAAACTCAATTCTACTATTCTACTATTATACTTACAGCGCATAAAGTTGAGCAAAGTTGGCTCTGAAAAAATTCCATGCTAAAGCACGCCCGTTAGGGTTAGCCATAATATGATTGATAACATTAATAGGATCTGCTAACCGCAGATCGCTTGGTTCTAATAACTTTACAAGATATCTGCAAGAAAATGCATAAGAACAAAAGAATTATCTCCCTTGTTTATGTAATTTTATGTGTTCATAGTTTTAACGTTTTTGAATTTATTTTATGTTAGGCTGACATGAAAGTGAGATTTCTCGATACAAATTAAATAAATAAATAGTGTCTGTATGACAATAATCGTCATAGTAGGCCTGAACACTGACCTGTAACGTGAAGACCTATGGTCAGTGGAGTTTAATAGCTTGTTGCCAAGTCACAGCTCTGACGTACTGACCTCTGATGTAGCAACAAGTTATTAATCTCCACTGCCACGTCAAAAGGTCAGTGTTCAGGCCAACTTTGACGATAGGTCTCTGTATTAAGCCAGTAGCGTACCGAGGGAGCGCAGCGTAGGGTGCGGCATAAATGGATATAAGATCAGTACCTAATGGATTAGAGCATGGAATGGGTTGCCTGAGCTAGCCAGGAAAACCAGGGACTTGGCAGAATTTAAGTCAATGGTTAATATGCATGACTGAATGCATGACACGTAGGACGTAATCATCTTCTTTTTTTTAAAGTAACGTCTATATAATATAAGATAAGATGTTAGGCGTTACCGCGGTGTCTAATGGAGATAAACTAAAAAGAGGTAGCACTCAACGAAATCCAAAAGCACCGACGAAAGACCGCACAATCAATACAAGTTACTTAACACTGATACTGAACAAGAAGTTTAAAAGCAATGAAGGGAACCATCGAATGTCATCTAAATGCTTATAGAAGGCTTGCTATCTCTAAAGGGTTCCAGAAGCAGTCTGTTTACGTCGGCTGATGTTTCGCTCTGCCTAAAACCTATTCTTGTTTGTACTAGTCACGTTATTGTCTCTAAGTCAAAACTTTCCCTATTTCCGAAACAAATAATTAATTCCTAATCGTGCCATAACAATAAAATGGCATCTGTCATTTTTTCTTCATTCATAAATCGCTTCCATTAACTCTATCTTTCCGTAATTATTTTCCGCGTTCAGATGCGATTATTCATTTTTCACAATTTGTATTTCATTAGCATGTTAGGGTTAAACTTGAGTTACGTTTTTGTTTTAATTAGAAGATATTATAAGTGGTATAGATAATGTATGCCCTAACACCAGTTCAAGTTAATAAACCCCAAAAATAATTTAAATGGGTCACATCAACGATGGTATCGTCAATCAGGAGAGAAAGAGTTAAATGTATCGTTATTTCTTACTGGTTACTATAGGTAGTCAAATACAACGTAAAGTAAGATTCCCTTTCAGACCTTGCGATCTATAGGTCAGATGATGTAGAGGTCATTTGTTTCTGTGGCCTACGGTTAAAGAGGGTATCATGTGGCCAGCACAACGACCCAAGGTACCCATTAGTGCTGGGTGGACTCAAGAGGCGCCCAAAGATGCCGAGTTTAAAAATCAAAGTCTTCACCAGGATTCGAACCCAGGATCACCGGTTCGGAAACCAAGCGGTTTACCCGCTCAGCCACCGCGCCTCCGGAGAGAATTAAAATAGAGTGAGGTGAAAAAGAGGGATGGTGGGGGGGGGGGCCGCCTGGCAACCTCTGTACGCTATTGCAGTAAGATGAAATGTTACAAGGAGCGATGTTTAGGTTCATGTGAACACTAGAAGCAGTACTTATAGAAACAGTGTCACTACCTTCAATTGAACTCTTTATAATTACTTTTTCCCATCTAAAAAAAAGTAGCTAGGGTAGTTTTAGGGGTACGTACCGCACTGACACCCTTCAGGGGGTGGCATTAAAGAAAAGATATTTTTTTTTATTTTTGTAAATTTTATTATTATTATTATTACTATTTTTACTATGATTATGTATGCTCTGGTATTGCCAGGGTCGACTTTTACTAAATAGAAGAAAAAAATCATTGTAGTCTCTTAATCAGTGTCAACTGAGAAACTTTCTGATGAGGCCCTCTGAAAGGCAACGAGAATTTTCTTAGGGATTGTTAAGCCCCTTGAAGATATCTGTCTTTATCCCTTTGATTGATATAACAATGGAGTATATTGCTATTCTAGTTAACTTCCATAAACGCTTAATATCAATCCTAAGTTCCCATATTTCTTTATTTTGACATTATTATTATTTTTATTATTGTTATTATTATTATAAAAGAACGAGTATTTATTCTCTTCTTCTTATTATTATTTGCACTAGAAGACATTTTGAGAAAGTGTTGATTCAGTGATGGTGACACCTTAGCTAACCGCACCGAGCGACATCAACCCTAGCGACGCTTCTGGCTATTTTATACCTATTTAAAATGCTTGGAGACTGCGAACAGGACAAGGCATTCAACAGGTGGCGTCTCTCTAGGTAACTGCTTGACCATTGGAACATCTGAGCACACAATACAAATAAAGACACCAGTCAATAAAGGGAGACAAAATAAAATTTAGTGGAGATTTTCGCAATAAAATATAGCAATGTCAAGGACGCTAAACTAAATAAAAAAATAAATTTAGCTAAAATTTAAAAGAATATTTCAACGTCTGGCAGCCTCGTATAAAATCTCCTTTATCACCGCTAACTAGTTGCCCATTTATTTTAAATAAGTTTTTAACTCATATAGTGAAAGTTTATCGTTACCCATATACCAAAATTATCCTGTGTTTTAATCCGAAGAGCTTTCAAAATATTTTCTAAAAATGCACACTAATATCACGTACCATTTAAAAAAAAACATACATACACCAAAAAGCTAGCTATTTATATTTTTTTCCCGCCATATAGGAAGATCTCTAATACAGTCTTTTTTTTACTATTATCGTGTACATTAAAAATATCTGCAATATTGACACGGCTAATAACAGGATGAATATCTTATCTTATCTAATTAACAGGCGAACTCATAATTTTATAACTTTAAACATTTTTTTTGCCACATAAGTATTGAGACCTGAAGGTCAGACTGACATTGTGTTGTTTTCTCTCAATCCTCCTCCTCCCCCTTTTTTCATTCTTAAACAGTCATCTGGGGCAGAGGCGTAGAGTTGCTAGGAATTCGACATTATTTGGGGGGGGGGGGGGTCCCTGCATTTTGACAT
The DNA here is from genome assembly GCA_030265305.1 of Biomphalaria pfeifferi. Taxonomy (NCBI): domain Eukaryota; kingdom Metazoa; phylum Mollusca; class Gastropoda; family Planorbidae; genus Biomphalaria; species Biomphalaria pfeifferi. Next base: position 95,713 of record JASAOG010000205.1, read on the forward strand.
TCGAAATCATGACAACAGATAATGGGGTAATATTTAGTATTTAATGTAACAAAAATTTCAAACATTCATTTGGAGGGCCCCCTCAAGTGGGGGTCTAGGGGGATTTTCAAATTCTCTCCCCATCCCCCCCACCATAGTTACGCCACTGAGCAGGGGTCTGAATACATATATAATTGAAAACAGCAATAAATGCAATAAACAAAGCAAAGCGTCTGTAGGCCTATTCGACCTTCACTCAAATATCTTTCTTGCTCAGCTCTTGGTCATTGATGAGAAAGAACATTACACAAGACCTTGATCTTGGCTTATGACCTTGAACTTTAGTCATGCATGACTTTGAACTTACCTCATATGCAAAGTTCCATGCATCCCAACCTCCATAGGCCACAGCGGAACAACTAATGAATCCCAAAATATGGCGGTCGATACTGAAAATAGAAAGTGCGTAAAATTTCTTTTTTTTGTGTGTGTGCAATGTGTGTATTTATAATCATTAAAACCAATTATATTTAAGAAAAATGAAGTATTAATTTACCAAACTATGACATGTATTGATAGGTGGCCTGACTTATAAAAAAAACCTTAAAAATCCTATTTCTATGGTTTTTAAATAGAGCAAAATCAACTACTTTTGTGTCTTCTAGAGAAACCAAGTTGACCTACATTCTTTTCTAAATAAACAATATCGTTTAGTTAGAACTAGATCTAGTTGGATCTTAAAAGGGAGAACAAACATTCTAGTGTCAATCTAATCATTGTGAAGGGGAGATTGTGCCAATTATGGACGACGATGAAAGAGATGTAGAGGACGACTCTCCAACATTAGACAACATCATAAGATGTTAAAAGTCTAGGAATCCTTGAAGTCACACTAATCCTTGTGTTCAGATTGCTGCTAGAAAAGAAGCTGAACTGCGCAGACAACAAGCAGAAGCTGCTAAATGGGCCAGAGAAGAGGCCGAAAGAGTTACCCTAGAAATCTTGGCTGAAGGTGCAGACGAGAATGAGGAGGTACTGCTAAATATAACTCTAAAACAGCCACCTGAGATTGAGACTGATGGGACAGAAGAGACGGAGCAGTAAGAGGACATGCCAGCAGAAGTATCAGATCTTGAAGAAGCTGAATAAGACATTCCAGGATCTAACAGTGATAGAAACAGTTTTATATATATGTGTTTGTAACAATTATAATAATATGCTTGCATAATAATAGAAACAAATCTATTTCTATTTATCTACTAAAATGTTACTAAATTGACTGAGTTGTTCCAGACCTAGGCTCCTGAGACACTTACAGAGTGATATTTACATAACGGTATTATACAACAACTATTTTATGTCCAATTGACGAAATGTAAAGGAATAATTTAAAAAATTGTTTTTAAAAAATTGAACTAAAATGAGAAATAGCATTAAGTATGTTGCTGTCAATTATTTATTAAAAATACAATAAAATGAATTTATCTTAGTAAACATTGAATGGCTTACTTACGGATAACTGCTTGAATTGTTCATCCATAGGGAGAACTGTCTGTGCGCTTCCTTGAGGCAATTCTCGATCCCATACATGCAAGCCAAGGCCGAAAATAACTCGTTGGCTTGTCTGAAAAGGTTTCATATTAACATATTAACGATTGCCAAATAGACAGTCAAATGGCAATGTCTTCGATATCGAAGATTATGGATAAATGCAGTGTTTTTCACGACTACAAAAACCCTGTTAAGTCCCCAGAATGAAGTGAATTAAGTCGATGTCCATCGGAAGATTAAATTAAAATGCACATCTTACTTAATATCGGTAGAAAAGTCCCTGCATAATTCTAATTTTTTAGGTCTTTTTAAATTTTCTTTTTGTCTGCTGCACCTGTCTTATAAATAAGACAGTCTAAAGATAGACTAAAGACCTACTGAGACTGACGGAAGATTAATGGCAGCCCAAAAACTTATTGAGACTGCAGGAAGATTAGACAGACAATAGACCTACTCACACTGAGGGAAGACTAAAGATAGACCAAAGACCTACAGATACTGAAGGAAAAGTAGACAGACAATAAACCTACTCACGCTGAAGGAAGACTTGACAGACAACAGACCTACTCACACTGAAGGAAGACTAAAGACAGACTGAAGAAGAAATAGATAAATGTATGTTTTTAGGCAAATAATAAAATGAATTTAACCATAAGTAAAGTAATTTTCCACTTTCAAACCTTGCAATTCCATGGGGCAGATGATGTAAAGGAAATCTGTTTCTGCTGCTCACAATTAACGAAGATGTCATGTGGCCTTTATTTTCCCCAGCTAATGTCAGGTACCCATTAGAGCTGGGTGGACTCAGAGGTCCCCCTAAGTAAGCAAGAAGTAAAAATCCCATTCTTCACCAGGATTCGAACCCTCGACCACCGGTTTAGAAACTTAGCCCTTTACCATTTAGCCACTTACTTGTTTTTATATGAGAAAATAGTCTTGTAATCACAGCTAATCTCCATAAGAATCAATAACGCAGTCTTAGTCTTATCAATTAGCTGACAAATGGGAGATCATGAGTCCCCCACATAGCTATGCCCATGTTCGCTGGAGTATAAAGGTAACATTACAATGGTTACGGTGAGGGTTTAGATTAATACTTTAGTTTTGGTGAATGTAGACACATAAATTAACACCTCGTAGACCAAGTGATACGCGGCGATTTTGACTCTGAAAGTCTTGGCGTAGTCGTTTCAGCGGCGCCGTTTTGGCTCTAGAAGATTTGACGCTGGATGTTTTGACGGCAAATAAAAAAAAAACAACAAGCAAAAATTAAAAAAAATAAATAAATAAACTTGTAGAAAGGAAAGCACCGCAAAGCAACGGCCATGCATCTCAATACTGTAAGATTTATTTCCCTTTTTCTATCCGATAATAATTGATTACCTCCTATGGGTTAACAAATTGTTTATTTATACTCAATTTATTGCTGTCTTGTCTTGGACTATGAATAATCGTGCAAAATTTCAACCTGATCCGAGTAAGGGAAATGGAAAAAATAAAGGCTTTAAAATAATGAGCTAATATACAAAGTTCGTAAAAAGGCATAAAACTTTTTGCCTAAAAACCCTTGGTTTATTCCTCTCCACCCCTACCTGATATACAACAAAATGTAAAATAGTAATTTTTTAAAAGAACAATACTTATCTTAGGGAAAGGATAACTCCATTACAGCTATACATCTCAATAATTTAGAGGTTATTTCCCTTGATGGTATACAACAGAGCCTGTTGGATAATTTTATTTTTGCATTCATGTCTTGTCCATGCCCTTGAATAACTGATATCTTAGGCACCGCAAATGGAGTTTTTTTTTTGCCACGCTGATGCAGGGTAGCTTTCCCGGGTGGTGGGTAACCAGACAGGGCTAACGATCCCTGGCCTCAAGCCCAAGGCTTTTTTTATTTTATTTGGTAGATCATTGCTACGAATATACAGGAACGGAATTTCCATTTGTTTGGACCAATTAAAATGTATCTTTTCTTACCTTATACAAAACTAATGTGACTTACAATTCTTTGATAGTGTTGCCTTTCTTGTGAAGAATATGTTGATATTGCTGGGATAATTTGCATCGTAAATATTTCTAAGTAAACAAAAGATAGTAGTTAAAAAGTAATGAAATTATCTATGTATCTATCTATCTATCTATCTGTCTATGTATCTATCTATCTATCTATCTATCTGTCTGTCTGTCTGTCTGTCTATCTCTCTCTCTCTCTATCTATCTATCTATATGTGTGTCTGTCTGTCTGTTTGTCTATCTATATGTGTGTCTGTCTGTCTGTTTGTCTATCTATATGTGTGTCTGTCTGTCTGTCTGTCAGTCTTTTACATTGTTGCACTATTTTTCGCTATTTCAGTGTTACCACTTTGGTATTCTTGAAGTACTGTAGTACTATATGTGTATTTGGTAATATTTATGGTACTAAATTGCGGTACTGTTTTTAGCACTAACTGTGGTAATATTCTTGTACTGTTATCCTAGGTATTATATGTGGTTATATCTGTGTTAGTCGTACATCTCTATGGTACAGTCGGTGGTACTATCCCTGGTACTATCTGCGAACATTTTTGTGTATTATCCATGGCAGTGGTTCCCAAACATTTTCCTTAATGAAACACTTTGCATACTCTGAGACTTTAGCAGACACTTTGCTTATATTTTAGACAGACTAATTCACTTGGTGGTCTACTAATTAATTATTTCAGTAGTTCATGAAACACCTATTCAGGCCTCGCGAAAACAGCTTTTGGTAAACACTGATTTATGGTATTTTCTGAAATCTTTTTCACACAAGAGGTGTTACCTTAAAGGCATCATAAGCTGCAGTGTTCATCAGTCTTCTCATAACATCATGTAGAATTGTCCCTGGGGGAATCCAGACAAGGACGTCGTTTTCCTTGTGTAGATAACTCAGCGTTGCCATGGCAACGTCAGTAGACAGACGACCAGAGCTGGGATACAAATATGAGCTATTAATTTACTTGCCCCTGAGTTTTAAAGTACATAATTACAACCAATCAATTGAATTGATAATTCCTGTAATTATAAACATCCGCATGGCTTATGTGTAGATATCTAACTTTATAGGATCTTCTCCGTGGTGCTCATCCTTCGGCCTCATCCTATTGTCCTAATGTCATAGATTAAGGGATCGTGTGAAACATGTTGATTTGCAAGAAATTCTAGTTTAAAAATCCTTCTTCAGCAGCTTGTGGTGTGGTCTTAGATAAAGAGTGCAAGACAGAAAGCTACTCAATCGCATGACATGAATAACAAATTATCATATCTACATGTGCACTCGTATTATAAAGCTCAAGAATTTATTTCTTTACCTAAATTAGTTTTTTTCCATGGTTGAAATCTTTGTGAATAAATATTTGTTTCAATTTTGTTGCGAAGAAGAAGATTTACTTTTAGTCAAACTTATGTGCTGAGTAAATACAAACGCCTACAAAGAATGAATAAACATGACATGTAACAGGAGGCGCGGTGGCTGAGTGGCAAAGCGCTTGGCCTCCGAACGTGGGTCCCGGGTGCAAAAACTGGTGAAGACGACTTTTTAATTTCGGGATCAAGTACCTTTGTAGCATCTACTTTGACAATACGAATCTCCAAAAAGAAGATCTACAAAGAAGTCGGAATTAGTTCCCTTGTACTATATAAGCAATTGCTTGCGGGAAATTATTTAGACTTTTGTACTTACAGAGCTAAAGTCCAAGCGTCGTTGATAAGCTGAGCTCTATTCAACATCGGAATGACCTGGAGAGATTGAGACGATCACGTGATTGTATCAAAAGTGTGGAGGTACTTTTACATTGCTAAGAGAGAGAGAGAGAGAGAGAGAGAGAAAGAGACAGAGAAAAGAGAGAAAAAAGAATAAAGAAAGAAACTGAGAGAAAAGAAAAAAGACGTCATCCTCTTCATGTTTTAAGTAACGTCTGTATTTTAAAAGGCAAGAGAAAGAGAGTAACAGAGATAACGAGAGGAAATAGGACTGATAAGAGAGAAAGGGTGAAAAGATTGATGGAGAAAGAGACATTGAAATCTGACCTACAGAGAGAGAGACATTAAAAGTAAAAGAGAAAGGTCATGAAGCTAAGAGAGAAGGCGTGAAATAAGAGAATGTTCATAAAAAAACAAAAGGACAGCTGACTTTCAATAAGAAGGGAGTAGAGAAGGAAAGAAAAGCAAAATTAACAAATAATTAGAAAAAAAAAGAAGACTTTTATTATTATTTCTTTTTTTTTTTTTTTTTTTTTTTTTTTTTTTTTTTTTTTTTTAGTGGGAAGAACTCCACATTTACATTTATATATTTCAATAGTGCACAATTTATTTCCGATTTTTTTTTAATATCAAAACAATTTTAGTTAGTTAGAACTATTTAATTAACTTTTTTTTTCTATATTTATTCATGTTTCGTTTCTAGTTCCATCAGAGATTGGGAAGCGGAGTAAATAGCGTGTTGGAAATGTGTACAAGACAGACAGAGATGATATGAGCTTTGTAAAAGTAAGCTTCTGTGTAGTGAATCGGCCTTTAAAAAAAAAAGACAGAGGGATAAGGCAATACCTACATTACAATTTACAGAAAGATTTATGAGAGAAAGAGAGAGAGAGAGAGAAAGAGAGAGAGAGAGAGAGAGAGTGGATAGCTTAAGAGAGAGAGAGAGAATTAAGAGAGATATAAAGATGGTATGAGAATGAGTAGAGAGAAAGAGGGTGAGAATGGGATAGAAAGAGAGAGAGAGAGAGAGAGAGAGAGAGAGAAATAAAGTGGAGTTACAAGGTAACCGAGAGCAATGGCATGGCAGAATACCCTCGGGAACTTTAATCACATTGGTTTGGATCGTGAAAATGACCTAGTCATTCTTTTTACAAGATAAGTAATAGAATGTTAAATTTTCATATTTTTTAAAATAGTTCCAAGTGGAAAAATTACTGATGAGTTATTCAATCAAGGCCCTTGCAAGCATATTATAGAATTAAGTAAAGTAATGAATTTATTCTAATTTTATTATTATTATCTTTTTAATTCTTACAGTCTACACATTTTGTTCCTCACATGGGCCCTCAATCGGTAATAGGCGCGGGAGCAGTGAACCCCTTTGCGCCACGTTTGCTACGCCTCTGGTTAAGTCTGTGTGTGTGTGCGTTTATCGTATAAAAATGTGTAAGTAGACCTTCGCTATCCTCTATTGCAGTGTTTCCCAAAGTGGGATATGCGTACCCACGGGGCTACGCGAAGAGTTTAAAGGGGGTAGGCGCTGCACATAGTTAACTATGCTGATTTTTTTTAAATAACCATTTAGGTTATAAATTAGCATAAAATATCATAAGTTTTAAATTCTTTTTATTATTTATTTTTAAGTTTTTACAAACTCAAATACGATGCTATTTTAGATTTTAAGACGAATTTCTTCAAAGATCAGGAAATGGATAGAGATATTACAACTTCCGTCGACACGCCCACTTTTTCAATGCAAAAACTATGTTTCTATTTTTTTTAAATGTATTTGATACGTCTCTGAAGCATGCAAAAAAAAACAACAAAAAAAAACAAACAAAAAAAACTCACTAATTCAACACTTAATTGTAATAGAGTTATTATTATTTTGTGTGTATGGGAGACGAACGTATGCCAAAGGCAGTCTTTTTTGGTGAGCTAAAAGGTGGTCAACGTAAAAGAGGCGCCCCACGGAAACGCTTCAAAGACCACTTTCAACTTTCCTTGGCTGACATAGAAGAGAGCACCTGGTTGATTGCAGCCTCAGAACGAGAAAGCTGGAGGTCACTCACGAAAGCCGCGGGATACACATTTGAGACCAAAAGAAAATCTGCTGCCGAGGACAGACGTAGACGGCGAAAAGAAAATCTAAATCGACCACCTGCGGACAATGGTTAAGCTTGCCCTGGATGTGGCAAAATATGTAGGTCACAGCTGGGACTGAGCATCTACGGGAAATACTGCACTCCTCATTAATCTTCGGACCCGAAGACAAAGCCTTATTATTATTTTGTGTGTATATAGACCTATAAAAAATGTTTGTTAAAATAAATGCTTTCTGATAGGGGAGGGTTAGGAAGAAGGTGGGGGGAATTAGTGTTACGGAAATTCTATGATGGGTACGCATAGATCAAAAGTTTGGGAAACACTGCATTATTGGATGAGAGGCGCCTTTGAAATGTCAGCATTCGTCAAAACTCTTACCGTGTGATCTTGATTCAGTTGCTCACATAGCGCCATCCAGTTGTCCACATCATAGTTGACCCTGTAGAAGCCGTAGTGGTCAATATTGGCCAGTATCCATTTCGTGGCTTGACCAGCTCTGTTTCCATGTCCATAGTTTAGAACCTCTATGTGTAAAAACATCAATTAGTATTGGAAAAGCTATTTATAAATTAAGGGAGATAATTTATGTCAGCCAAGTGCCTCAACATCTATAGCTTTAAACAGCAACTCTAATTGACAAGATAGACTTGACATCTACAATTTTAAATAGCAACTCTAAGTGACAAGATAGACTTGATATCTACAATTTTAAATAGCAACTCTAAGTGACAAGATAGACTTGACATCTACAATTTTAAATAGCAACTCTAATTGACAAGATATACTTAACATCTACAATTTTAAATAGCAACTCTGATTGACAAGATAGATCTGACTTCACATTTACAATTTTAAATAGCAACTCTGATTGACAAGATAGACTTAACATCTACAATTTTAAATAGCAACTTTGATTGACAAGATAGATTTGACTTGACATTTACAATTTTAAATAGCAACTCTGATTGACAAGATGGCAAACCAGTAACACAGACTAAAAACGCAAAATACCTAGGTGTTATAATAAATGAAAAACTGTCATGGAATCCACATATTGATGAAACTATACAAAAATCCAACAAAGCATTAGGGTTTATTAAAAGAAATTTCTATAAATCAAATAAGAACATAAAACTAAAATGTTATTTAACGTTGGTTAGGCCAATAATAGAATATGCATCCACCGTTTGGGACCCCTCAACTCAAGAAAACATTAAGAAACTGGAACAAACACAAAATAGAGCAGTGAGATTCATAACAAACGAATATTCACATTTGACTAGAGTAACACCATTAGTAAAATCACTAAATTTAGGAAGCCTACAGGACAGAAGACTCAAAAGTAAAGTAGCAATTATACATAAAACACTGAACCATACAAAAACAAAATCTAATAAAATACTCTGAAAGACACAAAAATAAAGGCACATTCCTTGTCCCATATGCTAGGACAAATTTGTACAAATACTCCTTCTTCCCTAGTGCTGTTAGAGCATGGAATGGGTTGCCTAGCTAGCCAGAAAAACCAGTGACTTGGCAGAATTTAAGTCATTGGTTAATATGCATGACTAAATGCATGACGCGTAGGACGTAATCATCTTCTTTTTTGAAGTAACGTCTGTATTATATAAGATAAGATAAGATAGACTCGACATCTACAATTTTAAATAGCAACTCTGATTGACAAGATAAACTTAACATCTACAATTTTAAATAGCAACTCTAATTGACAAGATAGACTTGACATCTACAATTTTAAATAGCAACTCTAATTGACAAGATAGACTTGACATCTACAATTTTAAATAGCAACTTTAATTGACAAGATAGACTTGACATCTATATTAAAAAAAAAAATGGTTGAGAGAAACAGTAAAAAAAAATATGTAAATATACTATATTGGACAAACGTGTGGTAAGCGCTCAAGATATACTCTGAATTGTACCGGGTTCAAATCCAACCTACTGCCACCCCACCAACGTCAAATGGGAGGTTAGGGCTAGGATCGAGAAGTTTCCATCATGAAAAAAAAGAAAAATTTAAAATAAGCAAAACTCAACAACTACTAATAAAACAACTAAACAGCGATTGATGAAACAACTAATTAAATGACGAAACAACTAAACAACAACTAAATAAAAACTAATGAAACTACTAAACAAAACTATTGAAGCATATACATTAAGAATATTAAAACATCTAAATTACAACTATTGAAACAAATAAACAACAATTAATAACACAACTAAGCAACATCTAATGAAACAACTAAACAACAACTAATGAAACAACTAAAACAACAACTGATGAAACAACTAAACATGATATCAAAAGTAATTAGCCCCCAAAGTAATATTTATGGCTTTATTGTTACAAGATCCTCAGGGCTTGCTAAGACCTTCCTTCAGGGGACAGCGCGAAAAGAAAAAAGAAGATGCCGATAGAGCAGCGGTTCTCAACCTTTTATGCTCTGCGACCCTTTTTTACAATCCGTCTATCTGCCGCGACCACCCACACACACACACACACACACATACGGCAGTAGAAAAATAGACAATAATAATCTATATTTTCGATGGTCTTAAGCGACCCCTGGCAAATCGTCAATCGACCCCCAAGGGAGTCGCGAACCACATGTTGAGGACCCCTGCGATAGAGAAAGCGATGAGTAGACAACATTAAAGAATGGAAGGGCCTGTCATTGAAAGAGATTCTGATCAAGGCAAAAGAGAGAGATCAATGGAGAAAGATGGTTGAAAGATCATGTATGGTGCCCCAACGGTTTTACTAAGGGATAGGTAAAGATGAAGTAACAACACAAAAAAGAGTTTATCTCTTCAAAGTTTAAGGTTTGAGAAAGTGACCTTTAGGAATGTCAACAAAAAAAACAAACCGGAAATGACCTACTTGTTGTTTCGTTTTTCCACATCCAATGAATGTCTCGCAGGGCGTGGCCAACATGTCTGCTTTGATTGGTCATAAATGTCAATGGAATGTTCCAGGTGTAGCGCTCAGTCGGGTTCCTACAAACCGAAAACATGACAGAATCACTTTTACATTTAACCATGTTGATTATTTAGACAAGAGAAACATCTTAAAGAAGAAAAACATTTTAAACAAGAGAAACATTTTAAACAAGAGAAACATTTTAAACAAGAGAAACATTTTAAGCAAGAAAAACATTTTAAACAAGAGAAACATTTTAAGCAAGAAAAACATTTTAAACAAGAGAAACATTTTAAACAAGAAAAACATTTTAAGCAAGAAAAACATTTTAAGCAAGAAAAACATTTTAAGCAAGAAAAACATTTTAAACAAGAAAAACATTTTAGACAAGAGAAACATTTTAAGCAAGAAAAACATTTTAAACAAGAAAAACATTTTAAGCAAGAGAAACATTTTAAGCAAGAAAAACATTTTAAGCAAGAAAAACATTTTAAGCAAGAAAAACATTTTAAACAAGAAAAACATTTTAGACAAGAGAAACATTTTAAGCAAGAAAAACATTTTAAACAAGAAAAACATTTAAGCAAGAGAAACATTTTAAGCAAGAAAAACATTTTAAGCAAGAAAAACATTTTAAACAAGAAAAACATTTTAGACAAGAGAAACATTTTAAGCAAGAAAAACATTTTAAACAAGAAAAACATTTTAAGCAAGAGAAACATTTTAAGCAAGAAAAAAATTTTAAGCAAGAAAAACATTTTAAGCAAGAAAAACATTTTAAACAAGAGAAACATTTTAAACAAGAAAAACATTTTAAGCAAGAAAAACATTTTAAGCAAGAAAAACATTTTAAGCAAGAAAAACATTTTAAACAAGAAAAACATTTTAGACAAGAGAAACATTTTAAGCAAGAAAAACATTTTAAACAAGAAAAACATTTTAAGCAAGAGAAACATTTTAAGCAAGAAAAACATTTTAAGCAAGAAAAACATTTTAAGCAAGAAAAACATTTTAAACAAGAAAAACATTTTAGACAAGAGAAACATTTTAAGCAAGAAAAACATTTTAAACAAGAAAAACATTTAAGCAAGAGAAACATTTTAAGCAAGAAAAACATTTTAAGCAAGAAAAACATTTTAAACAAGAAAAACATTTTAGACAAGAGAAACATTTTAAGCAAGAAAAACATTTTAAACAAGAAAAACATTTTAAGCAAGAGAAACATTTTAAGCAAGAAAAACATTTTAAGCAAGAAAAACATTTTAAGCAAGAAAAACATTTTAAACAAGAGAAACATTTTAAACAAGAAAAACATTTTAAGCAAGAAAAACATTTTAAGCAAGAAAAACATTTTAAGCAAGAAAAACATTTTAAACAAGAAAAACATTTTAGACAAGAGAAACATTTTAAGCAAGAAAAACATTTTAAACAAGAAAAACATTTTAAGCAAGAGAAACATTTTAAGCAAGAAAAACATTTTAAGCAAGAAAAACATTTTAAGCAAGAAAAACATTTTAAACAAGAAAAACATTTTAGACAAGAGAAACATTTTAAGCAAGAAAAACATTTTAAACAAGAAAAACATTTAAGCAAGAGAAACATTTTAAGCAAGAAAAACATTTTAAGCAAGAAAAACATTTTAAACAAGAAAAACATTTTAGACAAGAGAAACATTTTAAGCAAGAAAAACATTTTAAACAAGAAAAACATTTTAAGCAAGAGAAACATTTTAAGCAAGAAAAACATTTTAAGCAAGAAAAACATTTTAAGCAAGAAAAACATTTTAAACAAGAAAAACATTTTAGACAAGAGAAACATTTTAAGCAAGAAAAACATTTTAAACAAGAAAAACATTTTAAGCAAGAGAAACATTTTAAGCAAGAAAAACATTTTTAAGAAGATAAACATTTTAAACAAGAAAAACATTTTAAACAAGGTTATAAAGACAGTTTGTGTGTAAACACAAACTCAGAATCGGCCAACGAAGTGGTCCACCCAGGCAGGTAAGAAAGCAGGTTTCAATATTTTCAGAAAGAACATCAGAATAAAATTCTATGAAAGAGAAATGAAAGAGAAGAATTGAGAAAGAAGGTAGACAGATCTTGTGTGGTGCCCCAGCGGTCCAGCAACCAAAGGATAGGTGAAAGTGAGTTTGACAACAGAGAATCTGACTTTAAAACATCTACTGATACAAGTTGAAACACGACCAGCACCAGTTTGCTTACAAACCATCAAGAAGTACAGAAGATGCAATACTATTCATGTAGGATCGTCTATACTTCTATACCATCGATGTCCAAAATACGGCCCGCGCGCCAGATGCGGCCCACGAGGTGGTTCCATCCGGCCCTCAGAAATGTCAGCACAAAGTGTAGAAAATCCACCCCTTTTCTAAAAAAAAAAAAAAAGGTTGACAAATGTATCTTAACCAACCTCTCTTTTTTCTCCGATGGATTGATACCATGACCTTAAACATTTGTGCGTTTATCAAATGGGACTGAATGAAAAATGTACCGGGAAATGTGAACGGTTGTTTACTTCCTTTGTGGAACATGACAGTGAGCCAACATGTTTAATTTGTAAAGAAAGTGTGGCTGTTTTGTTTTTAAAAAAAGATCAACATATAAACGACATTATATATATTTATATAGTTCGTCCATCGTGGTTCGATGATGACCATTTTGTCATCCAGGGGGCTGAGGGGTTTGCACTGAGGTTTTATGCCTCCTTATGTGGCTGGTGAGACCTATGTGAGTCCGGAATGTTCGGCCCACACTGGGCAGGTTATTTCAGCTGGAGCTAGTGTCGTTTGCCTTGCTTTTCTTTTCTGGCGTTTTTCTTCGACATTATAAAACAAATATGATGGCATTCTTGGATTGAGCCGTGAATAAAAGATTGTTAAACTACACCTAGAGAATGAAGGATCGATGAGATGATTTACCAAAAAGAGACAAGAAGATGAGTCCGTGGTATGGCTAGCTAAACTGTTGTTCAGTTTTTAAGTAGAGAAGTAAAACTAGCTTCAGAGGCATTAAAAAAATGTGAAAAAATCCATTAAATAATTAAAGTACTTGATCCAAGAGCGTCTAATCAAATAGTTTCAGGTTAATTTTATTTCGTGTCTGTATATTTTTCGTTCATGTTGCCCGCGACACGAGTGTCGGAAATTAAAATTGCCCGCAGGTTAAATTAGTAGGGAATCACTAGACTCTATACCATCCTCTGGATACTATGAGACACTCGCCAGAGTAGGCCTATTGTTCATTGACTTTTCATCTGCAGTCAACACCATCCAACCACATATCAAACGCCCACAATATGTAGAAGTGAATGGACATGTGTCAGGCACGAGAGAGCTTTGCACTTGAGCGCCGCTGGGGTGAGTTCTGTCACCAGTATTGTATATCATCTACACCAGTGATGCCCAAAATACGGCCCGCAGGCCAGATCCGGAACGAGACTTGATTTTATCCGGCCCGCTGGAACGCGAGCACAAAGTGTGGAAAATCCCCCCCCCCCTCTCTTTTTTCAAAAAGGGTTGAAAGTTAGGACCCTAACTTTTTCTCTTATGAATTGGTACCATGACATTTAATATTTGTACAAAATGGAAGAGCCAAAGAAACTAACTACAAGTGGACTCTGAAATTAGAATCTACCAGGAAAAGTGAAAGGATCTTTACTTGTTTGTGGAACATGATAATAAGCCAACATATATTTTTTATAAAGAAAGTAGGGCTGTTAAAAGACAACGTACAATATAAACACGTTTATAAACCAAATATTGCTGCTTTCTTGGTTTGAGCCTCGGTTAAAAATATAGTTAAACTACTCCTAGAGATGGTAGGATCGATGGGAATATTTACCAAAAAAAGACAAGAAAATTTAATATTGGTAAAGCTAGCTAAAATGTTTCTCATATTTTAATAAGCAATTTTACAACGCGTAAAAAAAAATAACTTGCAATATTCCATTAACTAATGTAAGGTCAGTTTCATATTGTTTTTGTACCTTTTTGTTCATGTGGCCCGCGACAAGAGTGTCGGAAATTCAAATGCCCGCAGGTCGAATTAGGTTGGGCATCACTGATCTACACCAAGGGCTTTCGGAGCAAATAAACATATACTCCAATCATAAAATTTGCTGACGACACAGCAATCATCGGCATTATTGCAGGTGATAAAAGTCTAAACTATTCAACAATTAACACTTTTTACCAATGGTGTATAGACAACTTTTTAGTTTTAAATTTTTAGAAAACTAAAGATTATAGGTTTAGGAAACGTTAAGGCCATCTTGCTGAAATTCAGATAAACAACCAGACCGTAGACCAAGTGCAAGAATATGAATACTTAGGTACAACCATCAACAACAAACCAATATGGAATAAACATTGTCAAAACATTTACACCAAAATTCATCAACCACTGTTTTATCTTAGAAAGCTAAGAAAATTAAAACATCGACAAAACAATAGTTTAACTTTTTTTATACAGCAAGTATCAGCAGTGTAATTCACTTTTGCCATCACTTGCTGATGAGATTGGACTAAAGCGCTCTGAGCATGCTATAAGCATGAAAGTAGCGCTATATCAAAGCAATAATAATAATAATAAAAGATTGTTAGACTACGCCTAGAGCATAAAGGATCGATGAGAAGGTTTACCAGAAAGAGACAAGAAGATGAGTCCGTGGTATGGTTGTTCAGTTTTTACGTAGAGAAATAAAGCTATCTTCAGGCACGTTAAAAAAGCGTGAAAAATATCCATTAATTAATTAAGGTACTTGATCCAAGAACTTGTAATCAAATACTTTCAGGCCAATTTCATTTCGTGTCTGTACATTTTCGTTCATGTGGCCCGCGACACGAGTGTCGGAAATTAAAATTGCCCGCAGGTCGAATTAGTTCGGGAAAATTAAATCATCGACAAAACAATAGTTTAACTTTTTTTATACAGCAACTATCAGCAGTGTAATTCACTTTTGCCATCACTTGCTGGTATGGTAATACTTCACTGGCCAAATGACGTGGACTATAAAGACTAATTAAAAAAGCATTGTATATCACTCGAACACAGTTACCATCTCTTAAAGAACTTGTCATGAAAATTGCACCCATTAAACCACTGTTACATCAGATCTGAACGAAGTGGTTGTCTCCTTTCCATAAGAACTAAAACAGAAACATTTAAGAACTCTTTTATCCCACTTCTGGTCAGAGGTCATCTGTTGTCATCGCGAAGTAAAAGTCTAATTGATATAGCGCTGCTTGTAAGTGTGTATTTAGTATGTGAATGTTGTTCGTATTTGCATCTATATTGTTATTTTTACAGTAGTTACGCTGAGGTGGTTAATTGTAGTCTAACTGAATTTTCGTTCGACCAATAAAATTATCTTATCTTATCTTATTAAAATATTATTTATATGACTGATTTAAATTAAATCTAGTTGATTCGACTTCACTCATAAACCTTGTATATAAATGTTACTAGTTCCATTCTAATTATTTGGATTGTGGCCAGTGAATGATTTTAACTCGATAGTTGATATTGAGCCTCGTAATCATTGTATTCAGAGCCGACCTTAAGCCACTGCAACCTATGCGGCCGCAGTGGGCCTCGCACTTTCATCGTCCCAGCGCTAATTCTAGGTGTAAATTTTAAAATTAAACCACTATCACTTATATATAATAACAGCAGCCTCCCGATTTTCCGGGACCTACTGGAAATTTCCTGAAATTGCAAAATATACGAAAAAGTCCTGTAAATCTCCCGAAATTACTAAAATCGCGTGAAAGCTCAAAAAAATCTCCGGAAAAAATTGACAAAATTGTCATTTTGGGGTTTCAATCCCAAGCGCGATAAAAAAAAAACGGCATTGTCTGCTTTCCTTTAAGAAACATTTATTGCAAAGATGAATTTTTTAAAATACAAAATCTACATTTTAACCTTATACTTATTCCCGCCCAGACTAGGCCCCGAGCAATCCGTTTCGTATAGGGCCCTGCAATAGTTAGGACCGGCCGTGAATGTATTTTCTTTGAAGGAAATTCTCATTAGATTTCCTTTTTTTTTAAAGTTATTTCTACTCGTGTCATTATTCTGATATAACCATTCGGTGTAAACACAGAAATCTCTGTTTGCCTTTCATCATCTGCACCTATTCTATACCAATATATATTGGCCTCCTTCAGTCGTAGAACGACTATGGTTCATCTCAGAGCACACTTCCTCATGTGGCTGTGCAGCCCTATTTGGAGAGACACTCCCGCCTTAATAGTGAGATGAAAGCCTGGGCATTGTTTATGGTCGGAACGATGTCGCCCACACAGCAGTTCCCCCCTATCCGCGCAGCTGATGTGACCAAAGGAACGGAATATCCAATACAGTTTGGTATCAGTAGCGCCGCAGGATCTGCCAGGCTGTAGCACGGTGTGCCACAGTCTGCCTAAGGGTCACCAGCTCCTTATTTTTCCTCAGGGCTGTCTCCCGAAGCCTTTCCCGTGTTTGGGTATAGCCGCGGGGCAGCGGAGATTTGGATTCAGAGTTTTCCTTCTCCTAGATGGGTAGGAGAACCAAAGCTTACGAGCCCCTCCTGCCCGAAGCTTACTGGTTTAGGCGCCAGTTGCTCGCCTTTGCCCCTTCTTCTGTCTGTGGTAACGGTTCCGCCAGGCTCAGTAACTGAGCCACACGTGAAGGCCAGGAGTTGGACTGATTGTCAGAGGCTATTTGAGACGCATACCATTGGAAGCACTTTATAGGTAATGATGGGCTTAAGACCATTACCACTTCCGGCGTCAACAACCTTGTGGAACCAACAATAACGTCAGAGTGCATGGTTACAAGAGGCTACACCAGTCACACACACACATGAATAATTTCCCCATTGGTGCTGACAACTTGGGAGAATAAGTCTACCCAGAGTATGTAAAATTCTAGTGGAATCCCAGAAATCAACAAGTAATAAAAGTATGGGCATTATCTACAGATAGAGACAAAACTTAAAATAGGTTTCAATTTTAATTTTTGTATTTTCTATTTTATAGTTTTTAGTTGCCATTCATGTATACTAGAGTAACTAGACTAAACGACATAGCTAATAAAAAAAAAAAAACATTCATTTTTTTTTTCATTTTAGTTACTAAATTTTGTACACATTTGAAGAATTTTTTTTTTTATTTATTAAACAAATTATTATTTACCCTGGTCAGTTTTTAGAATACCAAAGTATAGAATGTGTACTTTTTTAAAATATAATTTTTGGATCTTAAACATGTTATATAGACTAGATTTTACAAGATCAAGATAAAAATTTCAATTTATAGATCTAGATCTAGACTTACAGTGTAGATTTTAATTTCCAAATGTCTAGATCAATATTAAAACTAATCTAATATTTTAAAATTTGATGTTGCTTTCAGTCTATTCATAGATTATCTTGGCTTTTTTTAACGTAAATCCTATCTAAATTACATCTAAATTATTCCAAATTTAGATTTTAGATCTAGCAGATATAGCTGGATCCATTAGGGATCTGACGGCGGCCGCCTCTGAGTTGGTGTGATAACACAAACTCTCTTTGTAATCTTGTTAAACATTATTTTGGGTCTTGTAATTGACTTATAATACACTGTTACTGAGTCTTATACATTATAGATAACAATTTATAGTTATTGAGAATAAGCCAGGAGAAAAAGAAAATAACCTAACAAGTTTAATTTGGATCTTGTTATCATCCTCATCATTCAAGTCCATATGAGCAAGGCCGGCCCTACCAATCGCGGGGCTCTATGCAAGACGGATTATTGCGCGGGGCCCAGTTTGGGTAGGAATCAGGATAAAAAGTAACAATTAAGAGTTTGTATTAGAAAATAAATTCGTTTTTGAATTTTATTCTTTCTTTACTACGTACTTAATTAATTTACGAGCCTTGCGTGTAGCGTCATACAGTATATTAAAAAAAATCTGTTTCCTATATAGATCACACTCAATAATAAGAATTACCAAATGTTTAAATCTATCTACGTGAATTGTTCACCTCTTCATTAGTTTGAGGCGCGAGAAGCTTCTTTCACCAGGTTCCACAATTACGGATACTGTATAATATCGTTTTTTTTTATCGCGAGTAGGATTGGCTTTTTTCATATTGAATGACACCCCATATTGATAATTTTGTCTACAAATTAGAATATTTGTATGAGTTTCAGGAGATTTTAATAATTTTAGGAAATTTCAGTCAAAATGGTTTAATTTAATTTTTTACAGCTAGAAATAGCGCGGGGCCTATGAAAGTGCTGGACCCAATTCGGCCGCATAGGTAGCAGTGGCTAAAACGGGCCCTGCATATGAGTTAGGGCTTGAGAGGCTCAATTCCTCTCTTACTAAAGCCATGGACAGAAGCCCTGCTGTTTAGCGAGGTGTATGTATGTAAGTTCTCACCATGCAGGTTAAGAACTTGTGGCTTCCCATGTCGCCTCCTGCAGTTGAGGGCATCCTGATTCGATGCTTGCCTAGGCCCTAAGCAGTGCAAAATCTGAACCAAGGTCATACTGACCAGTCCAGCAATGCGTAAAAATAGCTTTTTCAGGCCTGGGACACAGGGAGGCTCCCAGATCTAAATTTGATGAATCAAACCCGGGCACGCTACCTTGCCTCATCGTGGCGCCAGGGGGGGAAACGATGACAGGGGACGGCTAGGCCAAAGAGTAGCACAACAGGCTCCCGCGGGAGTACCTAAGAGGATAGAGTATCCTCATTGCACTGTGCGGGGATGTAAAAGAGCTTCCACAGCGATCTGTCAACGTCCAGGCGCCGTCCATCAAGGGGCCGTTACGTAAATGGCGAGTCCCTCACGGTTAGCATGGTAGATCAAAGGAAAAGGACAGAACAGCGCATGCGAGGTGTGCGCTGTTCATTCAGGCCAGTAGAAGGGAACTCTTGTTCTCTTTTGCTGGTCTTAGGGTTCCAAGTGCTATGCACAACTCTACATGACAATTTCAAATGGTGAATCAAAAGCTCGCGAGAGGTGCAGACTGCGCTTGTGTACACACGAATGTGACATTTCGGTCTTGTGACATGTTCACATGGCCAGTCGACTTACATTCAATTCAAGCTTTTGCCATCATAGAGTTGACAACTTTTTTCTAGGGTCTTCAGCTGACGATTAGGCTACTTTTTTATGTGCGGTGTATTATTATTACCATCTTTTAGGTTCAATTTTGTTTGATTAAATTAGTTTTAAAAAATGAAACCATACTGTAAACAAAGTTATGTTTATCTCAAGTTAATTAAAGAAAGAGAGAAAAAAATCTTACTTTAAAAGATCTGCTGTCTTGTTGGGATCCGAACGGTACTCCTCGAGGAACCGCTCCTGTCTCAGAACCAGTTTGGGTCCGTCTCTCTTGATGGTGACCAGTGGATAGTTCATTTGGTGTAACCAAGGGTCCATGACGTCCTTGACATTGATGTGCTTACTGTCCATCGCAGCTTGCTGTCGTGTGCAATAGAAAGTTTTATATCACCCTGGTCTTTCACGGGAATACGTTCCAAGACTGTGCTACACTACTGTTACTATCTATCTATCTATCTATCTATCTATCTATCTATCTATCTATCTATCTATCTATCTATCTATCTATCTAATCTATCTATCTATCTATCTATCTATCTATCTGTCTGTCTGTCTATCTATTTAATCTATTAGTATAAATCATTTCCTAAGCTGATATTCAAATATAGACTAAATTTTACAGTATTAAAGTAGCGTTTGTTTTCCAAACCTTAGTGAAAGTTTCCCATAGTTCATCATGGTTAGCATTACTGTAAGACTTTGTTTTTAAGTACACCTGGAATTTAAAATAACATTTTATGGTCAGAAAACTATATAAGAAAGACGACAATAAATAAGATAAATTATTATAAGAGATTCACGTCTGAGAGCTTTAGACTTTTACATACTACACCTAAGAAATTAAGGGGAAATAATTCAATTTCGGTGGGACTACTTTTTGAACTCTTGAAAATACTTACTCTCAAAGCTTGTTTAAAAGTATCCAATCCAATGAAGTTACTCAGCATTCTTATTAACGCAGCGCCCTGGAACATGTATAGTAAGCATTCATAGAGATTGCAGAAAAAAAAATAAAGAAAAGATTTACTGTATTCATTTTATTGTCTGGGGCTTGGTATTTAAGTGTTAAGGCGCTTAGCCTCCGAACCGAGTGTTATCGGGTTCAAATGTCAGTGAAGACTGGGATCTTATAAGTCGAAATTTTATTTTTAGCACAATCAAATTTAATGGGTGCCTGACATAAGCCTGGGAAAGTAAAGGCGATGATCATTGTGCTGACCACATGACATCCTCGTTAACTGTTGGCCATACTAACAGAAAACCCTTTTATTTTTTGTTTTGTTTTAATGTTATAACAGAAGAGCTTTACTACCTATTAGACTGTTCTATAAATCAAAACTGTAACTGACTGTAAAGGACATGTTTAAATATTTTTATGTATTAAGTACTAATAGAATCGGTTACAATATTTTACACGCAACAATAGAATAACACAATTGTACAATGTATACAAAGTGTAATGTTATCAATCAGTTATGGTCATGCAATTAGATTTGTAATAGCTCTAGACCTTCAACAATAAATCTGTGCGATTAAAAACAATTTTTACCAATTTTTGTTTAGCGCTCTTTCATGTTTTTTACTTTCTCACTATGCTATGATCCTATTAGTATTATTATAGCTTTTGTATAGCGCTACTTTAATGCTTATAGCATGCTCAGAGCGCTTTTGGTCCAATCTCATTTGTGGACCAGTTGGGGGGGGGGGGGGGGGGGTATAGGAGTTTTCCGTGCTGCCTTAATGCGCTCAGTAAACACAACTCTGCCCGAGTCGGGTGTCGAACCTCGGGTCCCTTTCTAGGTAGCCAAGCCAAGTTTAAGCGCACTAGCCTCTGGACTGAAAATACAACTTATATTAAGTCTAATTGTATCAATTAGTTTGGATCAATCATTTAAACGTACATATACATTATATATCTGTTCGATTAGATATTTTTGTACCGATTGTTTTTTATTCACTTTTAGCTTTCTCTATGCGCTATGTTTCTATCACTTGTCTGGACCAGTTATAAAAGGAGGAGGTGAGAAAGGAGTATCTTGTGAATGTTTACATGATCGCTTTATAACTGCATGAAAAGAAATGTTCACTCAGGGCTCGAGCTCTCAAGGGGATTAATAAAACGTATGCCACCACATCTGTCAATAACGATTTTTCTTTTCCTTTTTCTTTTTCAAGATAAACAATTACCAACAGTTACTTAATTAATTGTTTTTTTTTAAATTTAATTCTTGTGTTTTCAGATAAAAGAAATAATTGTGCAAAGTTTCAGTTTAATCCGAGATTGGGTGTGGGAGAAATGACGTGTAGACAATTTTTATCCCACAGACAGAGCTTTGTAAAAAGGGGAACGATCTGAATTCGAGCTAATGTCTCAAGCTTCCTTAAGCAGACATACTAACCACTCTGCTAATAAGGTGACTATGAAAATAAAAGTTTTTTTTATCAAACTTACTTTAAAGGGGACTTATTCTATTCGGGTAGGGATAAGGATACTAAGTGACAATAAGGATTTTGTATTAGAAAATAGTCTTGCATTTTAATCAAGTAAACTATTAAGTTAAATAACGTATTGGAATTTCTGGTTTTGTTTAAAATTCGCCCTATTACTTTTTATTGAAGGAAAGCTGACAATGCCTTTTTTTTTTTGTCACGCGTAGGATTGGCCCTGCGGAGTCCTACCCTCCCCCACAACAACAGCTACCACTCCCAAGACTACAACATGACCCCTGACCTTGGTGTATGTGATATCGTCCACTAACTGCAGGATGAATTCATTGCGCGTGACCGGCGTGTAGACCGGACGTGATGTCACCAGACTGTCTCCGCGCATGACTCTAAAAACATCACTGACAACAAAGGTCGATACCTATCAGAGAAATACGAAACAAACAAAAACTTTGTGTAAAATGTAAATATGTAAATAATTTTTATTGATTTTAACGAAACAAAGTTAGTAATAGAAATGAATTAGAGTTGTCTTTCTTTCCATGTTCTATGATCAATGTGCCCCATTTCTTTATACTATGTTCAATGTGCCCCATTTCTTTATACTATGTTCAATGTGTCTGTTATGAACTATACTATGTTTATACTATGTTCAATGTGCCCCATTTCTTTATACTATGTTCAATGTGCCCCATTTCTTTATACTATGTTCAATGTGTCTGTTATGAACGTAAAAACGCAATAGAGTCGAAAACCATGTCAGCATAGTATGACCTTAATAAGGGCCGGTCATAGCGATTGCAGGGCCCTATGCGAAACTAATCGCGCGGGGCCTAGTCTTGGTGGGACATAAGGATAATAAGTGAAAATTAAGATTTTGCATTAGAAAATAAATTCGGCTTTGCATTTTATTCATTCTTTTCTAAGTACAAAATTGCGATAAAGTTAGCTTTACATTACCAATCTTGCAACCTATGGCATATTTATATGCCAGTGACTATAAAAGTAAATACGGTGTTGGAACTTTTGGTTATGGGGAAAATTCGTCCGATTATTACATTTTATTACATGAAAGATGACACAGTCTTTTTTTTTTTTTCGCGCGTAGGAATGGAGTTTTTCATAACGAGTGACACACACAAATGATAATTTTATATCAGTTTTCAGGAAATTTTAATAAGTGCTGGTTATTTCCAGTAATTGTTCCTATATATTTTGCAATTAATGATTACACATAAAACTAGCGCGGGGCCTATGAAAGCGCGGGGCCCACTGCGACCGCATAGGTTGCAGTGGCCAAAGACCGGCCCTGGCCTTAATACACAGAAAATGTTTGTTTGTAAAATGTTTTACATGTTTCGGATGTTACTTTACAGATCATAGTTAAAGCCCATGTTTTCATCTCATGTCTATGAAATGATCCAAAGCCGCTTTGTGACTCAAGAAGGTCATTTCTCTCATCTCATGTTTGCATGGGGTCACATCTGGGGCACAGGCCACTCGATTCAAGGGCGAGAGATCTAACTGTCCCAACATCTTTCCAATCTGCTTGGCATCTGCTTCCAAATCCGGGCGCCATGTCTTCTTGGGCGTCCCCTCTTTCTCTTTCCTTGGGGGTTCCAGGTTAGGGCTTGCTTTGTTATGTTGGATTCAGGCTTGCGAAATGTGTTTATCCACCTCCAGCGTCTCTGAATGATATCTACTTCAATTGGCTGCTGCTTTGTTCTTTGAAACAGTTCTTCATTCTTGTCTGGTAAGCGAACCATAAGTATCTTCTTGATAAATGAATCCAGGTAGAAGGATTTAATGTCCCATTATGTCCAAATTTTGTTCAACATCTCAGATTGAGCCCTATCAAGTCAGCATGCGTGATGCGTTAAGTTTTATCATGTGTTAAGAACATTTAAAACTTACCGCGTTATAGTCAGGGTTAATGTTGTCCACACCAAAGCTGTCCATGTATTTAGCAAACCCTTCGTTTAGCCACAGGTCATCCCACCACGCCATGGTGACCAGGTTACCAAACCACTTAAGAAGAATCATATGACAATATAATAAAAGAATAATCTACATACATTAAGATTAGACGTTATTTGATCTTAAATGAAATTCATTTATTTGAATTGTTAGTCATTTAGGTAAAACCTATTTTAAAATTAAATTTTTGCTTATGAAAAGTTTAAAGGAAAAAAATATATAATATCAGGCACTCGCGGAGAGTTGCAACCAAAAACATATTTATTTGTGTTGTAGCTTGCGTAGTTACGCACTAGATTAGATCCTCACAGGGAGAGATAGTCTAAAGGAAGGGTCCTGGATTGCAGATGCCATTCACAACAGAAGCTGAAACAAGGGTGAAAAATGCAACGGCGCCTAGTGATTACATATGCCCAACCTGTGACCGCAGCCGTGTATTGGATTGGCCTCTTAGTCACACAAGAAGTTATAAATGGAAATAATTACATCTTGAGTCGCAAAATGACACAGACATACGTAACTATATATAAGTCTAGTAGTTATACCTGGTGGGACAGCTCATGGCTTATGGTTCTAGCCACGATCATCTTTCTGATCAGGCTTGAAGTCCCTTCTTCATACAGCATATGGTCATCACTGGAATGATACATTCAAATATTTAGACGTTTATATGATGGTTAATGGAAATAATATGAAGATTATATGAAGACAGTGTGAAGATTATTTATAGATCGGGAGAAAGTTAAGAGCGTACTGATAAAAGTGTATACAAAAACACAAAGAGAGAAAATGGTAGAAAGAGAAAGTGAGCGAGAGATAGAAAGAGATTAAGAGAAAGAGAAAGACAGAGGGAGGGAAAGAGAAAGAAAATAGAGAGAAAGAGAGAGAAAGAGAGAGAGATAGAGAGAGGGGCAGATAAAGATAGAAAGGAAGAGAATAAAAGAGATATAAAGCGAGAGAAAGATTGAGAGAGAGAGAGAGCGAGATAGAAAGAGAGATAAAGAGAAAAAGAAAAGCGAGCAAGAGAGAGAATAGAAGAAAAAAAGAAAGAGGAAGATGAAACAAAATTGAAAGTAGAAAAAGATTGACAGAGTGAAAAAGAGATATTAATTGAAAAGATAACAGAGAAACAAATAAAATAAAGAGAGTGTCCGAAAGACCGAAACAGAATCTCTGATTATCATCAAACAGGATGTCCAGGTCCTTGATTGTTATCATTGTCACTGGTCAATCTCTCAACACAATCTTTAAAGTGAAACTCCGATGGCTTTTCAAATTTGAGTTATTGACACATTTGAATTCTGCGTAAAAAGTTGTAATAGTAAACATTTTACCATTTTTTATTTAAATGCTTAGAAACATTTATATTTAATAAATTAGACAGTAAATTCTTGACATCTAAAAAAAAAAACCGGGGATCCTTGAGATTTTGTTTTTAGGTTAGGCATACGTCACTTCCATCAACAATACTGAAAAGGAAACTACATTTAACTAATCGTATCGCTTCATTCTTACAGGCTCTTGAGTTTAGTGACGGTCTATTCCAGAGTTATGGTACATGTATAGGTAGATCTAAAAGCATTGGATAATCAACTCGAGAAAAAAAGTAACTTTTTCATCTAAGCCTTTCCCTGTCCCAAGAAGTAAATAGATCGTGTGCCTGACTGATTCGAACAAACTGGTCAGTGTAAGGCTAGTCGAGACTATGTGTAGTCGGTCATGACAAAGACAACCAAGCGATAGTGTTTGTTGTGTGTTGAGTGGTCTGGCGAGAAGATACACACTGCCGTGGTTAGTCAAGTATGTAAATCTACTTTTAATACGCATTTTTTCTTTGCTTGCGAGATCCTAGATCTAACAGCATAGACAAAGATATATTTCTTTTACGAGAATGTTAACTTTGTTGTATGGTCTCCCGTTAAACAATAAGTCAATATATTATGGCTGCCTGGTCGTGCGGTTTGCGCGCTGGACTGTCGTTCGGATTTATCGACGGTCGAAGGTTCAAATCCTGCCCGCTCCCATCCCCCGTCGTCCTGAGGGAGGTTTGGACTAGGAAGTAAACTATATTCAACTCTGAAGGAACATGTAAAACATTTTAAACATTTTATTAAATTAGTAGGCTAGTGTGACGTCACATAGAAACCCGGTGAATGTCTGACTGTTTTGGTTGCGCAGGAAAATTACGTCAGAAAAACATCAATTACTAAGTTATTATTGCAAATAAAAAAAAAAGAATAGTATATTCATTATCTGTAAATCAAAACACACATTATATCAAAAATTGTCAAAACTCTCGGAGTTTCCCTTTAAAGGAAATGATTGTAGTGGGCTACTCGTCACGACGATAGACACATTTCGAGTCTTCATTTGAACTAAGACTCACTTACTTGTAAGTTATAAGGCCCCAGTTTTCCATACCACCGAACGCAAAATGTTTAAAGGTGATCATATCTGAAACCAAACAATTTTTACAAAATGAAGATTTTTGTTTAAAAACATATTCAAGTAAAAAAAAAAAGGAAAAAAAACAGCTAGAATTACCTCGGAGGAGGGCTGCGAGAGGTAATGGGGGACTTAGTGATAAGCCGCTTGGCTTCCGAAACAGGGATTCTTTGTTTCGAATCTCATGAATACTGGGATTTTTCCAAACACCTCTAAGTCCACCCTACCTTAATGGGTACCTGGCATTAGTTGGGCAAAGTAAGGGCGTGTGATCTTAATGCTGGCCGCATGACACCCTCGATACCCTTAGGCCAAAGAAACAGATGACCCTTGTTTGTTTGTTTGTAAAATGTTTTACATATTTCGGATGTTCCTTCAGAGTTGAAGATAGTTTACTTCCTAGTCCAAACCTCCCGCAGGACGACGGGGGATGGGAGCGGGCAGGCTTGAACCCGGGACCATCGATAAATCCAAACGACAATCCAGGGCGCAAACCGCACGACCAGGCAGCCAACCCTTACATCATCTGTCATATTCATATAGATGTTTAGGTCTGAAAAAGAGACTTTGCTTTTACTTTAACTAATACCCCGCGAGTAAATTGTATCTGTAGTTCCAAATCATTGTGCTCTAAAAGAGCAACATTTACTAAGTCTCGGAGATCAACCATCGCTTGAAGAGTAAACCCAAACTCCTTAGCGTCAAGTTGTCTTAGCTCTCTACAGTGTGTGAACATTAAAAGGACTAAACTAAAACTAAACATAGTTTGTTTTTTTGAAAAAAAAAATTGGAATGAGTTCAATTCATTTTCTTGATTAGAAATTAAAAGGAACTTTCTTCTATTAACATGTGTTTGTGGATTTGTGTTAGTGGACATGTGTCTGTAGAAATGTGTTTGTAGACTTTTGTTTGCAGACATGTGTCTGTGGACATGTGTCTGTGGACATGTGTCTGTGGACATGTGCCTGTGGACATGTGTTTGTAGACATGTGTTTGTAGACATGTGTTTGTAGACATTTGTTTGTAGACATGTGTTTGTGGATTTGTGTTAGTGGACATGTGTTTGTGGACATTTGTTTGTAGACATGTGTTTGTAGACATGTGTTTGTAGACATGTGTTTGCGGACATGTGTCTGCGGACATGTGTCTGCGGACATGTGTCTGCGGACATGTGTCTGTGGAAATGTGTCTGTAGACATGTGTTTGTAACATGTGTTTGTAGACATGTGTCTGTGGATTTGTGTTAGTGGAAATGTGTTTGTAGACATATGCTTCTATGAATGTTTTTGCAAATGATTTTGTAGTAGGGTTGTGATTGAATTGAACTCCAGCTTCAGATGTGGCCGAACAATAAAAGATGAGAACGACAGAACAAAAAGAGCAACAGAATAAAAAAACAAAAGAACAAACGAAAAATAGAACAAAAGAACAACAGAACAAACAAAAGAACAAACGAAAAATAGAACAAAAGAACAACAGAACAAAAAAAACAACAGAACAAACAAAAGAACAAACATCAGAACAAAAGAACAAAAGAACAACAGATCAAAAGAACAAAAGTACAACAGAACAAAAAGTACAACAGAACAAAAGAACAAAAGAACAAACATCAGAACAAAAGAACAACAGAACAAAAGAACAACATAACAACAGAACAAAAGAACAACAAAACAAAAGAACATCAGAACAAAAGTACAACAGAACAAAAGCACAACAGAACAAAAGAACAAACAGAACAAAAGAACAACATAACAACAGAACAATCGAACAACAGAACAAAAGAACAACAGAACAACAGAACAAAAGTACGACAGAACAAAAGTACAAAAGAACAAAAGAACAACAGAACAAAAGAACAACAGAACAAAAGAACAAAAGTACAACAGAACAAAAGTATAATAGAACAAAAGAACAACAGAACAAAAGAACAACAGAACAAATAAACAACAGAACAAAAGAACAACAGATTTAAAGTACAACAGAACAACAGAACAAAAGAACAACAGAACAAAAGTACAACAGAACAACAGAACAAAAGAACAAAAGAACAAAAGAACAACAGAACAAAAGAACAACAGAACAAAAGAATAAAAGAACAACAGAATAACAGAACAAAAGAACATCAGAACAAAAGTACAACAGAACAAAAGAACAACAGAACAAAAGTACAACAGAACAACAGAACAAAAGAACAAAAGAACAACAGAACAAAAGAATAAAAGAACAACAGAATAACAGAACAAAAGAACATCAGAACAAAAGTACAACAGAACAAAAGAACTTGATAACGAACAATAAAAATAAAACAAGAAAAATATAAAAAAATAGTTTTAAACAAAATAACAACTATGCTTATCAACTGCGTAATTGTACTAATTCGTTTAGAATAGTCGTGTAATTAAATTTGTAATAGATCTAGACCAGCGCTTCTCAACCCTTTAAGCTGGGCGACCCCTTTTTAAAATCCCCCACTCGGCCGCGACCCCCCACCTCCCCCACACACACAGCAAAAGAAGAATAGACAAACAATCCATATTTTCGATGGTCTTAGTGCAATTTTACGCTTTTAGCTTCCTCGATACGCAATGATCCTATCAGTTAGACCTATCTGAACCAGTTGTAAAAAAAAAAAATTCTTTTGGGGGGGGGGGGGGGGAGAGAAAGAAAGAAACAACGGAGGGAATATCTGGGTGAATTTTACTGTAATCGGTTCTTAAAGGCATTTAAAAAAGGGAAATACCTGCATTCAATTTCGTGAATGCCTCAAGCCGACATCTTAACCACTCTGCTAGTGAGCTGCTTATGATTATCGAAGATGTGTGTAATTTGTATTGTTTGTTTGAAATCTACAATAAAGCGGTCACCTATAAAGGGAACTAATTCAGCTTATACCACCACATAAGTCAATTGAATTTCTCTCCCTTGTTAGAAATACCAAGCAAAATAAATAATTACCAATATTTAATTAGGTGGTTGGTGAAGTTTTTTTCTTTATCAATTCTTGTGTTGTCAGGTAAAAGAATTTTTTTTTTGTAAAATTTCACCTTAATCCAAGGTTGTTTAGAGGAACAAATAACGTGTACAAACTTTTTACGAGACAGACATACAGACAGACAGACAGAGTGAGTTGAAATAGGCTTTGCAAAAAAAAAGCATTAGAACATAAAAACAACAACAGAACATCAAAGGAGCTGTTGAACATAAAAAGAACGATAGAGCATACAATTAAACAAGAAAAATAAAGAACAGAACATAAAAACATCCGAACTTGAAAAAGAACAACAGAACATAAAAATATCACCGAAAATTAATATGACAATAGAAAATAAAAAGAACAACATAATTTGAGAACGACAGAACGAAAAGTACAAAAGAACAGCAGAACATAAAAAGAAAGAAGAACATAAAATGATCAACAGAACATGATAAAAAATAACAATATGAGAACGATAGAACAAAAAGAACGGCAGAGCATAGTGTTATCACCCTATTGGCGGCGCGAAAGGGTTAACTGTAGGTTCAGCTGACACACGTGAACTCAGGCGATGGACAAGGGACAGTACTACGATTACATGCAAATATGGCCAATGTTATGGTCATGTGATCGAAAGCCTGCGTGGACTAGAGACACAGTGTGTAAGAAGGCGGCTGTCAAGATTGGACAAGGTGGAGACCTGGACTGTTCGGCACTTTCGACATAGCGGTCACGGAGGTCACGGACTGTTAGTCTGGCAATGAAGTCGGTCCTGGTGGAGTCCTCAAGTGAATGTACCAGTCCAAGAACAGATAGAGACAATAGAGTTTATTAGTTTGGTACGGTGATGTACAGTTTAACATTTGTAGTAGTTTATTGTGTTGCCAACATTGTGTCATATTGGCTGTTTATTTGACCATTATTAAAGTACCCGATTATTTGGAGCTCTTATTGTCATGTTCTAAATGTGTTGATGTGTTGTGTTGTGTTTAGCAGTGTTTACAGAAGGCCTGATCAGGAGAGAAAGTAACAATAAACAAGAATTTCATAACATAAAAACAATCGACAGAACATAAAAAATGATTAACAGAACATAAAAAAGAACAACAGAACATAAAAAATGATTAACAGAACATAAAAAAGAACAACAGAACATAAAAGAGATTAAACATAACATAAAAATGAACAACAGAAAAAAAACAAAGATTAACAGAACATAAAAAGAACAACAGAACATAAAAAGAACAACAGAACATAAAAAAGAACACACACAAAAATAAAAAGTCAATAGAAAATAAAAAAGACAACAGAATTTGAGAGGAAGTTATAATTAACACTGAACTATTGTTATAGTTGGCTTCTTGTACTTACCTAACTTTGGGAGATTGTATGAAATGTTATAGAACTCTTCAAAGAAATGCAGTAAGTCTACACCAATGTCCAGGGCAAATCTGGTGGAGTTGACCTTAGATGGTGGCGCCCAAGTGCTGAACTGAAAGCATGCAAATCGATGCATTGATAATATCTGGTGTATCTTTGGTCCTTGTATCTTTGGTCTATGTGTCTATTTGTCTATGGTCTATGTGTCTTTGATCTATGTGTCTCTATGTGTCTATGGTCTATGGTCTATGTGTAGTGTCTATGGTCTATGTGTCTATGGTCTATTTGTCTATGGTCTATGTGTATATGTATCTATGATCTATGTTCTATGCGTCTATGATCTATTGTATATGTGTCTATGATCTATGGTCCTTGTGTCTATGGCCTATGTGTCAATGGTCTATGTGCCTATGGTCTATGTGTCTATGTGTCTATGTGTCTATGATCTATGCCATTCTATGGTCTATGTGTCTATGATCTATGTGTCTATAATCTATGGTCTATGTTTCTATGGTCTATGTGTAAAAGTAAATCTCAGATTGTTGTCTTTGGTAAGCTATTGAGGGCAATAAGGTTGAAAGAGAAAAAAAAAAAGAAAGAATAAAATGTGTAAGTGCGAGAGAGAGAGAGAAAGAGAAAGAGAAAGAGAGAAAAAGAGTGAGACTGTGAGAAAGAGCGGGGGATGGTCGAAACTGAAAAAGGCAAGCAGAAAATAAAATAAAATTGACAAAATTGACAATAATTGAATAACAAACAAAAAAAGAAAAAAACCTGACCAAAATATAATATAATTATATGTATATGTTTTACAGTACCTCTATTCAAGTCAGTTCGAGACAGAAATATACTAGGTAGAAATTTTTGGGCGGAAGCTGGACAAGGATCTCGGAAACGGTTCAAGCGATTCTCCTAGAAATTTCACAGTTGTTGTATATCGTTGGATAAAGAATTACTAGCTCGTTGGCCACACTGGTAATCTCTAGTTTGACTGTTATATTTTTTACTAGTAAAAAAAAATAATTTGACTCTAGACCGAGAAAATATTTATTTTGAACTGGCTATAAATAATTTTACATTCTTTCATGGCGCCCGGTCACCCTTGATCATATTAAACCAAACACAATTTTGTCTAAACTGATTTGTACATAAAAAAGGTGTGCGAAATGTTCCTAAATATTTATCTTAGCTGCTTAGGAATGCAGGAACTTCCGCTAACATGTGTTCCATATATAGATCTCCAGACCAAATTTAATTTTAGAGATAATTATATTTATTAACTCTTATCTTCGTCATTCTTTTCGACTTTGTTACAGTTAATTTTACATTTGTACATTCTGCCCTGTTATTATTAAACTTCAAATACATGTTTGTTTGTAATCATCGTCATCATCAAACTCCATTTGATTGAGGGCTTGAGAGGCTCAAATCCTCTCTTGCAAAAGCCCTGGACAGATACCCTGCTGTCTTGCGTAGTGCATAAATGTCACCATACAGGTCGAGAATTTTGGGTTTCCCAGACCTGTCGAGACGGAGATCAGCAAGTCTGGGGCAGTCAAACAGGATAGAGGGAAGGTTTCCTCTTCAGAAAATGTTACTTTTGGTATAATAATAATAATAAGGCTTTCCTTCGAGTCCGAAGATTAGTGAGGAATGCAGTATTCCCCGAGGCTGCGTAACCCCAGCTGTGACCTACATATTTTGCCACATCCAGGGCAAGCATAACTTTTGGTATAGAATTACAGGAGAATGGACGCTCTTTTTATATAACACAAATTAAATTTTATAAGACCAAAAATTAATAATTTAATTTAATGGAGTCAAATCAACGATGGCGTCGTTAATTACGAGAGAAAGAATTAAAATTATAATATGTGGTCAATGAGGTAGTATTTTTTCCCCACAAGATGTACATGAACTGTCCAATATTTAGAGCCGTTTTCGAAATTCGTGTCCACCCAGTGTCCAGCCACCTTTTTGAATGTATGTAGAGTTTGCAATCTGAAAAGAGGCATTGTAAACAAAAAAAGGGAAAAAAAATGAAAGAAGCGTTAAGTATTGCCTTTAGACTGTTGCTCGTGTTTTTACTCAGGTGTTCAAAGTCACCGATGTAGAAAGCCACCAGGTAGGTTGACATGTAAGGCGTCATGTCATACACGTCACTGACATATGTCACATTGCCTTCAGAGCTGGAGATGAGATGACGTCACATGAACAACAAAATTAATTACAGACAAAGCAATTTGAGAACCGTGCGTCAAGACTACAATAGTGTTCGCCTTCTTAAAACTTAAAATATTGCAGATGTGAGCGTGATAAAACATTGCCAAGGCCTTTTCACTAACATTAAACGAGGACAGTTTTCTAAGTAATCGTAATATTTGCTGCCCTTTTTTGCTGATATAATCAATATTTGTAGTAAAATTGAATTTGTTGTCTAAGATAGTACCAAGGTATTTAAAAGCGATCACTATTTCAATGGTCTCTCCAGCGACAAAAACAATATTATTTTCCTTTTTTTCCCTACGATAATCAATTATCATTTCTTTGTTGTTGTTTTTTTTATATTTAATAATATAAATATTATCTTTACAGTATTTTTCAATGTGTTCTTATATCTCTGAAATACTCATTGACGTCTGAGCTCTCTGAGAGCTGGGCAAGAAGAGCCGCATCATCAGCGAATTTTGGTGAAGGAGCAAAAAGGTCTATTGGATTGAAAATCATTGGTGTACAAAATGAACCACATAAACTCCATGAAGGAGCTCTTAAGAGTGTCTTAATAGCGCTTGTATTGACCCCTCTCTCACTTTTTCTCTCTCTTTCTCTCCCCCTCTTTATCTTTCTCTAACCCTCTTTCTCTTTCTTTCTCCATTTAGTTCTCTCTTTATCTCTCTCTTTCCTTTTTAATCAATTTCTCTTTCTTTGATATCTCTCTCATTCTCTCTCTTTTTCTCTCTCTTTCTCTCTCTCTTTTTCTCTCTCTCTCTTTCTCTCTCATTTTCTTTTCTCTCTCTCTATTTCTCTTTATCTCTCTGCTTTTCTTTCTCTCTCTCTTTTTTTTTGTCTGTTTCATTCTCTATTTATCTTTCTCTCGCTCTCTCTTTATCTCTCTTTCTTTCAATCTCTTTTTCTCTCACTTTTTTCTTACTGTTTCTCTCTCTATTTCTATTTCTCAGTGTTTCTCTCTCTTTCTATCTCTCTCTGTTTCTCTCTCTATTTCTATTTCTCAGTGTTTCTCTCTCTTTCTCTCTCTCACTGTTTCTCTCTTTTTCTCTTTCTCTCTCTCTTTCTCTCTCTCTGTTTCGCTCACTGTTTCTCTCTCTCTTTCTCTAAGTGTTTATCTCTCTTTCTCTTTCTCTCTCTCACTGTTACTATCTCTCTCTCTCTCTGTCCCCTCTTTTACTTTTTCTGCCCTTCTCTCTCTTCCTCTCTCTCTACTTTCATTTCTCTCTCTCTTTCTTACTCTCTTTCTATCCTTGTTTCTCTCTGCCACTTCCTTTTTCTCTCTCTTTCTATCTTTGTTTCTCTCTGCCACTTCCTTTTTCTCTCTCTTTCTATCCTTGTTTCTCTCTGCCACTTCCTTTTTCTCTCTCTTTCTATCTTTGTTTCTCTCTGCCACTTCCTTTTTCTCTCTCTTTCTATCCTTGTTTCTCTCTGCCACTTCCTTTTTCTCTCTCTTTCTATCTTTGTTTCTCTCTGCCACTTCCTTTTTCTCTCTCTCTTTCTATCTTTGTTTCTCTCTGCCACTTCCTTTTTCTCTCTCTTTCTATCCTTGTTTCTCTCTGCCACTTCCTTTTTCTCTCTCTTTCTATCTTTGTTTCTCTCTGCCACTTCCTTTTTCTCTCTCTCTTTCTATCTTTGTTTCTCTCCGCCACTTCCTTTTCTCTCTCTCTCTTTCTTTCTCTTTCACTCTCTTTTACTATTTTCAGTTTTCTTCTCTCTTTCTTTCACTGTCTTAGAATGTGGGTGTAAGTTCGGAATGTTAGATAATCTCACTGATGCTGTTACTGCCACACATAAGGCTTGATCTTTATTTGATGCTTTTATGCTTTTTATTCGAAATCAAATATCAACCTGGCTGCCTGGTCGTGCGGTATGCGCACTGGACTGTCGTTCAGTCTTCTCGATGGTCCTTGGTTCATACCCTGGCCGCTGCAATCCCATGTCGTCCTGCGGGACGTTTGAACCAGGAAGTAAATTATCTTCAACTCTGAAGGAACATCCGACACATATAAAACATTTTAAAACTTAATCTGTCTGTCTGGAAAAAAGTTTGTACACGTTATTTCTCTCTCACCTATTCTTGGATGCCTCTGAAAATTTCGCATAATTATTTATTTATCTCACAAAACAAGAATCAAACCAATACACTTACCACTTTGCCAGCGAATCGTTTATGAAAATAGAAGCTTTTATTGGTATCTACTATTAGTTTAAACGACCTTATTCTCTACATCCACATATCGGGGTCGAGGTCGACCAGTTCTTATTGTGCCCATCGTGAGTCGACTTTAAAGGATGACTTTAGAAAGACGTTCTTTAGACATGACCAAGCCAGCGCAGGCGTCAATGTCTGAGGCGGGTAAAGAAGATGGGAGGACCTGTTTGAGCAGGTGTTTCGGTCATTCGGCGTTGCCAACTCTTTTTTTGCCATGTGATTTTCAGGAATTTAACTGTTGGTACTTGTTACGTATCATAAGTCCACAAATAACTGCCGTAACTGTGCTCTAAGGCCAAACTTTGTAGTGAGCTTCCGGTTTTCCCAAACACGTGACCTAGCTCAGAGCGAGGTCGCTACAGCCTTCCCTATGCTTTTATAAATAGCATTTTATTCAATGATTTATTCTTGAAACTGTCAGGTAGAGTTGAGCCTTCGGCTCTTGGAACTCTAGGCCAGCAAAAGTGAGCAAGAGCTCCCTCTCACCGGCCTGAATAAGAACAGTGTACACTGTTCTGTCTGGTGGGTGGGTCAGACTCACAACAAGAGGTCGCGTACACTAAGATCCCCGCCATTTTCCTTTTCTATACCAGGCTAACCGTGCGGGATACGCCAATTATGTTACGGCCCCTTGAGGAACAGCGCCCGGATTGTGACAAGGTTGTGGGAGCTTTTTTTACAACTCCGCACAGTGCAATGAGGATTAGGCAGCCCCACGGGAGTCTTGTTTTGCTACCCTTTAGCTTAATCGTTTCCTCCTACGATCGTTTCCACCCGGGTGCCACTATGAGGCAGGGTAATATGCCCAGGTCAGTGATTTATTGAAGTATTCAAGTGAACATATCTGCGATCATTAATTAAAGGCAAGCCACCATGTCTTGTGGTCCACATCTTCGGGCTTTCGTAATGATAGAACGAGTAAACTGTGTTTTCTTGATTACGTTTAACTCTTTCTCTCCTAACAGACGATACCAACGTTGATTCCACCAGAGTATGGTAAAAAATTACGGAGAGAAAGAGTTAATATTGTATATCAACATCTAATTTTAAAAACTATTTATAAAAAATCTGACTTTTTAGTAAAGACCTTATATTTTAAAAAAATCTTTGATTAATTTTTATTCTCAAACAAACTGACCTTTCTTTGTTTACTGATTGCAAAATATATAACTTATCCATTTTTAAATTTTAGTAGTCTTATTAGAAAATGCTACTGTGCATCTTGGTGGAATATAAAAAATTGATATTCCCTTTAAAATTATTAACACCCTTTATAGCCAAGTAGACTTGATAGTTTAGTGGTAAAGCACTTGGTTTCTGAACTGGATGTCCCTGGCTCGAAACCTGCTGAAAAGGGGACGCCCCTAAACCCACCCAGCTTCAATGAGTACCTGACATTAGTTGGGGAAAAGCAAAGGCGGTTGGTCGTTGTAGTGGCCACATGACACCCTCGTTAACCGTAGGCCACAGAAACAAACGACCTTAACATCATCTGCCCTATAGATCGCAAGGTCTGAAAGAGAAAATGTTCTTTCTTTACTACTAGATAGGTTTCCATATCTACATCCACTGTCCATAATGAAAGCATTTGTCTACCAGATTTAAATTGGAAACAATGTATATCGGCGACAGGTGTCAAACTAAAGAAAGCAGTATGAGTCAGGAATAACAGTATAGAAGCATCAAGTCCCCCCTCCCTACGCCCTAAGAAAAAAGAATCCTCACAAGGGCAGAAAATATTTGACTCTTAACATGGGCGTAAACAGTGGGGCTGGGTTTGAACCCTCCCGCCCCCCAGAAATGAAATAAAATCCCCCTACCCTTGCGAGGGGGGGGGGGGTCGAATTTAGTGATTGATTTTTTGCTCTGATTTTGTTTAAAATTTTAATATTAAACCATCATTTGCGCCAGCTCAGACAATGGAGTTTTGAGTTTAAAATCCCCTACCAGAGGGTTTTGCGGTCAAATCCCCATCAATTTAAAAGAAACAAAAAAATGCGAACGACAATCCCCAAAATTCCAAGAGCATAGGCAAGGAAGATTTCATTTTTAACCCCCCTCCGAAATTTATGATAAAACCCCAAGTCAATATAAGATTAAACCATACACCAGCCACATGGGCGTAGCCAAGGGGGGAGTTGGGGGCTCAACCCCCCTCCCCTCCCCGAAATGAATTACACCTTCTCTTTCTAAATTAAATTAATGTCTTTTCAGAATTAATATGACACGAATCATTTGCCCCATTTGTACCTGTAATGCCATCTTTAAGTATTATTCCTAAAACGATCGACAACGACCAAGATACCGAAAATAAATAGACTCGAAAAACAAAAGCCAGTGGGAACTTGTTCAACGTTCTTCGTAAACTCTGATACTGATTATCACGATTGTAATTTGGAGAGATATGCATTGTGTCCACAACCATCTGATATACGAAGATTCGGCCGCCAGCGTGCAATGCACACATAGCACAACAGAATAGCGGGGACCCTGGATGTAACATCTTCTATTTCAAATTGTCTTATGCTATTATAGCTGCCTACAATTACGTTCACACGAAGTGAACGCCTCTGATTTGAAGTAGAAGAGTGACGTGTTCAGACGATAAGAAATTAAACATAATAAACACATTTCGTGTTGTCATAAAGATGAGCTAGT
Organism: Biomphalaria pfeifferi; assembly: GCA_030265305.1. Lineage (NCBI taxonomy): Eukaryota > Metazoa > Mollusca > Gastropoda > Planorbidae > Biomphalaria > Biomphalaria pfeifferi. The sequence goes on from JASAOG010000205.1 coordinate 133,465, forward strand.
CACAATATTTTAAACGCATACTTCCACAGAAAATTTCATTAAAATATAAATGAAATTAGAACTTTTTAAAAATATTTTATATTTTTGAAACAAAGCATAAAAAAAATTTGAAAATTTGCTAAACTAGACAGCAAAGATGACCCACCGAAAGTACTGCAGTTTCTTCCCGTTTTAAATATTACATTTTTAACTGCTATAGTAATGGGAAATGCAACTATAAGTTTTGTGTGGTCTTTTTAACTTTCTAAACCTCTCTCTCTCTCTCTCTCTCCCTCTCTTTCTCTCTCTCTTTCTCTCTCCATCTTGTATATTCTAGTTCAGCTTCTGTTTATAGCGGCCCCCGAAAGGTGAAAAGACGCTATTAGTTTTGTGTGAAATGTCTGTCCGTCTGTCCATCCGTCTGTTTAGGTCTCGTAAACTAGAAAAGATAGTGAAAATCTGACACCATAATGTTTTAGACCATTGGAAGTTCTGATGCAACGGCTACTTTTTTCTTTTCTAAACACGAAAAATCTAATTTTTAAATCAATTATGCAAGCAGTTTTTTCATAAAAAAATACACCACTTTTACAACTATTCACTCTTAATACTAACAAACTCGTAAGGATCATTTGAAGGGGAGACCTGTACTTACCATATATTTGCCATATTTATTCAGACGATTGTAGATTTTTGTCAAAAAATTTTTTATTGCATTTATATTGCTAAGTTATGTTAGTTCTATCATACTAACTACTACATTTACAAAAAAAAAATGTTTACTTTTTTTAAGACAAAAAATCTATTTAGTATGCATATAAGGTGTACATAATTAAAAAAAAAAAAAATAAGTAGTTTTTCATATTAACGCGTGAACTGCAGAGCTACTCCACATAAATAGTACACTTAAGTATTTATTTATTTATTTTTTACAGAAATGTCTTTTTCTTAAGGGTTTAAATAGGATATTAACCCTTTACAAAACAAATAGATTAATTAGATATTCATTATAAGACTTCAATTAGGCCAAGTTCAAATCTTATTTTCACATTCACTTTTACCTATCCCTTTGGTCTGCTGGTCCGCTGGGGCACCACTCAAGATCTGTCAACTTTCTTTCTCCATTCTTCTCTGTCATTTGTATTTGTTCTAATTTCATTCAGAATTATTTTTTTTTAAATATTGAAACCTGTTTTTTTTTACCTGCCCTGGTGGACCACTTCGGGGTCCGATTTTGAGTTTGTGTTTCCGCACAAACTGTCGTTGTAACCTTATTATCTCTTACTGTAGTATATTTTTCTTTCTTTAAATGTTTAAACTTAAACTCTGAATTTTTTTTCTTTTTCTCTCTTTTACTATCTCTTCCTCCTCTTTCTCGTTTTCTTTCAATCTCTTTCTCTTCTCTCTCTTTCTTACTCTCCCCTTTCTCTCTCCTTTTCTCTCTAACACTCTCTGTCTTTTTTCTTCTCTCTCTCTCTTTTCTCTCTCTTCCTCCTCTTTCTCGTTTTCTTTCTCTCTCTCTTTCTTACTCTCCCCTTTCTCTCTCTTATTCTCTCTAACACTCTCTCTGTCTTTTTTCTTCTCTCTTTTTCTCTCTCTTCCTCTTTCTCGTTTTTTTTCTCTCTCTCTTCTCTCTCTTTCTTACTCTCCCCTTTCTCTCTCCTATTCTCTCTAACACTCTCTGTCTTTCTTTGTCTCTCCCACTCTATCTGTCTTTCTTTCTTTCTCTATGCCGCTCTCTCTCTCTCTCTGTTTCTCCCACCCTCTCATTTCTCTTTCTCCCTCTTTCTTTATTTCACTTTTTCTCATTTGTTCTCTCTTTCTCTCTATCTCTCTATGATCCATTTTTGTCTAAACCCAGTGATCACTGTCAGTTTAAGGATAAAGAAAGATGACTTAGCATTGACTTCGCTTCTCGATCAACTCACAAGTTTTGGCCTGTTCTGATCCTCTGCGTGTTAGAGAGGGAGTTGAGGTGGCTTGGCCTGACCAACGTCACATTGAAAGTTGACTTCATGGCAGGCTCGTCGAAGCACGGGAAGACGCTGCGGGCGTATGTGGGCTCAAACTGCGTCACTGTATAGAAACTGTTAAATGTACATACATAGGTCAGTGAGTATTAACAAACTGCTAATTACATATTATTTTTTTATTATTTATTTTTTTACTATTTACCATACAAATCTAGTGCACTGTTCCTTTGTGTTTTGGTCACTTTGTGCACCACAAGGAACATGCACATTTGTTCCTCTTCTAAACATAAGGAGACTAGAACAGTCACAAAATAGAGCCGTGAGATTTATAGCAAATAACTATTAACGCTTCCCTAGAGCAGTGGATCCCAAACTGTGTTACACGAATTAATCTCTCTGAAAAGAAAATCAAAGTGATCCGCTAATTACTCAGAATGTACGATGCGTTCCGTTACATAAAAAAGTTTGGAAACCACTGCACTAAAGTAACACAATTAGTAAAATCACTAAATTGAGAGACACTTCAGGACGAATGTCCCTCAGCACTGAACACTGAAACAAAATTTACAAGTTTATAAACAAGAAAATATAATTTTTTAGAAAATTATATTAAGCATAGTTGTATCATTTAGTTTGATCAATCATGTAATTAAATTTTTAATAGATCTAATCTAGACTAACTTTAAAAAAAATTGATGAAAATTAAAAAACAAAAGCCTTCTCAGGCTTCTCAAGCCAACACGATAACCACTCCGCTAAGGGAGAGCTTTTGAACATAGAAGATTATATAGTTATCTATCGTTTCTAAAGTCTCATCCTATTTTTCAGGTTTGCGTTCAATTAGACTTAGAAAAAAGGGGAATAATTCTACTTATGTCACAAATTCTGTCAGGTACAATTTCTTTCCCTTGTTTTATGTACTCAACAAAATAATTAATTACCAATAGTTAATTAACTAATTGGTTCATTTTAATTTATTTTTTTTAATTCTTGTGTTGACAATTGAAAGAAATAATTTCGCTAAATTTCAGCTTGACTCTAGATTGATTGGGTTGGGAGAAAGTACAAAGTTTTTACTAGACAGACAGACAGACAGACACAAATCTGAAGGATAGAACAAAATCCTACAGGTACTCTTTCTTCCCCGTCCTATTAGAGCATGAAACGGGTTGCCTGAATCAGCCACGAAAAAAAAAAGATTAGTTATCATCTTCTTCTTCTAGCCAGCTTTATTGCTGCTGAGCTGTGAGCTCTTTTGCAGACTGTGCCAAGGAAAAATAGTGTGCTGTTTTCTTCAGTTGTTTAGCACTGCCGAACAGGGTGTTGGTTATGTTGGGCTGTAGTGGAAGTAGGGTCTGCCTAAGGTGGATTTGGGAGGGGCATTCAAAGAGGATATGGTTTACGGTTTCAGAGGGGCAGGCGCAGTGTCTGCAAAAGGGGAGTTGTGTGGAGTTTATTTTGTTCAGATGGTAATTTAATAGTGGTGTGTGCCCTGTTCTAAGTTGGAAAATTATAGATTATTCTTTGCGGAGGAGGAAGTTAATACTGTCCAGTTTGTTAGGCGTAGTCATTTCTTTGTACATGGCTTTGCCTGTATTTACTGATGCCCATTGGTTGAGCCACTCCTCTTTGCGATTGTTGACTAGCATTGACCTTAGGGTGAGGTAGTTAACAGGTCTATCTGGTTGTTCCATAGATGAACCTGCCTTTGAAAGCTTATCTGCCTTTTCATTTATGATTAGTTATCATAAGTTTGCGTGTCTAATTGACATTCAAAACTAGATAAACCCATAAATATGCGTAGAACGTAATTATCTTCAGTTTGTCAATTAACGTCAATAACTAATAGGAAAAGATAAGATAAGGTTTTTAAATTTAGTACAATAGCAGTTCCCCTTTAAAATCATGCGGTCTACAGTGCGGATGGTATAAATGTCATCTTTTTCTCTGGCTCACGGTTAACAAGGGTCTCACGTGGTCAGCACAAAGAACAACCACCTTTACGTTCACCAAACTTGTGCCAGGTGCCTATTAGAGTTGGATGGACTTAAAGTCGCCCTTAACATGCCGAAATAGAAAAAAAAATCACAGCATTCATTGGGATTCGAACCGAGCCCTTTACCATAGTCTGCATGGTGCAATAGCAATGTTTTTAGTTGGTTTTCTTTTCTTTCTTTGATTTTACCCGTCCGCCACATAGCAACCCAACACAAAAGATGCTGTTAATTTAATACTTTAAAATCCTGTTAGGGATATAGGGATAAATGACACAAGAAGAAATCTGGAAATAGCTGAATCAAGAGATGCTAATGTTACAAAAGTAACTACTCCTCATTGAGAGACCAAGTTTTAATCACTTACTGGTCGGAGTCGTTGATGGTGTAGCTTCCGTGGAAATAGCCAAGCATCACTGTATTTAATTCTCCTTTAAATTGTATATGCAGCAAGTAAGTCTTATTCACCTGTTGGTTAGATGTATACGTAAATATACATGTTAAGCTAGGTGCTGAAACCAATGAATATTACATATATTTTAAACATAAATAAAAAGCTTTTCAGTTTTCCAAGACTCGAATAGACTACGATAGTAATAATGCAAAAGTCATCCGTTACTAAGGCCAACGGTTAACAAGGATATTATGTGGCCAGAATAGCGACCAACCACCTCTACTTGTCCTCAACCAGTGTCAGACACCAGTAAGAGCGGAGTGGACTCATAAGCGATCTGGAGATCATTATATTAAAAAATCCCGATCTTCGTCAGGATTCGAACCCAGGACCCCGGTTTCGGAAGCCAAGTACCTTACCACTCAGCCACCGTGCCTCTTAAAAATAGGTTGAGATTAAAACAAATTTTTCTAAATTATTGTTTCTGTTATTATGCATTTCCCCATCTACCAACTTTTACTTTTTAGAAGCAGTGTTTGATGGTGAGAAATGAATCGAGTTCATCCCTTCGTCTAGAAGAACGCACATACGAGTTGGTCGACGAGATAGTATATTCTGCTTTAATAAGGAAAATGATGATTATTACACTTAGATCCGCCCGCGTCGTTCTGCGCATTTTTACGGCTGTCTCCATAAAGATCTGTCACTGGCAATGTCTAAAGCCTCTTCCAACCTGGTGTCCACTGTTCTGAGGTCCTACAAGAAAGTGTTGCGCCGATTTGACGCGTGTTGCGTGGACGTCTGTGTTTGCGATTTCCTAGTATTTGACTCCATGTCAGGACAAATGATGATAGCTGCTTAAGTAAGATCATATTTTGTAATCCTTAAAGTCGTAGTCTGTAGGTGTCCTATAAGAAAGTAATGGTTTCATTATGCTTAAAGTGGCCACTTGTCCCTGGCAGTGCTTCTCAGCTTTAACTGGGCACTCGGATGCACTGCTTAGAATGTGGTCTTTGTTTAGTAGCACCGAATCACTCAGAACGCGGACATTGTGAAGTCAATTTGGATTTTTTTTAATAGAGAATCCAAATTAATATTAACATTTAGATTATTTTTTTACCCTTGGCATTATTTTAAAACATGACAGCATGAAACATATACAAAATAAGAAATTATTTATTTAATTTAAATTTTTCGACATTTGGGTTACATATTCACAGACAATGTACTCGGAAATTTATTTTAGAAGCTAATATAACATAACTCAGCAATTATTTTAAACGTCATACATGGAGGGCTCCTTACCTTTAACTCTCTGTCTAAATTTAGAATAAGAAACTGCCTTTCAGAGTCGATGTCGTATGACAGCACGATTGGGTCAGAATCCTTGAATCGTTGTCCGTAAGCACTGAGTTTGGCGTCGAGAATCTGAAGGTTTACCGAATGAAGCGTGATGTTCTTGGTAACGGATCTACAGTTAAACCAAATAGTGACATTCCCCTGTATAAGAAGAAACAGGAAATGTTATTAATAAAACTTATCAATCAAATCTAAACCGTACCAGAATTCTAATACCCCATTTCAACAACTCTGCCACTCGCTTCACACAAGGGGGGGGGGGGGAGGGGGGGGGAGGGGCGTTATAGCATAGGCGGATGAATCGAAGTGTACCTCACGGTTGTCCTTGTTAGCGCTCTCCTCTTATTGACCTCCATGTCATTAAACTCTTGTTTGGCCTCCATGGCATTAAACTCTTGTTTGGCCTCCATGTCATTAAATTCTTGGTTGGCCTCCATGTCATTAAACTCTTGGTTGGCCTCCATGTCATGTAACTCTTGGTAGGAGTCCATGTCATGTAACTGTTGGATGAAGTCCATGTCATGTAACTATTTGTTGGCCTCCACATCATTTAACTCTACCATACAAGTCGAGGGACTGGTTAGACAGGTGCCCCCCCCCCCCTAACCCAGTCATTATAAAGTCAATTTACTTTTATGTTAAAAATGACCTTTAGTTAATAAGCGTAGAACAGTTTTGGGTGATTATAGATTTAGATCTACATTAAGTTGTAAGCTAGAAGCCAACGACCAACAACAAGGAGAAGGGGGGGGGGGTGGTAGCAAGAAGGGTTTTTCTTTTCATTGTTATTATTAAATATATTAGTAATAAGAGTACAATTACATAATGACCAATGTTTAAAATTTAAATATCTTAAGTAAGAGACGTCATTTCGCCTGAGGCCTCCAGCTACAAAGTCCAACCCTGTTAATGTATTGTAACGAATCTCACTATCCAGGCTCTTTGCAAACTGCACCACACACCACCAACTTAAAGAACTCGAAAACTCCGGGCTCCAAAGTAACGTAACACTTTGAAAGTTGAATAAATCTGAGCCAAACTGTACAATTGGCAAAACGTACATTGTGCAAATATCTCTCCGATAACACCGTGACGCTCGTCTAGGCTGGCCGTCGTAACTCGTCACGGTTGACCGCTTGTCTAGCGCTGGCCTGGGGCGATTTGCGTCGGCTGACTACACACATACCACTACCCTCATCTGTGTCACCACCAGGTTTATTACAGTATTGATGAAAGAGTCTTATCGTCTTGTAACACCATGCAACATTGAAAGGAACTTGCAAAGCAAAACTTACCTTGAAATAAAAGTCTTTTGGTTTCGGCGTGTTCATGCAAGTCTGAATCTCCAGATTATAGTGGAAGGGAACTGCGGAGATTGGCAGCCGAATGTCTCGTGGCTGCTGGTCCCTGGTTAAGTAGATGGTCACTGTCACCGCAGCGGCAAAGAGAACCAGTAACACGACAAACGAGATGCCGGCATAGCATCCATCCCTTCGGTTCTCCATCGTCTTGCTCTGCCCCATTCTGTGATGATTATCTTAACTGTTGTACTTTTTCTAGACCGTGACTAAGAAAGAAAAAGAAGCGATATGTTATTGAAGATGGCGTAAAAAAAAATCGAAGTTGCCAATCAGGGCCAAGAGACCATAGTTTGGGAATCACTGCGATAAATAATAAAAAGAACAAAAAAAAAAAAACTTTAATTAAACGTAATAGTATCAATTAGTCTGGATTAGTCATGTTATTAAATTGTAATAGATCTAGACTAACAACAATAAATCTGCGATTAGCCATATTTTTACAATTGTTTTTGTTAACCACAATTTTATTCCTTTAGATTTCTTAATACGCTATGATACTACCAATTATCTGTATCAGTTTGAAAAAAGGAGGGGTTTGGGAGAATGTGTGAATGTTGCCGTGATCTCTTTTAAATGCATAAAATTCACGTGTTCAGTTAGGGCTTTAATCTCCTCAAGAGGACTAACTCAACGTATACTACTACATATGTCATGTACGATTTCTTTCCCTTGATCGATACCCAACCAAAAAAAAAATTACTAATAGTTAATTTAACAAAACAGTTATTTTTTTTCTTTATTGATTCATTCTGGTTTTGTGAGATAAATAAATAATTATGCAAAATTTTCAGCGTCATCCAAGAATAGGTGAGAGAGGAATAACGTGTACAAACTTTTTCCAGACAGACAGACTGACAGATTAAGTTTTAAAATGTTTGTAAAATGTTTTACATGTGTCGGGTGTTCCTTCAGAGTTACTTCCTAGTCCGAATCTCCCTCAGGACGACATGGGAATTGCAGCGGCCAGGGTATGAACCAAAGACCATCGAGAAGACTAAAGGACAGTCCAGCGCGCATACCGCACGGCCAGGCAGCCAGGTTGATATTAGCTTTCTAATTAAAAGCATAGAAGATCTATCCTTATGTGTGGCAGTAACAGTATCAGTGAAACTTTCTAGCATTCCGAACTTATATCCACATTCTAAGACAGTGAAAGAAAGAGAGTGAAAGAGAGTGAAAGAGAAAAAAAGAAAGAGAGAAAAAAGAAGTGGTGAAGAGAAAGAAGGATACAAAGAGAGTAAGTGAAAGAAACTAAAAAGGATGAAAAAATAAGAAAAAAGAGAAAGAAAGAAGAGATACATGAAATAGAGGAGAGAACATAAATGAAAGTAGAGGGGGTAAAAGAGAGAAGGGGGACAGAGATAGAGAAAAAAAAAGAAAGAGAGAAAGAGAGAGAAAGAGTGAGAGAGAGAAACAGTAAGAGAGAGAAACAGTGAGAGAGAGAGAGAGAAACAGTGAGAGAGAGAAACAGTGAGAGAGAGAGAGAGAGAAACAGTGTGAGAGAGAAACAGTGAGAGAGAGAAACAGTAAGAGAGAGAAACAGTGAGAGAGAGAGAGAGAGAAAGAGAGAGAGAAAAACTGAGAGAGAAACAGTAATAGAGAGAGAGAGAAAAAAGAGAGAAACAGTGAGAGAAACAGAAAGATAGAGAATCAATGAGAGAAAGAAATTGAGAGAGAAAACGAGAAATAACGAGAGAGAAATAAAGCGAGCGAGAGACAGAGACAGAGAAAGAGAGAGAGATATGTATGGGTGTTACGGGCTGAATGAAGTAACCATACAGAAAGATGGGCGGATAAATTTCGTTGTGTTTCTGATGAAATCACGGGGTGGTCTTTCGTCATTCAAATTAATACTGGTTGAAGAAAGAAAAAACATGAGACAGAAAAAAACGTGCAATTTTTGTCTGTTATTATTCTATTTTATTCCATTGAGAATGAAATACGCCCACATCGATTAGTTGTACGAACTATTTTGACTAACAGGGCCGTATCTAAGTATGTGGAGGCCCAGAGGCAGAATTTTTGTGGAAGCCCATAGAATTCTTCGAAAGCTTTAATAAACATAAAAATTTTTTTACTAATATCTAGAAGCATGCTACATGGTGACAAACCATTTATCTTTAATTAAAATTTTTTTTCCTTCGTTGAAAAATAATATGAGTATTTAATATAAACCAGCAAAAAATTTTAATTTTAGGTTTACACAATGTAGTAAATCCGGTTGTATAGTACTCACGAATTATAAGGGAATTTTTTATAAACTACGACAGTGTTACCAACTGTAAGATTTAAAGCATTATAGATAGAATAAGAGATACGCAAAGTACTAAAAGACATACAGTAATGAGGAGGCCACTTTCTTATAGGGACCATTAGAGAGAAGCCCAGCCAGCCATCCCCTAAATCCGGCCCTCGATGTAACAAACCAAAGACCGAGGGGTTGGTGAGAAATATGAAAGTAAAGACAAAAATTCTAGGTGAAGAAAATAGTAAAAGATAGAGATAGAAAGAAAGAGAAAGAAATAGAGAGAGAGAGAGAAAGTGAGAGAAAAAAAGAAAATGAGAGTGAAAGAGAGAGAGAAATAGATAAAAAAGAGAAAGAGAGAAAGAATGAGAGAGAAAGAGTGAAAAAAAGAAAAAGAAAGAGAGAACCAAAGGGAATTATTATCATTATTATTATAGCTTTTATATAGTGCTACTTTCATGCTCAGAGCGCTTTGGTCCAATCTCATTTGTAGACCGGTGGGGGGGGGGGGGGAGGGGGTATCTAGGAGTTGGTTTTCCGTGCTGCCTTTAGGTGCTCAGTAAACGCTACTCTGCCCGAGTCGGGTGTCGAACCCCGTCTAGGTAGCCGAGACAAGCCAAGTTCAAGCGACCACGCTTCCCAGAGACAGAGAGTTAGAGAAAGATAAAGAGGGGGAGAGAAAGAGAAACTGAGAAAGGGAAAATGAAAGAGAGAGAGAAAGAAAGAAAGTACGAACAACAACAACAACAAAAAAGGACATAAATCATGAGGACAAAGTGAAAGGAAATCCAATGTGGGAACGTTAAAATAAAAAGTCAGGGACGACAATTAATCTTTAAAACAACACCCCCTAGTTTTCCTCACACAACAGATTCAACTGTTTCCTAATTAACTCCCTTATACACTCGCACAAAGTCCCATTATCACGTCCTTTCTCTTATATGCAACTCGATATGAAGCTTGCAGATTACAGCCGATACAGCACACTTGTTTATAGAGACACATCTTGTACAAGTGCAAATGTTATCACCGGAATGTCAGGCGAAACATAACTGCGCCTTTATTTTTCTCCCACAATGTAGGGATATAAAACTGAAATAAAAAATGTATGGGAACAAACCGTGATTCTTTTTCAGCGTCGCCTTCGTTTGCATTAGAGATAAGACATCTAGATGTACACAACTTCAAAATGAAAATGGGTTAAGACGGAACTTGTTGACGTCCGGAGGCGTGGCGTGCATGGCTGACACACGGGGCGGAATCTAAGTTTTCAGTTTTGACCAGACTTTGTAAAACCCCAAAAAAGTGTGAAATAAAACCAAAAATCAACAAAAACAACAATAACAACAAGAAAACAATTTTACACTGGGATAACACATTGAATTTTTATACCAAAGACATTGAGTTTAGTCCCCTGCGAGGTATGACTTCTTGTATATATGCTCGTCTGTTGTTGTTGTTTTTTCATAAATTAAAAATTGTATTAAAAATTCATTTTTAAAAGTAGAAAAAATTCATTCAATTAATAGTTTTTTTTAAACATATATAATAAATTTATCAATATTTTTATATTTTCCTCATCATGAGGCGGTCACATACTTTTGTTGGGGCATCACTTAGGATCACACGACCAACTTTCTTTTCTCTTCTTGATCAGCAGCTATCTTAAGGCTATGTGGGACACTAAATTTAGGTAAAAAGGTCAAAAAGTTAGATTTTCAGTTTTAACCTAATTTAAATAGCCCAACCATTTCTGGACATAACAATATCATTTTCATGATTGGCAAATAATTACTTTTTTTTTTTCGTAAGGTATATACAGCTGTCTCTTTTCCAATTTTGTTTCGTTTTTTTCGATTTTTTTAGAATACTATTTTTATTCACTTTTTTTTACTACTCCTTCACTAATTCTGCACAGAAATCAATCAAACTTGTCCAGCATATTACTTATACCTTGTACAACAACTTCTATAAAACATTTTCTAAGTTTCAATTAATATTTTGTCCATATTGCAATAGAATATTAGAAAAACGAAAAAAAAAATTGTTTTTCTTTAGCAAGGCTAGAAAAAAAAATCTAATTAAACAATTTTCTTGAAAAATGGTTTTGTGAGTGATTTGTGTCATATGACCAGACAAGCTCAGCTTTCGTCGGTCTTAGGCATAGGTAATTAGGCAGCCACTTAGGGCCTCCAATTGTTTGGTGTCTCGCACAGCACTCTATATAATTTGTCTAGATAAGAAATAGCGAAACGTCTGTAGTATTTTTTTTTTGTGCACAATAGGTTTGAAATTAATTGCTTTTTTTTTTAATTTGTAGTGTTCTATTTCATTGGGGGGGGGGGGGGTGTCACCAAATTTCTTTTCACCTAAGCTCCTTTGATTATCTAAGGCTGGCACTGACCTGAACAGGTTCTAGTAAAGAAAACAAAATAACGACCTGGTCCCTGTTCATCCCGAGGATTTTAATTCTTAAGGCAACTTTTGCACATTTTTGTTAAGCCTTACATAATGATATTTCATTGTTCGATGCACTGGTCATGGACAAGTTTATAATGGTGCTTTATGAAATGACTGATTAGTAATGGTCTCTGGACAGTGGAAGTACAATGGTCTCAGCTCAGGAAGAAAAACGTACAATACGAAAAATGACCAGCTCCTCTACCACCGAAGCAAAAGCCACCTTGACCTGCGCTATCTGTGGACGGGAGTGTTTCTCCGAAATGGGGCTCCACAGCCACATGTAGAAGTGTGCGAGATGAGCCATAGTCGTTCTACGACTGAGGGATCCCAACAACAATGGTCTTATCTTTTGTGTGTGTGTGTCAGTGGGGGATGGGTATATCTGGGAGAAGGTTTTACAGCAAACACAACCCTGCTAGAGTCGGGATTCGAACTCAAGCCCACTTACTTTGATAAAGAAATACTTACAATCAAGGAAGACGATTTAACGACTCACTATTTTTGAAATTTCCAACAAGATCTAGAGAAAAAAAAATTGATTTCGATAAAATATCGAGAGTTTGCCTACGAGAAAGTACGTAAGATTCACTTGTATTATCTTTTCTTCTGAAATCTATTCTTCGCAAAATAGCAATTAAGAATCAAGTTGTTTTTTTTTGTGGAGGGCATCAAATACTCCAGCTACCCTACTGGCAAGTCTAGGGTAGGTCATGCTATAGAGGTGGCTGACTTTTCTATACCCCAGTATGCCATCTTTAGTTTACTCTAATTACACTTAATTTATCCTTTTTTTTTTTACATCATAAAAAGGTGTGACATATTTGAAATTTTATTAGTTATCACGTAGAGCAGCACGAGATTATGTCTAGTCGTTTCGACCTAGTCTCTACTATTGAATGTAAAAGACAAAAGACATTTGATACTTTCATACTGAGTTACATATAACTTCAGAACGAGTTGGAGGCGGAGGCGTAGCTAGGGTGGGTAATGATGGCAAATACCTAGCTACACCAGTGGCTGTAGTTCGCTAACAAAGGCCGCGGGACACATTTGAGACAAAAAGAAAATCCGCTGCCGATGACAGACGCAGACGGAGAAAAGAAAATCTTAATCGACCAGAGGCGGACAATGGTTATGCCTGTGCCACTTGTGGCAAAATAAGTAGGTCGCAGCTGGCATTGCTTAGCCACGGGAAATACTACATTCTTCATTAAGACAAGACTCGAAGACAAGCTTTATTATTACTGAATTGCACTAACAAATATTATCGATAGCTTAGATTAATAATTACAAGCAGTAATCTCTGTGATTTGGATAACAAAATCTGAACCTGTCACCTATAACGGTCATATTATTATGTTATGTTATGTAAAGAAAAAAGCTACATTATTCCTCTCATAGTTAAGGCCTAAGCCTTCATCCCATCAAGAATTGGAGAAGACCCTAAAAAAAAAATATTTGTAATTGCCCAGATTTATTAATGTTGTTGGTCTAGATCAGTGTTTCCTAAACTTCTGACTAATGCGTATCCCCTCGAGAATATTTGTAACGCTGAGTTTCACTCGCCCCCACCCCGAAAGATCACCAAACAATAATTACTCTATCACAATTAAGTATCCAGTTAGTGTGTTTATCTTTGCATGCTTCAGAGACATATCAAATATATTTTTTTTTCTAATATGAAAGATAGTTTTTACATTGAAAAAGTGGGCGTGTCGACGGAAGCTGTTACATCCAAATCCATTTCCTGATCTTTGTAAAAATTTGTCTTAAATGTAAGCTTGCACCGTATTTGAGTTTGTAATAATAAAAAGGAATTAAAACGTATGGTATTATTGAGTTTGTAATAATAAAAAGGAATTAAAACGTATGGTATTATATTATAATGTATAAACTAAGTGGATATTTTAAAAAGAATCAGCATAGTTAACCATGTGCAAAGCGTATACCCTTCAAACTCTACCCTTACCCCTGGGTGTATGCATACTTACTTTTGGAAACACTGGTCTAGATCCAGCGCCGGCCTTGACAATTTCGGGGCCCTATGCGAAACGAATTGCTCGGGGCCCAGTCAGGGTATGGATAAAAAATAATGTCAAAATAAAGGTATTTTTTGTTTTTTTAGAAAATACATTCGTCTTGACAATAAAGTTTTAATAAATAAAAGCTGACAATGATTTTTTTTTAATTGCGCGTAAGATAGGCACCCAAAATGACAATTTGTTTATTTTTCAGGAGATTTTAATGAGTTTTCAGGAGATTTAAATAATGTCAGTAGAATTCCAGGATGCCCTACAAAATCAGGAAGCCGTGGAAACCATGTTATTTTATATAAGTTATATTGGTTTAATTAAATAATTTACACCTAGAATTAGCTGTGCCTATGATAGTGCGAGGCCCACTGCGGCCGCATAGGTTGTAGTGGCCTGATACCGGCCCTGTCTATTACAAATTTAATTACATTTCTGATTTTTTAAAAAAGTAATTGATACAACTAAGCTTAATAAAAGATTTGAATTTTGTTTTTCAAAGTATTTTTATGTTTTTCTGGTAAAAAAAAACACAACAAAACAAGAAATATAGATGTATACTTCAAGCTACATACCTAGTGACTTAGTTTCCTTAGCCCAGCTACAACTACAACCTGTGAGAACGGTTGTAGCGCATGTACATGTTCACACGGCTGCTGAATGGGGAAGAGATTAAACCCGACCGCTGCATTCCCCTACGGCGTGAGTTCAATTACTACTTTCTACGAATCAAGGTCAAGACTTTGGGGGGGGGGGGGGGGGAGAGAGTAGTTGGGAAAAGGAAAGAAAAAAAGGCGGAAGAAGGGGGGGGGGGGAATTAAATGCACGTGCATTGGAGACGAGAGAGTGGAATCACGAAGGAGTGTGTGTGTGTGTGTGTTAGATTGTGTTTGGTTGAGAGGGAGAGAGGCGGGGGGCGGTTTGCTGAGGGTTGCAATTTTGAGGTCATTATGGAAGGCCAGTAGACAAAAAATGATTAAAGCAAGAAAAGAGAGTGGAACAGATTACTAGAGCGATAGACACGCATTGGTTTGCGGTTACCATGGGAAGGTGTAAACAGGCCAACACAAGCCAAGAAAAATCATTTCTATGTAAACTACGTTTCACAGAACCACCATGCTAGAGGCATCGGTACTTTGATATCATAACTATCACGATGGCTGCTTGGTCGTGCGGTTTGCGCGCTGGACTGTCGCTTGGAATTATCGATGGTCCCAGGTTCAAAACCCTGCCTGCTCCCATTCCCTGTCGTCCTGCGGGAGGTTTGGACTAGGAAGTAAACTATCTTCAACTCTGAAGGAACATCCGAAATATGTAAAACATTTTACAAACAAATTGGGGTGATAGATCAATGCCTGCCAGAAAGAAAGTAATATTTATTTTCACACAAGAACAAACAATAACACTGAGATTCACTCATCATTGCTCATGATCAAAGCTACTACGGAATGGGCGAGACAGACAAATGCTTGTCAAACAAGACCGTATCTGTATTTCGCTTTACCGAAACCACCGAGCTTAGCGCTTCACAGTCCCATAGAGGGAATTGGGTTGACAGATCAAAGCTTGCCAGACAACACGTGGGTCTATTGGAGATGGTAAACTCTCCTGCAGTCCCACAGATTGTTAAGGCCTTTGTTATCTTATGGAATGGATAGACCGCCTTGGGATCGAGTTTACTCTATTTTTTTTATTGTTCTATTATTAAGGTTTTCAAAAGTAGGCTACGCGTATCCTGATACACCATCCGCTACGCTGTGTATCTGTTTGTTTTTATTGGCTGATCAATTCTGACGTAGGTTTGACAATGCACTTGCAATTTCTCCGTCTGGTGAGCATATAGGTTCCTCAATGGAAAATGCCTTACTTTTTTACAAAGCGTATATCAACTCGCTCTGTCTGTGTCTGGTACAAGTTTGTACACTTTATTTCTCGCACTTCCCATTCTCGGATCTAGTTGAAACTTTGTGTACTAAATTATTGTCAACTAGTTGATTTTCGTTGTATATAGGAAAATGGAGATAAATCTTTTCAGTATTAAGAGGAATGGCATGCATTTATATCCAACTATTATAAGAAAAAAATATTCAAATTTCTAAAATCAGCCGATAATTACGTTTTTTTTAACGACATGTCATGACAATGTACATAGTATCATATCCCAGATACACACTTTATATTTACAACAAAAAAATACAGATATTCAGAAGTACACACAGCCATGTATGGATGGCTCACTTTACTAAATTTATTTTAAAAAAATAAATATAAATCACATAACGCTAAAATAGAATAACATAGATTTATCAGACCTTACGATCCCAGCCTTCACAGGGATTGGAACCCGGAACCGATCGGTTCGGAAGCCAAGTGCTTTACCACTCAGTCGCCGAGCGTTACAACGAATGACATAATAATGGAAAAAATTTGACCCGAAAAACCTTCAATGAAGTCTCTCCTTGGTGCTCGTCAAATGCAAATTATTAGTACACAAAAAGAATCATAAAACAAATACACAATTACATTATTACATTGCTACCAATGTTGCTTGTACTACATTGGTTGCAGAGACAAACAAAATAAAACACCTACGTGATATTTTAAACAAAATGCTATCTCGGGAAGCGTGGTCGAGATGCTAAGTGCTCTTGAACTTGGCTTGGCTCCTTAGAAGGGGGCTCGAGGTTCGACACCCGACTCGGGCAGAGTAGCGTTTACTGAGCGCCTAAAGGCAGCAGAGAAAACTAACTTCTAGATACCCCTCACCCCCACTGGTCCACAAATGAGATTGGACCAAAGCGCTCTGCGCATGCTATAAGCATGAAAGTAGCGCTATATAAAAGCTATAATAATAATAATAATCTTGGAATCCCCATTTTGAATCACGAGTACTCACAATCTCCCGCGCCTTTGGGAACGCAGGATGTAGTGCTTTCCTTGTCATCAGATATGACGCCATAAAGTCAAGTATCTATATCAAACATATTTTTTAGGTAGACAGGCCTTTAAATATGAAATTTTTGAGGTGAATTAAAATATGTTAAGAAAAAAAAAATGATTAGAGTCGACATGCGCGCCTAAAACAAAACACAAAAACATCGTTACGAGTTTAATAAAGAAAATTTAAATATCAGCACCTAAAAGACCTCAAATTATGTCTGAAAACATTAAGCAGACGAGTATTCATAACTCTCAAAACAAACACATAGCAGATTTCCTATTATTACTCTCAAACCCAGTATTTAGCAGACGTCACGTTTTTACTCTGGAAACAACACTTAGCAAACGTCAAATTATTAATTTAAAAATAAACTGTATTATGCAGAAGTCTCGTTACTATTCTTAAAACCAACATCAAGCAGACGTCAGTTTGCCCCTTTGGTTCCATGGCGCAGCTATGTCTACATTAAGTTTATTTGAAGAATCCCTGACTGGAGTTATCAGGTTCCTTATTGGCAGCTCAGCATCTATATCATTAGTGACATGACATACGCCAACACAATCACGCTGTTAACTATTGATAGCTGTTAATAAAAAAAAGTTTTTATATATGTGCAAAAAAAATAATTTTGCATACAATATTTTCTATGTTGATATCTATGGTCCCCGTGTCCATATGTATGTCAAATAGCCTTTTGAAGGACAACTTCTTATAAAATTATAGCTTCTTTCAAAATGAATATTTGTTAATTTGAACGCCAAAAAAATCGCACCTTCATATATCAGTTGTTTTAAATATAGCCGTTTATTTATTTATTTTAAGAAAAGTATGTACTTTATAAGTATATCAATTGGAACATATTTTTTAAATTTCGGAATCTTTAGGGCGTCTCTGAGTTCGCCTAGCTTTAATGGGTACCTTACATTATTTGGGTGAAAAGGCGGTTAATCGTTGTGCTGACAATATGACTCCCTCGTAAACCGTAAGACGCAGAAACAGATGAACTTAACACCACCTGCCAAGTGGATCACGAGGTCTGAAAGGGGAACTTTCCTTTAATTGGAACATATGAACAAATTACGAGGTGGGGTGGGTATCTCTTTTTTTATTGCGCATCTTGCTTGTTTTGTATCATGTTCAGTGCGCACTGGTTCAAAACTCATTTTGTGAACATGTGAAATTATGGTGCCTTATTTTATTTTTTTAAAATTACTTTTGCATATCACAACTTAGAGCATGTTTAGAGCGCTCTTGGCCAATCCTTTCAGTAGACTAACGTAGGTAGAGAAGGTTTCCGTGTTGCCTTTAGACGCTCAGAAAACATAATAAAAATTAAATTTATAAAACATAAAAATTAAGCTAATTAAGATTTTTATATATAGCTTAATTTATTAAAATACCTCTATTCAAGTCAGAACTTCATGGAACTAGGACCATACCAGGAACAAGCTCTAACGATTTTCTTAGAAATTTAACAGTTGATGTATAGAAGGCCTCCAACACCGACCTCTAACTGAATCTCTATGCACTTAATTACTTTTAACTAGTAATAATAATACAGTTAAGCCCCTTTTACTATTACTGTTTTTTGTCGATTCTTTCTTTCTATTATCAGAGGATCTCTTTCTAGCTTTATCTATCTTTTTTATGTTCTCTCCTATTTCTCTCTCTCTCTCTCTCCCTGAGTCTCTCTTTCCTATTTATTGTTAACTTAGTTCTCTTATTCTCTTTTACTCTCTCTTATTTTTTTTATCCTTTTTCCTCTCTCTCTCTCTTCATTTCTCTGTCTCTCTCTTTAAATACGTTCTAAATACCTACACGCCAGGGCCCAGAACTCCTCTTCGTTTAAGCCCTCAGCAATGTCTTGCAGATATCTGCCACGAATGTCTAAGACGTAGCAAGCCAGTGAGTACACTTGGCTCAATGCTACGTTCAAAGTCCGTACCACAGAGTCTCTGATAGTATGCAAACAAAATGTTTTAAAATTCTAATTACCCGCTGCTCCAAAATGAAAGACCACAATCCCAGTTATGAAGCTTTAAAATTTTATCGTCGATGATATCAACACTAAAAGAAAATCCATAGCAATTAACTCTTTACACTTGATTTTTAACATCCAGTCCACGTTTTTCAAATTTACACTTTGATTCTCAATATCCAGTCCACGTTTTTTAATTTATACTTTGATTTTCAATATCCAGTCCACGTTTTTTAATTTACACTTTAATTTTCAATATCTAGTACACGTTTTTTAATTTACACTTTAATTTTCAATATCCAGTCCACGTTTTTTAATTTACACTTTAATTTTCAATATCCAGTCCACGTTTTTTAATTTACACTTTAATTTTCAATATCCAGTCCACGTTTTTTAATTTACACTTTAATTTTCAATATCCAGTCCACGTTTTTTAATTTACACTTTAATTTTTAATATCCAGTTTAAGTTTTTTAATTTACTCTTTAATTTTCAATATCCAGTCCACGTTTTTTAATTTACACTTTTATATCCGATCCACGGTTTTTAAACCATACGATGTCAATGATGGGAATATTGAAAATAAAGCGAAATGTAGAAGTGCCTTGAGAGCTTTCTGAAAATTCCAAAATTAAAAAAAAAAAATTCCGGTCATTATCCTAGTCCCCTCGGTTCGGAGGACAAGTGCTTACAACTCGTCTCCCATGCCCCTAGGCTATACCATAGGTTCTCAAACTTGTTCAGTTCGGGGACCCATTTACAAGCAATACAATAATAGCGGACCTCCAACTCAGGCCAAAAATTATAATAGCCTCAGGGCTGGGGTAGGCAGTTGCATGGCCCTATGCGAAACGGATTGCGCGGACCCAGTCTGGGTAGGGATAAGCATAAGGTCAAAATTAAGATTTGTATCAGAAAATGCCTTCGTCTTTACAATGCCGTTTTTTTTTTTAATCGCGAGTAAAATTGGAGCTTTTTGTCTATTTTTCAGGAGATTTCAAGGACCTTTTGGTATATTTTGCAATTACATGAGATATCCAGGGGCCCCTGGAAAATCAGGAAGCCGCGGAAAACCTGCTATTATAAATAAGTTTTAATGTTTTAATTTAATAAGTTACACCAAGACTTAGCGAGGGGCCTATGAAAGTGCGGGCTCACTGCTGCCGCATAGGTTGCAGTGGCGTAAGTCCGGCCCTTAATAGCCTAGTCACATGTGTAGACTTCTTTATCTGAAGTCAAATCACCATCATTTCCATACACAATAAACTATTGACAGCCATTAATACAGGGTCATACAACAGTCAGAGGACTAGAGACTGCTTAGCAGAAAGCGAATCAATGCCAATCATAATTACAACTACACTGTTTAATGCTAAATAATTATAGTATTAAGCCTTAATAATCATTTGCAGTATAGACATCATAGATAGACGATATTCTCTTCTACACGTAAAGATGGTGTTGAACATAAGTTATCACAAGATTAGAAATTGAATCTATAAATGTATCAAATGATTCAGACAACTGAATTATTAGATACTGATAATGCTCAACTACTCTGAAATGACATTGTTCATTAATAATAAAGAATAAGACTAATAATTATTTGGGTATCTTCCAGTTTTAAAACATTTTCATAATTTAATTGTCAAATTTTAATACGTTTAATTATATGACATTCAGTTAAATTAGGGTAGACTCTACTAATTTTACAGAAACTACTCTAATGAGATGTGTGGGCTTGCTTTGTCTGCAGATGAAGTATTTTGGTAAGATTTTAATAGACATTCTAGAATGCCACGTTCCAGCTCAATTATATATAAAATTCCCTTCGTCGCCCAACCATGCGGGACACAACGCAAGCACGCTGAGTCTCTAGCCTTCGATGAACAAGTCATAGTAAGAACTCTTTTATTTCTGCAAGTCGGACTACATTTATCAAACGTAATTGGGTTTGCGTGGTCATGGGAACTACTTATCCTTAATCTTCGGACCAGACGCATTTGCGTTTATATAAGCGACTAAATATGTTTGCCTTAAAGATGTACAAAATTACGCCATGTGATAACTACGTTACGTAATTTACGTATATGCCTACACTATACGCGTAGCGAAAATAGTTACGACGTTTATACACTAAAGAGTAGGAATACAAGAAACTTTCTATAATTTGAACTCAGGCGACAGACGAATGAAAGATGAGTAATGAAATAGTTTAAGAAGCTTACAAGACAAGATTAGAGAGTAAAGGCAAGATTAGAGAGTAAAGACAAGATTAGAGAGTAAAGACAAGATTAGAGAGTAAAGACAAGATTAGAGAGTAAAGACAAGACTAGAGAGTAAAGACAAGAATAGAGAAAAGACTAGAGATTGAAGACTAGACTAGAGATTGAAGAAAAGACTAGAGATTGAAGAAAAGACTAGAGATTGAAGAAAAGACTAGAGATTGAAGAAAAGACTAGAGATTGAAGACAAGACTAGAGATTGAAGAATAGACTAGAGATTGAAAACAAGACTAGAGATTGAAGACTACAGATTAAAGCTGTACTTCATTGCAGATGAGTAGAGATTGAAGAATTGACTAGAGATTGAAGACTACAGATTAAAGGTGTATTACATTGTAGATAAGTAGAGATTGAAGACAAGACTAGAGAGTAAATGTGTTTCACAAACGAAACAAGTTTAAATAATATGAATAAATTGAAAACCTCCTTACGTAACTAATTCGAGATCCACAGACGTATGTTCATTGAGTATTTTCACTTCTGAAATACCACAAGACAACCGAAGTAAGATTGATTGAGACAGCTATAATCATAACACTTAGCACATCCAAAATTGATGTAAATTTTGAGAGAGAGAGGAGAGAGAGTGATATACAGACAGGGAAAAAGAGAATCTCGGGATCAAAGGGAGTCTCTGAGACCAGCCATCTCTAAAGAGTCTAATACGTACCTGACATTAAATAGAGACAAGTAAAGGAATTTTTTGTTTTTTTTTAAGGATACCTCAGCTTTTTAGCTTTTGACTTCAGTTGTCGAGCTTAGTACATCCTAGGAATCCTTGGGCTTTTGCCTCTTTTCTTTGCCTCTTTTTTGGGCGTTGCCTCTTTTTTGGGCGTTGCCTCTTTTTTGGGCGTTGCCTCTTTTTTGGGCGTTGCCTCTTTTTTGGGCGTTGCCTCTTTTTTGGGTGTTGCCTCTTTTTTGGGCGTTGCCTCTTTTTTGGGCGTTGCCTCTTTTTTGGGCGTTGCCTCTTTTTTGGGCGTTGCCTCTTTTTTGGGCGTTGCCTCTTTTTTGGGCTCTTGGCCTCTTTATTGGGCTTTTTTTTTTCCCTTTTCTTTAATTAAAAAGAAGACACACAAAACATCGTTCTAAATTAATAATAACACAAGGAAAATTTCATAAAAAATCTGTCATATTCCAGGATTTTCAGTATGATCGCGGAGTAGGCTGCAGCGAAGATCCATAAAATGGTGACAGCAAAGGGTCCAGAAAATGATGTCAGCAGAAGTCCAATAGAATGATACAGCAATGATCCATAAAATGGTGACAGCAAAGGGTCCAGAAAATGATGTCAGCAGAAGTCCAATAGAATGATACAGCAATGGTCCAGAAAAAGGTGACAGCAAAGGACCATAGAATGGTGACAGCAAATGTCCAGAAGTTGATGACATCAAGGGTCCGGAAAACATTCACAAAACAATTTTTGAAAGTGTTCTTTAGAATAAGTATTGCCAAAAATTATTTTTTATTATTTTTTTTAAAGACTTATGAGATATTAAAATTCATTTTTATTTATATTATATATTATTTTTGCAACAATTTTTCCCTTAAGAACCTAAGACGAAGGACCTCCATCCTATATCCTTAGGAATTCTTTGGGGTCTGCTAGAGTTACAAAAATGTACATATAATGAAGCAATTTGGTTTCTATAAATGTACAGAGCTCAAAGTAAGTATGTTTATAAAGAGCTTAAAAATGATTTCATTTTGGAATATAACCCATTTTAAGGTTAAATTTATTTTTTATTTTTATTTTTTTTTTATTGTAATAGTGTTTTTTTTTCTGTTTCTGCTTTGTTTTTTTAAACAATTTAGTAGTCCATTTGGTCCATTTTCATGAAATCCTGTCCTGTTTGGGTTGTCTTGAAATTTTGTTGATTTGGTCAAAGGGATGTTGCCAAAAGAAATTTCACCTTGCATCTTCCAGTCCTAATTGTCTCTCTTGTTGAAAGAAAATAAATAAATAATTTATAGGTAATTTTTAGTAGTTATAATTTTAAAGCAAATAAATGATGTATTAGATACATACACATGCAAATTTTAAATAGTTTTTATTTATGTAAACACACACACCCATACATTCAAACTTATTTTCTTCATTGTTTAAACAGACTTTGTAAATTGATAATTTACGATACAAATGTACCCTTCCAGTTCATTGGAAGAAAATAAAGGAATCCTTGAATAAAAAACAAAAAAAAAAAACACACTATATAACATATGTACATATAATGGATCAATGTAAAATTACAATTGGGGTTAGCCTTTATAGTGTTCAATTTTAAAATCAACTATATTTCTAAATATTGTATCCAACTCATTAGGGTTAAAATTGACATTTTGATACATAGCTTTAAGTCTACTGTTCCATACTAAGTTTCTGTATTCTGTATTCTGATACAATTATTAAATTGAAATTTTGTATCATTTTGTGTTTGGCTTTAGGCAACTTATTTAAGAGAATAGATAAATTAATATTCACATAGGTTTCACAATTTCCTTCCAATAACTCTCTTACACTATTTCTGACATTACTAAATACAGAACATTCTAAATATAAATGCTTTTCATTATCACCATTAACAGATTGACAAATTTTACAAAATTTTACATCAGGTTTTTTTTTTGAAAATGGAGTCATCCCAAAGATGAGTCTGTAAGATATTTCTTTAGCCTTTGTTGCAATATGTTTGTTTTAAGATTAGTAAAAGTGTCTTTAAAATCTGTTATATTTTAACCTTTTCCCCATTTAATCCTCATGGCTAAATTTTCTTGTAACTGTTTTTTTAATGTTGTGTATATTTCTTTATATTTCGTGTGTATTAAGGGTTCATTGCCAGGAAGAGTTCTTGAAATTGATCTATAAAAAGGATTAAGTTTGTACCAAAATAGTGTGGAGTGTTGTTTTGTATTAGAATTAAATTGCTTAATCTCAAACCATAATAATATATTGTAAAGGGAAAATCATTTGGATTCTTAACTACTTGACCTATGAATTTTAATCTGAGTGCACATATTTTAGTTTTGATGTATTGTAAATTGATCCCCCCATCCTCTTTGTTTTGAATGATTGTAGTATGTTTGATGTTTTTAAGTGTGTTTTTGAAAATGAAACTTCTAATCATGTTTTTTAATTGAAATATGTATTTTGTAGGAGGTTCTATAATATTGGCTAGGTAGACTATCTTTGGGATGACCAAATTGTTTATAAGAATGGCTCTACCAAAAATGGTAGAACTTGTATGCTTGTACATGTTAACTATATTGGATGCCTTAATAATAATATTTTTCCACTGATCTTCACAGAACAAAAAAGGATTACTATTGTATTCTATACCACATATTTTGATTCTGTTTACAAGTTTCAAGGAATATTTTTCCTTAAATGTCCACCTCCCTACACCCATTATTGAGGATTTATTTATGTTAATTTTTGATCCACTGGCATGGCCAAAAAAGGTAAACTTTTTAACTATGTTATTGATATCCTTTTCAGAGGAGGGAAAAAATGTTGTGTCGTCGGCATAGGCCTTAACTTTAGCTACCGGGATGGGTCCCGGGATTTTTGTTCCTTTGATAGATGGATCTGACCTAATAGATTCTAGAAAGGGTTCTAGACAAAGGATATATAAAAAGGGGGATAAGGGACAGCCCTGTCTAACAGATATTTGAATTGGAAAGGATTGGCTTAGAGAATGGTTGATTATTAGTCTACTGTTGGCATTGGTGTAAATAAGTTTAATAAATTTAATTAAAAAAGGGCTGATTTTACATTTTACTATTACTTGAAAGAGGTAGTTATGGCTGACTCTATCAAATGCTTTCTTTTGATCTACAGATAACAAGGAAACGCTAGAGTTTTTTTTTCATGGCTGTAAATGATAAAATTTCGAATGAAATGTGTCATTCCATCAATATTCCTGTCGAGGTGGGTGCAGTATTGGTCTTGTCCTACGAGTTGGGGAATGAAAGGTTTACGTCGTTTGAAAATCATTTTTGTCAGTAGTTTATAGTCTGTATTAAGTAGTGAGATGGGCCTGTAGTCACTTGGGGAACTGTTATCTGTTGTTTTTTTGGCTAATAGTGTAATATATGCTTCGTTGAAATTTTCTGGAAGTTGTCCTGTTTTAATAGCGTCACTATACAGTCGCAGTAATAGAGGTCTTATTAAGGGAAAAAAGTCATATAGAACTCAAATGTCAGACCGTCCGGTCCGGGAGATTTATTGTTTTGTGTCGAGTCTAGTGCAGTTTTGAGTTCCTCTAGAGTAAATGGGGTCCCCAAAAATTCTTCACCAGCCTGCTTCAACTGTTTACAATATTTTAGAAAACATTTTTGAGCCTCCTTATTTATAGGTTCCATCTGATAGATATTTGTAAAATGACTCGTGAACACGTCTTTAATTTGTCTTCGTCTTCAACTTTTGAGCCGTGTATATCAAGAACTCTTATTATGCATTTACTTGACTGAACATTTTGTTCAATTGACCAAAATAGTTTATTTGGACCCTCTTGATTTATGTAGTTTCTGCATCTAACTTCGGCTCCTTTGTAGATGTAGTTGTTTAATTCTTCCAGCTTTAAAGAGGCTTGTGTTCTATCTATTTCATCCTCAGCGTGTACTAGTGTGTGCTTAATGAGGCTTGTGTTCTATCTATTTCATCTTCAGCGTGTACTAGTGTGTGCTTAATGAAGCTTGTGTTCTATCTATTTCATCTTCAGCGTGTAATAGAGTGTGCTTAATGAGGCTTGTGTTCTATCTATTTCATCTTCAGCGTGTAATAGAGTGTGCTTTAGTTTCTCTAGTTCTTGTTTTCTACGTGTCTGTACTAGTGTTGATATTACCTGACATTGTTGTTTTATTGAATTTTTAAATAGTGTCCATATTTCTGCTAGGTTAAAATTTGGATTGTTTAAGTCTTGTAGGCAAGAATTGAGTGTGTTTGAGATTAGTTCTATAAAAAGAGGTATTTCTAGGAGAGAGTTATTAAATTTCCAATGACTAGTTTTCCTTTTCTTTTTTTTACTTTCCTTACTTATTGTAACTATTACTGCCTTATGGTCTGAGTATTCCAGAGGCTCTTCCAAATGAGCTATCTTATTTATATGGTACTACGTTGGAACATAAATTCTGTCTAGTCTGGAAGTTACGGGATAAGCTTTGTTCACCGAAGTAATGTCCTGACCTGTGGGATTCATACTCCTATACGCATCAATTATTTTGAATTCACTCTCAATGTCTTTCAAAAAGTTATTTATGGTAGTGTTCATCTGTAAAGGAAGATTCACCGTTGCTGTGTACTGCTTGTCTAGTGAGGACGTGATGTAATTAACCCCCCCCCCCCCCTAAAATCAAGCTATCCCCTTAATATGTGTCATGTAATTTTCCACTCAAAAATTCAAAAAATTCCCGTTTCTCATTTTTCTTTTTGTGCTGGTGCATAGATGTTAGCCAGTGTAATTGTTTCATTTCTTGTTTCCACTTTTATGATGACTACTCTCCCTTTATTGTCACTATACCTGTGTACTATTTTAAACCTATCTGACACTTGAGAGATGGCTACCCCCCTGGATCTGCTACCATAACTAAAACACCCTTCCTTAAAGCCCATATCTGTTGTGTTTAAGTGTGCTTTGTGTTCTGTACCTAAATTTGTCTCTTGTAAAAAAATAAAGTC
The DNA here is from genome assembly GCA_030265305.1 of Biomphalaria pfeifferi. NCBI lineage: Eukaryota > Metazoa > Mollusca > Gastropoda > Planorbidae > Biomphalaria > Biomphalaria pfeifferi. The sequence goes on from JASAOG010000205.1 coordinate 160,141, forward strand.
TGGTTTGTACTTTCTTGATAAATGAACTACGTATTTTTGAATGTTGAGGGTCAAAAACGTGATGTCCTCCATGATTATATATTTAAATGGGTTGGTTTGTAACTAGGGTGTATGTGTGTTTTTGTGAAAATTGAAATGATATTTGATTCCTGTAAAAAAATAAAGTCCAGTTTTCGTGTTTCAGTTGAGTGAACTATGTATTTTTGTTTATTTTTCAGGTTTCGAATGTTAAGTGAAAGAATTGTAATATTTGCCATGATTGTGTGTTGGTGGGTTATTGCGTTGTGTGTGTGTCTGACACTGTGTGTGTGTGTGCCTGCTATTTAAAAATGTTCATGTGTTTGGCGGTTTGTCAGGGTCCTCCCCCTCGTCAATAACTAGAGGTGCAGGAGAGCTGGGGGATATTTTCCAAAACCTCCATTTCCTCTCCCGTTCTCCCCCTTTTCCTTCTCACCTCAGAGCCTTCCCCCTGGTCATCTGAGGTAGAGGACAGAGAAAGAGTTCTTTTCCTGTTTGTTTTGTTTGGAGAGCTAGGCTCCGATCTAGCGTGTCCGGTAGTTTTCATTTTTTTTGTGTGTGTTAGACCCTGTGCTACTTTTGCTTTTGGGGGGGGGGGGGGGAAGGGTACCCTTCCCACTGACCCTACGTTTTTCAGGTGTTGTACCTTTTTTTTTTACTTTTTACTGGTTCGAACCCGTCTTCATCTACCTCAGGGGGTATGGCTTTGGTCTGCCTTTTTTCGCTATCTTTTTTTAAGACCGACGCATATGTGTTTTTTCTAGCTTCAACGGACCTTTCAACGTCCTTTTTGGGACTCCTGGGGGGAGCTATGTTGGGACATTGGTTTGACCAATGATCTTCCTTCTAGCAGAACCAACATTGCTGCCTTCTCCCCGGTGTAGACCTGGGGTCTTCTTCATACTTCAACTGTATGTAGTGGGGTAGCTCGGTACCCTTGCGGGGTTTAATCCAAGCCGCCCACTTGTCACTAACCCCTAGTCTAACAGCTTCTATTTTTGAGCCTTCTGCGGCGAGGGTACTGAAAATCTAATTTTTTTTCTTTGAAATGGTGGGTGACACCCAGTGAAGCGTCACTTTTACTCTCTCTTCCTCCAGGGTGGTAACCTCCACCCTGAAGGTGTCTTCATTACCAAAGACCTTTCCTATGATCCTGTTCCTCACCACCGGTGAGGAAACACCCAGGAACCATAGGAAAGGGTTCTCAAACAGGTACAGGGAACCCACCTCCTCCGGCCCGAGCCTCAAGGCGGCGACGATGGACGCCATCGAAGCTCGAACTGCTCCCTGACCGGACAGTTTTATTAGTCGAGTACCCGGTTGGTGGACCAAACCACCCTCAAGATCCTTTTTTTTCTATTAGGAAAGTCTTTATAGACATAGTAAGAAAACACTCCAAAAGAACACACAAGAAAGTTTTAAAAACCGTAAGATCCAAATGAATAGAAACTCCAAAGAAATCACAAATAAAGAAATAAGAATACTTCCAATAGATTAGATTTAACAGTGGAAACAGAGGCCTCAAATGCTGCCTCCACCTAGAAGAACTTGCTTATCATGGTACCTCCTGTGCCAGGTAAGCAAAGACATATGTTACTAATGATGTGTGGTGGGACTGATGAGGTATGTGATAGTTACTACCTACATGTAAATGAAATCTGTATTTTTTTTAGTCTTTCATGCTCGGAACTTGCGTATTTATGAATATTTATATTGATTTTATACATCACATCTAATTGACTATAAAGACTTTGAATATAAAAAAAAAAGCCTTTCCCCTCTATTCTAAATATTTTTACATCTTAATTAGCAGTAGAAGTGTGGAACTCTGTTAAGAAATTAGTTTTATTAAATTAATTAAACTGTATCGATTGCCCCCCTTTGACTTAAAATTACACTTAAGATAAACTCCCTTCAACACCTCTATACATCTGTATTAAAAATATGAATGGGTTCAAATGCATTGCTGTATCGTTTGAAAAGACTCACCTTACTAAATGTTGAACTAAAATAATATGGGCTGTGGATTAAAAAAGACATTACATAGTTTCTTGTTTTAAGATAAATGTAAATACATCGTTGCCACATCACTGTTCAAACATGCAGACAGTTGTATTTCCCAGGCTTCAATAAAATTAATGGTTAAATGTGTTGAGTACGTAGGCACTGAATGGGCAATGGATTTTTTTTTTGGGTCAATATTTTATTGAACACGTGAAAACGAACGAGGTAATGATTGATCTGATAAAACAAAAAAAAGGGTTCTCTTAGCTACATACACGCTTATACACAAACACACACTCAAACAAACACTTACACACACACAAGCATTCAAACACATGCAAACACGCACACACTCAAACACACACATACACACACTAGCGCACACACACTTACACATACACACACGTACACACACACACACACACAAACTCACATTCTAATACACACACACATACACTTACACACACACGTACACACACACACACAAACACACGCGCGCTCACAATGAAACTCAAACAAACTTCAACCTTTCTTACAGCTCAAGGTTACTTTTTTTTTGTTTGGTTATCTACTTCTTTAAAGCATTCGTGCCAGTGCAAAGATGGCACCTAAATTCATCTCCGCATAAATCCGCTTATAAAATGTAGTTCCCATTTCCGAGATTCCAGTGATCTCAGAATAAGTCATAATTTGATACATTTTCAAGTAAATTTTGAGCGGAGAGACTTGGCTACAGTAGCCAGTGAAAAACTTTATTTGTAAAAAAAAAAAGTCTATTTCTGGACACACCCACATTTCTAAAAATGTTACAAGTAGTATTGTTACTAGGTGTCTTGTCGTCTGCCACTGGCTGGAAGTGTAACAATACTTGCGTAACAAATTTTCACGCTATATCTTTAGAGCCTGTTGGATGTAATGAGACCTCAATGCGGACATTCCACAGCAGTTCAAAATTATCATGTGCTTTGTACTGCATATCTTCCAAATCTTGCGGAGTTTTTATATATTCAAGGGACTCTGAGGTCTGCTCAATATGTTACGCAGAACTGATTCAAAATCTGACTTTTAATACAAACGAAGTTTATTCCTGGTCTTATAAGTATCAAGAAATAAACCCAGCATCTACTGTTTCTCAAGGGAATCGTTTTTTCTCTATTCCTAACGGAGTTAATATTGGTTCTGTGGTATGTAAATGTACATAATTTAGAATAGGAAAAATCTGTATAATAAGGACTAGATTAGCGCATGAGATTTTACGTATGTTTTTTTAAATGCCTCTATTCAGGTTACAACTTCATGTAACCCGGGAATTGGAGTGTGGGCGGAGGGTGGAAGGTGTAACCTGGACGTGGATCTCAAATACGGCTCTAACGATTTTCCTAAAAATTTAACAGTTGATTTATATCGCTGAGAAAAGAATTACTATCTCGTTGGCCACACGGATGGATAGATTGGTCACCCCTTTTAAACAGATACCAACAATAGAGCTAGACAGACCTTAGAGTGAAAACCCCAGGGCATTAGACGCAGAGGAAGACCCAAAAAAAAAACAACAACCTGGCCACGCGGTGTACTAGATGAAGCCGAGGAGACAGGAAATAGCTGAGAATCCATTGAAAACACTAACAAGAGACCGTGGAGAGGGGCGTGTTTTTACTGAGGCCGTATGTTTCATAAAGAGCGCAAAGGAAAGATGATGATGATGACCACACGGGGGGAAACTCTAGTTTGACTGTTAACATTTTTCAAGTTAAAAAATAAGATAAATGTAGAGCCTTTTGAGCCATTTTGAGATCCGAGTCCATGCTCCAGGTTCCATGAAGTTCTGACTTGAATAGAGGTATGGTAAAAATAAAACCGATGTTTTATTTTATTCTAGTTTAAATTTTTGCTATGATTATTTTCTGCGCAATTTGATAAGGCTTGAAAACAAGAGGTATACTCATGCATGGACTAAAGCATGTTTTCTATCTCTGACTTGTTTAGTCCCAGGAAATCGAATATACTCTACATTTGTGATTGTCATCAGAGTTGACAATAAATTCACACTCTAAGGCTAAGCTCATGGAAACTCATCTACACCTAGAATAAAACTATTTTTTTTATTGAAAGCGCTTCAAACAAAAGCAATGCTAGATCAAGCAACGGAACTAAAAATCTTCTCAGGAGAGTTAACAAATATTAGAACAAATTAAAAACCTAAAAAAAAAAAAAAAAAGAAAGCCCTCAAAAGAGGCCTAAGGCTTAAGGATTCCTATGATGATAAAGCTAAAATTGAATAGCGCAAATTCTGAGGTTTCCTTTAAAAAAATAAATAAAAATTTATAAAAAATTATAATAAAAAAAAGCCCACAAAAGAGGCAAGATGACCCATAAAAGAGGCTCATAAAGCCCAAAAAAGAGGCAAAGAAAAGAGGCCTACGGCCCAAGGATTCCTATGACGATAAAGCTAAAATTGAATAGCGCAAATTGTGAGGTTTCTTTAGAAAATAACAAGGCTGAGTCTTGCATCCCCCGGATTACCCTCTCAATGCCCTTGGTTGTACAATACTATTAAGTTACGTCCCTTTTAAGAACGGTATAAGATGCTCTCTTTCATTTCCGCCAATGCAATGGTTCTGCCAATTGGCCCATTCGTCTGCCTTAACACCAGAGCGACACGTTGAGACTGAGAATAGTTTCCCACGGAATCCATGTGGGCCCATCCATTGTCTCTTTCGAAACGGACGCATCAGTATAAATTGTTTGCTCCCAAAAGGGACGTATCAGATAGCCCATTAGTAAACATGCTGAGATCTCTCCCTTAAAGCACGTGAAAGGAAGCGGGCAGTGAGGTTTAAGGTCGCCTTGCGCTGGCTTGGACATGTTCGCCGGATGGAGGAAAAACACATCCCGAAAGTCATACTCCATGGACAACTCGCGACTGGCTCAAGAAAAACTGGTTGCCCCCACCTCCGTTACATAGATGTAATAAAACGGGACCTCAAATCAGTGAACATCAATACTGGCCATTGGGAAGACATAGCTCTAGACCGCACCAGATGGAGAGAGACAGTGACCAAGAAAGCTATGGATAGCGAAAGAACATGGGCCTCAGCCCTGGAAGAAAAACGGACAATGCGAAAAATGGCCAGCTCCTCTACCACCGAAGCAAAAGCCACCTTAACCTGTGATATTTGTGGACGGGAGTGTCTCTCCAAAATAGGGTGCGAGATGAACCATAGTGGTTCTACGACTGAAGGAGGCCGACGATGTCCCCGTACAAGGACAGAATCATTGCTGCACATTAACCAGTTCTCTATCTCTCTCTCTCGAATCCCTCTCCCGATCCCCCATTATGCAGAACGCGACATTTATTGCGAATGTGGTTTACTGTTTCATCGTCCTCTATGCAGTGGCAACACCGTGTGCCGTAGTGTTCTCGAAACCGTCCAAAGTAAACACCAATAGCAATGTGGCTGACTCGGAACTGGGCTAGGGTGGCCTTCTCCGCACAATCAAGCTGCCACCACGCATCGGTCCGGTCTACTCATCTGCTTATAGAAATCACGACCTTTATCGGAAGCCACTCAGCTCTAAGAACCAATGTGCCAACAAACGGTTAACGGCAAGGAATCGTACACTTTAGTAAATTCTCTGTACAGCATGTTAAATTACCTTTCCGACCAGGTGCAAGGGACGCATTTAGTAACTCAAGATTGGTTATCGATTTAATAAAAAAAAATTACATTAATATGCATTTTTGTTACAAAGTTTATATCAACTCTGTCCGTCTGTATGTCTGTCTGGTCAAAAGTTTGTACACGTTATTTTACTGACACCTAATCTCGGATCAAGCTGAAATGTTATGCACAATTATTTCTTTTACCTGAAAACACAATAATCAATTTAATAAAATACTAATTAATTACATAACTATTGGTAAAACTATTGGTAATAAATTACTATGTTTGGTATCTCAAACATGGAAAGAAATAGTATTTGACTGAATTGGTGGTACAAGTTAAATTAGTCCCCTTTCCAAGGGAAAGAAACAGTATTTGGCTGAAGTGGTTGTACAAGCTTAATTAGTACACTTTCCAAGGAAACAATATGTATTTAATTGAAGTGTTGGTACAAGCTGAATTTGTCCCCCTTTATAGATTGGCGTCTGAGGCTTATTACAAATTTAATCACATGACTTGATTCAAACTAAGTGATACATTTAATATAAATTTTTTTTTAAAAAAAAAAGGTTTTTTATTTTGCTTGTTGAATTTAAAAAAATTAAAACAAGATGTTAAATGAAAACAACCTCCACAAAAAAAGTTACTTACTGTAACCAGCGATGCTCAAAATGCGGCCCGCGGGCCAGATCCGGTGGATCCATCTGGCCAACGAAACGTCGGTCCAAAGGGTAGAGAATTCACTCTCTAAAATGGTTGATAAGGTATCTTATCCAACGATAAGGATCTAACTTTTTTTCTGTGATGGATTTGTACCATGCCCGTTAACGGGCGTTAACATGTATGTGACAAGAGGAACAATAAGGGTGGCTACCTTTATTTTTTTTTATTAGAGTTAGTCCCCTTTATTACTTGATTTAAGTCCCTGTTAACTGTTTACAATGGCCACTCTCTCTTGAGTCTTTCAACTGGCCAGTGTAGTTTGGACTAAATCTCTATAATGTTTAACTAATACTTGTGTTGTTGTACTATTGCTGTGTTACTCAAGAGGAGTGTGCCACTGTTGTGGGAAGAGTATGATAACGATAATGAGCTAAGTAGACTTTATTTATTTGTTTGTACTAAGTTGCTTTATGTAAATAGTATAGGTCTACTTAGTCTCTTATCCTCTCCTGTATGTTTGTTTTAAGACATCTTTTGTTTATACACGAGACAGTAGTGTGTCTCATGAATGACGTCGTTTCATTGTTTATGCAACTTTTTGTTTTTTCGGCATAAGACATTATTGTGCCTCTATGATGGTGGTTCTTTAATTATATTGACCAGAAACTGACTTGCTACTTTGCTTTGTTTCATTGTGTCATTTTGTTTTGTGAGCCTTTATTTTCATTTATATTTTCCAGGATCTTTTTCTTTTGTTTGTAAATAAACTTCTTTTTTTGTTGCAACTGAAATCTCAGAATTATTACTTGTCTGTCTCAGTAGTTTTGTACATCTAGAGGCTATAGTTATTAGCCTAGATAATATAATTGGGACCACAAAAGTACCACTGGACTAGCTTGCCAGTACAGTACATGTCACTGGTCTTATGACCTATCCTAATACTAGATCACAATGTATAATGGCATTATGAAAAAAAAAAAAAAAAGGGAAGCATTCTTGATTTAAGCCGCGAATAAAAGATTGTTAAACTGCTCCTAGAGAGTGAAGGATTTAAGAGTTAGGAAAAGAGACAAGAAGACATTGTAAGTAGACAAATGAAGCCACTCTCCAACGGGTAAAACTGAAGATAAACGTTAAACATCTCACGAATTAATGTTTTAGTTCCCTTTCGTTTTTGTATCTTTTCGGTCATGTGGCCGCGAAACGAGCGTCGGAAATTAAAATGGCCCGCAGGTTGAATTAGGTTGGGCATCACCGCTGTACACTCTAGGGTCTAAAACTTTTCTCATTATTTCATACTTTTTTTTTTTCAGGTTCATCTGGTCGGAAGAGCCTACACACAAATACTAACTGGCATACCTTTGACTATGTACCTATGCAGAGACTACGATTCCACAATGACCCCCCTTCAAATTCAATTTATCTTCGCCTTTGACGAAATTTACATTGGCATGTACTCCTATAATAACTCAGTGGAAGTTAAAAACAAGCATTCGAAAGTCATAATGAAAACATCCACGCTAAACAACATAGCTATCGACATTTTAGTGACAGAATCAAGTTATGAGATTCAACTCAATAAGACATACTGCTGTTCCTACGACCACGCCGTGCCTGCAGAAATGGCCAGATTTTTAATAGTTGAAGGCTACATGCAAATCTTTGAACTTAGATTTTAAAGATAATCCATATCAACGGCCAATAACCTTTATAATGGATACATTAACTGTATTTATTGTGGGCTATAAAAATAAAAATAAGATAAAGATAAACAATCAAAATTTAATAGAAGTAAACAAAACAATTGTCCATTTTAAAACGATCGTACAGACACAGTGTTCTGGCTAGGATAGTGTGTGCTGTTCAAATCCAATACTATTTCATCAACTAGCCCAAACTAGCGAATGAACATTATAGTTAACAAGATAGACTTGATCAAGACTTCAGAGTATTTCAAATGATACATTATTGTCTGTCTCGTCTACTTATCCGTTGTTACTTATCCGTTGTTACTTATCTGTTGTTACTTATCTGTTGTTACTTATCTGTTGTTACTTATCCGTTGCTACTTATCTGTTGTTACTTATCCCTTGTTATTTATCTGTTGTTACTTATCTGTTGTTACTTATCTATTGTTACTTATCTATTGTTACTTATCTATTGTTACTTATCCATTGCTACTTATCCATTGTTACTTATCTATTGTTACTTATCCATTGTTACTTATCTATTGTTACATCCATTGTTACTTATCTATTGTTACTTATCTATTGTTACTTATCCATTGCTACTTATCTATTGTTACTTATCTATTGTTACTTATCTATTGTTACTTATCTATTGTTACTTATCTATTGTTACTTATCTATTGTTACTTATCTATTGTTACTTATCCATTGTATTGTTACTTATCCATTGTTACTTATCTATTGTTACTTATCTATTGTTACTTATCCATTGTTACTTATCTATTGTTACTTATCTATTGTTACTTATCTATTGTTACTTATCCATTGTATTGTTACTTATCTATAGTTACTTATCTATTGTTACTTATCCATTGTTACTTATCTATTGTTACTTATCCATTGTTACTTATCTATTGTTAATTATCCATTGTTACTTATCCATCTCTAACACTATTCAACTTTCTCCAATCTATCGCCATATTGGTCTCCCTCTGCGCCTATTCTGCCACGTCATTTGTCTGTCTGACTACGTCACTACTTTAACCGTCGATAAAAAAACAATAAGCAAATGCTAGGACAGAATTGTACAAATACTCTTTCTTCCCAAGTGCTATTAGACCATGGATGGACTGCATACCAGTGTTCGGGCCTTCTATTTCGATTGGTCTCCACTGCCCACATGTTGCGACGTTGTATATAAGTGTTCAGGCCTTCTATCACGATTGGTCTCCACTGCCCACATGTTGTGACGTTGTATATCAGTATTCAGGCCTTCTATCACGATTGGTCTCCACTGCCCACATGTTGTGACGTTGTATATCAGTGTTCAGGCCTTCTATCACGATTGGTCTCCACGGCCCACATGTTGTGACGTTGCATATCAATGTTCAGGCCTTCTATCACGATTGGTCTCTACTGCCCACATGTTGTGACGTTGTATATCAGTGTTCAGGCCTTCTATCACGATTGGTCTGGCTTGGACTTTCCGGAGATGACGGAGAGCCTCGATAGAGAAGCACTCAAAAATCGGTCTTCGGATAAACCTTGATAAACCAAGGTAATATTTATTGGCTTGGGCTCAACAAGTAACCCCGGTCAAAATTGTGCATAATGATACAGAACAAATAAAAATGTTCACCTGTTAAGGCAGTGTTAGTACAAGCGATGGAGATGCATATCACGATGTTCCCTGCCGGACAGGGAAAGGAGCCATCTTTACAAACTACGGCAAATAAATCAATCTGCCTGGAAACCAAAGTCTACCTCCTAAATACAATCATCATTCCAACAGCCTTCTACTCATGCGGAAGTCATTCATAAATTTTATAAAAAATATGCTAAACGTCGCATACCATATTGAAAATGATCATAGAAATATCCTACTGAAATAGAAATAGGGCAGACCACACCAGATACAATACACGGAGTGAAGTGGTAACCGAGCGTCGTATGAGGTTCGCGAGAGATATCGTAAGGAAACAGACACAAAAAAATAATTCCCAAGGTTAACAAGAAAGCCGAAAAAAAAACAAACAAAAAAAACCTTAAATCCGCTGACACCTCCAAGGAAGTCGCCTATGACTGGTTTCCAAAGAGACAGCTAGCCGCTCTATGCTGCTGCATGACGTAAGTTTGTCAATGTTTTGAAAAATTAATTGTGTCCGTATGATGATTCTAAGATGGTTTTGCTTTCGCGTTTTCACCTTCACACGCTCACCTATCCCTTAGTCTGTTGAACCGTTGGGGCACCACACAAGATCTGTTGAACGTCGTTTTACATTCCTATAATCTTTTGCCTTGGATAGAATCTCTTCCAATGACAGGGTGGTCCATTCTTTTATCACTTTCTCTATCTGTCTCTTTGCCTTTTTTCCTGGTACTTTTCCCTAAAATATATTTTTTTTTTCAATATTGCCATAGAGTTTTAATTTGTGCTGTTTTTTTTTAAACTATAGTTAGCAACAATTTTTTCGACCTTTGGGGGTCGATAAGGAAAACGATATCAAAAGAAAAAAAAATTGAGCTGAATGCCCCTCCCAGCCCCCGCATTTAGGCCATTACGTATGTTAACATATCTACCTACCTTCGTTAATTAGCCCCAGGAACATGCATCAATAGGAAGCAAAGAAAGCCTCTAAATATCTTGACGTCATATTCATTTCAAGTTTAAGATCAATTTAGAAATTATTGGCTCGTATTGATTTATTTATCGACCAGTATGTCAATAATAAAAAATGGACTGTCTACTGTTGTTTATATATGTGTTTATACATCCTTGTATATATACACACATAATCATCTATCTATCTATCTATCTATCTATCTATCTATCTATCTATCTATCTATCTATCTATCTATCTATTACTAGAAAGCACACACCTGGGTATTCAATGTTTTAATTTTATGATATGCGTTGTGAAATTAAGTCTTAAGAATGTTCATATAACAAAGAGAAACCTTTTTTCTGTTTTCTATTTCTTCTATAAGGTATAGAATATTGTTTTTCACTTTGCAATTGTGTAACTTTTTTTTTTCCAGTCAACAAAGTTTGTTCAGTTATTACAATATGCGGACCAAGTGTATGAATTCTTGTCTCGGCTTTACATGTTTGATAGAATGTTCACAAATGAATGTTATTTTGTATTCAAAGCGCCGACCTATTATCAATAATCGACCAAACCATTGACGACTTAACTACTGCCTGCGGGTGTTATCCGGCCATTCTTCACATTAGCTTAAATAACAAAATTGAACCACAATGACCAGGTTCTTTCGGACTACATGGTTATGCTGACCAATCTGACAATAGTATAACACATAGACTCACCTGCACAAGCACCGTAGATCAAGTAATATAAACATATATAAATTGAAGAATAGTATTTCTTAAAAATGTGTTTATATTTGAACAGTATTTAAAGAGATTATATTTTAAATTTACGATATGCATATCAAAGTGTTTCTATATATTTTAACGACATTGACTTTCTGGGCTTCTAACGATATTTGCATGACCAATTTCCAAGACCAATATTTAGAACCTGTTGGCTGTAATGAGACCACCATGTGGACATTCACCAGCCGGTCAAAACTGTCCTGTGCCTTGGCCTGCACATTGTCCACTACATGTGCAGTGTTTAAATATTCCAGTGACGTAAATTTGTGCTCGATATGTCTCGGCGGGCTTATAGTAAATCTAACTTTTAACCCATTTACAACATTTTCGTGGCCTTACCAGTATCAAGAGAAAAACACAGGCTCAAGCTTATATCCGTACAATCGTTATGTTACTATTCCAAGGGAGATAACATTAGGTTCTGTGGTATGTATATATATATATATTTAATTTAAAGTTAATATGAATATTTCTTTTATATTTTCAATATTTATAGTAACACTATTTGGGAAAGCTCCGCAAGCCTATATCTATCGGACAGACAATGTATTATTTTCTGAATGTTTGTATTGCCAAAGTCAAAATCTTAAAATAGGTTTTTACTGATACCATTTTTTTGGTTCAAAACTTGAATAAAAGGGAGATACGCAGTGGATTTAAAATCCTTCCAAGATAATTTACTTCCTAGTCCAAACATTCACTGCTGCACCTTGTCAGAGCGTGCGACGCCGCTGACCCAAAATTGTATCAGCACTTGCCGTTTCTTTGGATATATTAGCTACCTGTCTCTTACCCAAAAATCTCTGCAGTAAAAAAAAAAAAAAGCAACACAAACTCGTTAAAGAACATATAAGCCTTTTTTTTTTGCAATGTAGAAAACTCTTTCATAACCTTATATTACGAGAAAAAAGAAGATTTAGTGATAAGAAGAATACCACAATTACCTTTAATTTTTTTTTTGGCTACTACGACCATTTTTACTTTCATTACATGATTTTTTACATTACTTTGGGGAGGGGGGAGTATGGATAGAAATCTATATTTTATTGTTTGCAGATATTTTCAGAAAATTGATATAATCTTAATAATAAACCTTTTTAAACGTAATTTGTTTGGAGTGTTTTTTCCTCATGATTTAAAAATAAACATATATTGATAAGAAGCTAATTTTTTTTTGGGGGGGGGGAGGGACATGCGACATCTGATGTCATTACAAATATACGGTATATATATAATTTATGTAATATTTTACCCTAATCAGGAAATAAGAAACTTACATTGGTCTATTTTCAGATCCACCTGTCTGGTATTTTAAATCCATTCTTCTACATGCAATCACTTGTGTTAACTGAAGACAATTCTAATGCAAGGTGCCCTCTTGTGCTATGGATTGAGTACGACTATAATCAAATATATGTACACCTACATTCCGTCAATAACTCCGCAGCGTTGATCGTGAAGGAAAAGATTCTAACTACTAGCTATTCTTATCTATCTAAAATTAATGTTACAGTAGATATTTTGGTGTCAGAGGTGGGCTATCGGATTTACATCGGAAAGTCCTACTGTTGTAGTTATCAGCATCTCCTTCCATTTAATAGAACCAAATTTTTGATTATTCAAGGCAACTGGCAACTTTCGGAACTTAGTTTTTAAAAAGAGCTGGCTCTATAGCACTGAATAAAGAAAGAAGGTTTTGTGTGATTTTGTGTGCATATTTTGAACAAAAGGTTTAATCTATGTTAGGCACCTCCGCCCTGTGTCTTTTGTGAATAAGTCCAGATGGAAGTAACTCTGAAATAACCGAATAACACAAGCAAAAGGCCAACATTGCTTCCAAAAGTATTCTGTGTTTAGTTTCGTTACACCAAAAACTCTAGTCATTGTTTTTCAATTGTCAAGTCATTGTTGGCGAGTCAAAACTTTATCCTTTTTCATGAAACAAATTTTCGCGCCAATATTCTTAATGGTGTCCCAACATATATTATCAAATATTTACAAAGTAACTAAAATTCAAGTTTAAATTATTTTAAAAAAACAAACACAGACAACTGTTACTCACACTAATGTTATCAGATTTTTGCATACGTTGATTTGTCCATTTAAACATCCAATGGTCCTCAAACTGTTTAACTGTAAACAAATGTTCAATGATGTAGGCTAAATCATCAAGGTGCACAAATAAAGAATAAAGAACTAGGAAGTTATATTCCACATCTTTCACTTGGTAAATTCCCCTTTCAGACCATGGGATTTATAGGTAATCTGTTTCTGTGGTCCACGGTTAACGAGGGTGTCATGTGGCCAGCACAACGACCAACCGCCTTTACTTTACCCCAACTAATGTCAGAAACTAATTAGAGCTGAGTTCTTTCAGACGCGCCATAAAGTTCACGGAGGTAAAAATCCCAGTCTTCACTAGGATTCGAACCCGGGACCCCAGTTCCGACGCCAAGCACTTTAACACTCAGCCTTTAACATCTTTCACTTAAGCTTGCTGTAAAGATTTTTTTTAAAAATGGAAAGCACATATTACTATTATACACATTTTTTGTTCTATATATTTAATTTCTACTGTATTTTCAATATGTTCACTTTTAATATTTTGTCACTGAATCAAAAAAAAAAAAAAAAAAAATAACAAATACAATTTTCAACTTTGTTTAAAGTTTTTATTTAACAATATTATCTAATATTAGATTTTTAAGTACAGTGCTAATAGCATTAAAACTCCTCCTATTTGTTTTCGAACTATCAATGGGGTCAGGAAACAGGCATGGAAACTGGAAGGCTATAATTTAAAAATCGGCTCTAACGATTTTCCACCAAAAATGACAGTTTATGTACATTTCTGAGAGATAAAACATCTACCAAATTGGCTACACCTTAAAAATTCTGGTTTGACGATTAAAATTTTAAAAAAAGCTTTGTAAAAAATATCTAGTCTTTCTACTATTCTGGCTGTGCAAATTTATGAGCACTCAAAGTAAGAATGTAAAACACAGCACACGTAGAGAAGATCTCTTTATATAGGCTGATTAATTGTTAATTTCCTGAACCAGAAATACAAATTATCTGAATTTGAATATGAACTGAACTTTACGATTCCGTCTGAATGCTTCAATAAATATGAACAAATAATATTTTAATTTAACGCCAGCTTTAGAACTAATAGCTTTGATCAATAATCAATTAAAAATGTATCAATAAATAAAAAAGCCATATTTTCTTTTTTATAGTTTTTTTAAAAAGTATAATTTTAAATAAATGCGCTATTGCTAGTTTAGATGTAGAAGTTACTCTGCCATACCGCTTCAACAAAATTTTTAGTAATTTAATCTAGATCAATATTTTTGAAATTCATTCTAAAAAAAATTTCTAGAATATAGTTCAAATTGAAAACGATTACCAAACAAGATTACAA